>SSNP01000007.1:2810930-2831028 GCA_006937955.1 Pachypanchax playfairii | reverse complement strand
TTCAAAATGATTACAGAAATATTATGAGGCAGTTGATAATAGAGAAAACAAGGAACATGGTGATTATCAACAAAATTTAACTCAGATGTGAACGATTAGTAAGAAACAAAATACATCTGACATCTTTCTACAAAATAAAAACAGGAAGTGAATTTAACTAAGACTTTTAATAGTAAACTGAACACAAAAAACAGAAGTTACATAAAAGAAAGATAAACTAGGAGATATAACCAAACATCTGAAGCCAAAGGATCAAATCCAAACAAGAACACAAAAACCCAAAGATCATAACAAACTCATCTAAAATTTCTTCATAAAAAGTTAGCAGCATGAGTTAGCACACGTTGCAAAAGTTGAGCCTTTGCACAACCTGTAATACTTCTCCTTGCAGGATCAGCTATCAGTTCAGATTTGATTTTCTTTCTAAAATCACTCCTCCCTGGCCGGTATTCATCGTCCAAATTTAATTAGCTGACCAGTCTGTGTGCTTTGGAGAGAAAAATACCCACTGGTCCCTGGCAGCAGCTGAGAAGAAATAAAAATGTCATCCTTCATTAACTCATTGTCTTCTCACATTGTTACAGACCTCTTGCTATAGGAGAACAAAAAAAGATGCTGTTGAATTCCTGCTGAGTCTCCCTCTGCTGCATCTGTTAAAGTTAAAGAGAATGTTTGATTTGCAGGCTGGCGACTTGAGAGAAACAAACATTTTTGCAGCAGTGAACCAAAGCATGAAGTGATGAGGTGAAAAGCAATGATCTTGGTACACGTAGGATTTGTGCTACAAGCAATACAAATCTTACATTTAATAATCTCAGTTTGAAGTCTTGAAACGTCTTCGATACATCAAAATCTTTCAATGTATGTCTCAAGTTAGATTTAGTTACATCTGGTATATTTAATCGATTATTTTGTCTTCCAGCTGCTATTTTTTCAGATGACATTTGGAGGTCTAATTTGTTGTACTTATGCCTGAAGATGAGTTACTACAGTGCAGTTATATATTACAAATATAAGTTTCGATTTTTTAAAATTCCCTAAACCAGGTGTGTCGTAGACCATGAGGGTCACTATTCTGCATGTTTCATGTTTTCATCTATCTATCTATCTATCATCTACATGTCTCATTCTTCTTTTATCTGGGTGACTTTGCAGTGCTGGGAATATGGGATCTCTCTCTGCCGGGAGCTGGCTTTCCAATATGAGACGTTATATGATTATCAGAGTCTCAGCTGGATACGGGTAAGTAAAGAGTCCCTGTCTCTGCTTCTCTTCTCAAACAAACATCCTCTGTGATGCTGGGAGGTGAGAATTTCAGCTCCCTCTCTTACTTGTGTAAGGTGTGAAGTGCATGCAGCATCAAACACAATGTCCTAATTACCTGAGGACGCCCACTCTCACTGGGACATTCAGAGTGTTCAGTTGTGTGTGTGTGTGTGTGATTAAATTATTATTCATCATGACTCTTCAGCGTGTTTATCTTTGTGTCACAGAAAATGGAGGCAGCTTATTATGACAACATCATTGAACAGCAAAGGATTGAACCAGAGTTCTTCAGAATGGGCTTCTATGGCAGGAAGTTTCCTTTCTTCCTCAGGGTGAGGCTTTTTAAATCAATATCATGTTATTTCATCCAGTTTCCACCTGTACAGGTAGACACACAAGAAAACTGTGTCTATCTTGTTCAAATGGTGACCAGACACAAGATCTATGATGATCTACAATAGAATGCACACAACACTTTGATTTTGAAACAGATGCTGTGGGTCCAATAATGAGTCATTACTTCATGTGATGGCTCATGGGAGTATTATGAGCTCGAGCTGTAAAGATAACACGTGTACACAAAAACTTACAGATTTGAATTGTGATGTATTATTTTTTATTCCACCATAACAAATACGGCTATATATAATATAGATAATAAGGTTTTTATTTTATGATTTTTGCTGCTGCTTGTGTAAAACTACTTTGAGGGCAAAAGGAACGAGAGAATGCAAATCTGAATATTTATCACTAAAAAGGGAACGCAGCTACTATCATTTGTTTTTATATTTTTGTTTCTGACTGGACTAGTGAGTTATTTCTACATATTTTTTTTTTAATATATTTTTTTTGTCATTGCCGTAAAGTACAGGAAAATATGAACAACAATAATTTAGTGGTGAAATAATGTTTTCTTTATTTCTACTCTCTGTAGTACAAAATACAACATTAGTCGTTTCAGTATGTCAGTCATCTGTACCTGCTTATTGTAGTTTAGGGACACGGGGTGGGGGGGGGGGGTAGTGCCACTCACACACACTGGAAACAGTAAGTTCAGCATGATTCTGTTAAATCTAAACAACTGCTCTTTCTTCTCAGAACAAGGAGTTTGTCTGTCGGGGTTATGACTACGAGCGGCTTGAGGACTTCCAGCAAAGGATGCTGGGGGAATTTCCACAAGCCATCGCCATGCAGCACACCAACCAACCAGATGACACCATCCTGCAGAGCGACGCGCAGTGTATCCTGATAATCTCACCACCAGCTCAAAGTTTTTCACTTTGCTGGGACACATAGAAACCAGAGAATAACTTGACATCGCTTGATTGCTCAATATTAATATTAACATGAACATTTTTTGCTATGTTGGACTGTAAAAATAAATGCTCTGTAAGTATTTCCAGGGGTCTCAAACTCCAGTCCTCGAGAGCCACTAACCTGCATGTTTTAGATGTTTCCCTGTTTCAATCCACCTGATTGAAATCCTCATTTCAGCAAGTCCTGCAGAAGCCTGTTAACGACCCTTTCATTAGAATCAGGTGTGATGAAGCAGAGGAACATCTAAAATCTGCAGGTTTGTGGCCCTCAAGGACTGGAGTTTGAGACCCCAAGTGGTGTGTCTCCTTGACACTTGGCCTGTAGACTTGCAGATCTACGCTGTGACTCCAGTATCAGACATCTCTGATGTGCCTCAGCTGGAGAGGGTGCCTGAGAGGATCAAGAGTTTCTACCGTATAAACAACGTCAGCCGCTTCCACTACGACAGACCTTTTCACAAGGGGCCCAAAGACCGGGAGAACGAGTTCAGGGTATGATGAGCCAGCAGTGACATGCTCAACCCAATTTAATCTTGGAGAATCATTGTCTCCTCAAAACTGCTTAGTAAAGTTGTAAAAAAATAAAAAATAAAAAGTGTTAGAAAGGTAATTTACTGCCCTCTAGTGGCCACAGCAGGCTATCTGCAGTTTTTACAAGGTAGAAGCTTTACAGCATCTTTTCTGCTGCGTGGCTGAACAACAAAAAGTTAAAGATATTGATCCAAGAGCTTTTTAATTTATTGAGATTTTAACACGTACAAGCTACTTCATCAGATTACATAAGATTACATTACATCAGATTAATAATATAATAAGATAATAGATTTAGAAACAAGCTAATTAACTGAATATATCCACCACCACCAATATATTTTCATATTTTTACTGTGGTAGTCAACTCAGCATCAGCTCATCAGAAAAAATAGGATGTTAAAAGAGAATTCAAGTGTTTAGCATCATGCAAATGCTCCAGATTTATTCATATGGGTTAATTTTCATCTTAAAGCGTTTCTGATTTTATTCCACAGTGTTTGTTTCTGACACCAGATTTGTTTCATGTGATCACGCTGTTAGAGCTCATTTCAGTCCCAATATCCAACTAAAACATGGACTGAACACAAAAAAAACCTGTAAAAGATACGGGATGAATAAATACAAAGAGAAATATTATCACTGTACATCACTGTAATTAATATTATTATATTACTACTTCACATTAAAACCCTCATTGCCCTACATTACAAAAAAACAAAGATAGTTTTTCATGTTTTTTTTTTTTTTTCTTGGAGTGGATGTTAAAGGAATAAAAATGCTGATCACAGCTAGAATATGTCACATGTAGACACACTCGCTAAGAAAACAGGATATTCTTTCAGCTATCTTAAATTATTTATCAGATGATACTCCGTGATTTGTTTGCTTTTTATGTCTCTATCTAGTTTCTAGCACAGCTGAAATGTGAAAAACAGCCACCCAGACTTTAGAGACTTGGATGTGCTCGGTACAATCTTTGACACAGTAACCCAGATTTGTAATCAGACTACACAAAGTGTTGAGGAGTAACTTCTAGGCCACCACTAGTCTTTTCCTGCTAACGCCTCCACCCAGTATTTTTCTTGATATTGTCAGGAGAAGCCGATATAATAAGCTCAGCTTTTTGTTTGTATATTCAACAGAGTCTGTGGATTGAGAGAACGACCCTGATCCTGTCTCGACCTCTTCCTGGGATCGCTCGCTGGGCAGAGGTGGAAAGAAGAGAAGTGGTGAGGAGCTCAAACCTGCATTCTGCATGATAGCATCCACTTCCTGATGAGAGCTGTCTGATCTTTATATTATCATATTTATACTGTCATTTTTTTGTTCACATCTGCTGCATCTTTATTTTCAGGTTGAAGTGAGCCCTCTTGAAAATGCCATTTATGTTGTGGAGAATAAGACCCAGGAGCTGCGGACTCTGATCAGCCAGTATCAGCACAGACAGCATCACAGTAACATCAACCCGCTCAGCATGTGCCTCAATGGTGTCATTGATGCTGCTGTGAACGGAGGCATCGCCAGATATCAGGAGGTACCGCTGCCGGGCAGAACCACAGAGGGAAGAGGGCAAAAATGATGACTATTCAGTTGCTGCTGTGACTCTTTATCTTTTGTTTGATCCTCTTCAACAGGCCTTTTTTGATAAGGACTACATCAGCAGTCACCCAGAAGATACAGAGAGGATCACACATCTGAAGGATCTCATGCAGGAACAGGTACGACTCGGTTCAGATAATGTGCGATGTGTCATTATTAAACACACGTTTTGTTTGATTTGTTTTTTTTTTCTTGCTAACAACAGGTGCACATTCTTGGAGTGGGGCTGGCTGTTCATGAGAAACTTGTGCATCCAGAAATGCGTCCTCTGCACAAAAAGCTTGTCGATCAGTTCCACATGATGAGGACAGGTTTACACCATGTGAGTACACCTGCGTGGGACGTGGCTCTTCGTCTTTCTTTTATATTGAAAGAATGACGACACTATACTGCTTCCTTCCAGTGTACAGAATATTTTAGGATTTCTGTCATCTGGGAGTTGTCAGTGTGTCCATAATAATATATAGTCCATGATTCTTCATGACAAACTGCCACATTGATGCTTTTGCAGATGCTGGAACTGTTTTTCTCTGCACTCACTGTTGTGCAACAACCACTGCATGTTTTTTTTAATGTTATTGCTTGTCTGAGCAGTGTAAATAATCAGAGCAGTATATTGTTGGATCCCAGCAGTGTGTGCCCAGCATGGATCGGTTCGGCCCGGCAGGCTGCTCAGGAGTTAACTCTCCCAGAGGGATCCTCTCGTCCCACAACCACATGAGCCCTGAGAGTGTGCGCCTCATACACAGACACAGGTCAGACTCTTTATTTCCAGACCAGGAGAGGAGTTCAACACTTACAGTTCCATTCCATCATACCTCAATGTAATGTCTGTAGTAGTATTTGTTAAAGTGCCAATAATACTGCTCATCTTCATGCAGTTTTATAAACTTTTACATCAAATAAAGCAGCTGGACCCCAAACACAGATAATTTTATGTATTATCTCTTTTCTCTGCAGCCCTCTGAACCTGCAAGGCTCGATCCGTCACTCCTCTTCCTCCCTGTCGTCTCACACATCGAGCGAGGCTGGAAACCTTGTCATAATGACCGACGGCCTGATGGGAGAACACCCCGAGGATGCATTACACATGCAGGTAGGACCCAAAAAAAAAACTGGACTGTGCAGTCAATGTTAACACGCCAACATAACTACAACTCTTATTTTTAAAAGTAGAAATCACTATTTACTTATTAAGGGTACAAATAGGCTTATTCTCATAAAGTTTATACGTCAAGATGTGGGTATTTTTATCTTTTTTCACCCAGTGTGTCTCACACCGCTGGAGGATTTGAAGTTCTCTACTGGCCTTTATCATAGCTATTGTCTAAATGATCATAAAAGATTTTCATAAATTGACATTAAAAGTAAAAACAAACCTGTTAAATACAGTTTTTAAATGTTACGTAACCTGTGTTCCAGCCAAGCCCCTCCTCCTCCAGCTTGAGCTCCATCCGCTCTAATTCCTCCCAAATTATCAACTCTGCTCCGTCAAGTGCCAGAGGTAAGAAACACAAGTGCATAAAGTCACATCAGAAACAGACTGTACTGTTTATGAATGCAAATGTCTTTAATTCACACAGTTTTAAGTTTTATGCCTGTTTCATGAGTCATTAACACTAGAACACAGGCAGAACTGCAGTAAACAGAGTAATTATATACATTATTGTGATTTTATAAGCATCTCTTTGACTTTATCTCTGCAGGCTCTCCGTCTTTGCCTGATAAGGCCAAACACAACCGAGAAGTGATGATGCTTTTGCCGTCTCACCGTGAGAGGGCCAACAACATGTACTACAATGTGGCAGAGAATGGACAGGTATCACAAATCATAACATAAAACATAACCACGGTCAAATGTTAACTTCAAATTACAGCTGGGTTTCTCAGATGTTTAGAGGACTTTTGACCTTTTTGCAGAATAACCACATGCAGCGTGCCTTAATTCAGCAAGTTAGTCCCTGTAAGCCTTGTGCTGATTCTCACATAAATCTACCAGAGAAAGGTAACATCTCAACAAGGTGAAGTATTTTCCATGTGGATTAAATGTTTGTGATGTGCTTATACTTGGCGTTTGGTTCCTCTCCAGTTTTTCCCAATGCTTCCAGCAGCTGGAGTCTTGATGGAGACAACAGGGAGCAGCTGTCCTACGTGCCGGCTTCTACTGGAGGTGTGATAATGCCTCCTGTACCACCCAGGTCCTTCCCGTCAGGTAATTACTAACTTCACCTGATTTAAATGTCTTTTCCCTGCAGCTCTGTTTGCAAAACCCGAGGTTAAGAACGACTTTAAACGTCTTTACATCTGGATGATTTATTTAAAAATGTAACTTTCTCTTTGCAGGACATTTTATGATGCATTGTGATGCATTCCACCTTCAGAACAGTGAACCTCCTCCTGCCCTACCTGTTCGATCTCTCCGAAAGGTACCACCCAAAACGTTTCTACATTTTTTTCTTTTGCATCCTTGTACACTAACTAGTGCACTAGATTGTGTTTGTCAGTGTGTTAGCGACAAATGTTGGCTCAAAACAAGAATAAAGTTCAAAACAAATGTGATATTTTTCAGGTTCAGTCCAGCAGATTCACTTTTATACAACATTTTGGTTGGATCAAACTTATAGGAATATACTGAACTACCTTTTGTTTGTTTTCTACTTTTCTTTGCAAAATATTTTAGAATTTCAAATTTGTTGTCTTCTTGCATCCAGATGTTTTATTTAAAATTTACTACGACACTGTGTAAAACCCCTGAGACATGCCTTATTTCTTCATACTTTTCTTCCAGATGTTCTTGTATAATCTTTAAATTGATCTTGATAAATCGTTCTTCCTTTTTCCTTTGTTAAAGACAATGAAGGCACTAATGTCCTGCATCTGAATGTTATTTTAACCTTATACCATATTGTTGAATTTATTATATATTTTATCTATTAGTAAGTAGCTTTCTTTCCAACTTGGTTTGACTTGTTGCTCTGATAATCTATAATTTCCCTTTGTGGACTAATAAAGTAAATTCCTAGCCTTTGTTGGATAACAACTGAGCTATGATGAAAATATAAATCTCATGAAACATCTAAAAATAAATCACAAGCTAGATTATGAAGATGCCAAGAGGAGGGAGACAGGTAGGGTGAGACAGGCATCCCTCTTTGAGTTCTTCAGTACTACAGGCAGGTTACAGGTACAACAGAATGTGGAGTTATTGAGACTTTTTGCACCATCGCTGAACACAGGATTAGGATTTAAATCCATCTGCTATATAGCTAGATTTTTTTATTGAAGGCAATTTTGTTACAGTCGGATGATGACAAGATGTAACAGAATACGTACAAAGATTTGTGATGAATAATAACTAAAAGGAGGCAAAAGGGGAAGGAGAGAGATACGTACAATGAATAAGGGACAGACTGATGAAAAAAAAAAGGAATAAAAAAACATTTGTGATGTTTGTACAGTTTCATTTTGTCCATATCTGGAGGTTTTCCTTAAACTTGAGTTCTTCTATCATGTTGAGGAGTTTCAGAGCAGTGTTTCTTCCCAAATATTTCAGTAATGAATAGGAAAAACCTATACAAATTCTGACCTGTGGCTTGTTTTGATTTAAGTAATTGATTTTCAACAGAAATTAGAAAACTCCGCCGAACAGCGGAGCGTCAAAAATTGAGTGAAACTCTTGTTGTTCCTCTCCACGGAAATCTTTAGTAAAAGGCGAAAGATTTATACGATCTGAAGAGAAACAAGAGTGCATGACGTCCACTAGAGGGAGAAGTGTATATCTGTATACAACACAGAAACATAGAATACGGTTCAACTCAAAACTCATGTGTTATGTTATGACCACTTCCGGAAGAAAAAGTATTTCAATTTTTAATCAATTTAGCACCGATAGCCTGTGTTGATATTGGATAAAATGTTTCTACTTGTATAAAACTAATCAACAAACGCTATGCATTGTGGGAACATGGCGGAACTGACCACGCCTCCAACTGTTAAACAGCTATTCTCGTCAACTTTGCTACGTTATTTTCAAAGCTGACTGTAATATACTAATTTACTGAAGCGATTGGTATGAAATATTTAAACATTGTGTCATTTGGTAAAACTTCCTTTATGCTTTGTGCTCTCTTGATATAATTTCCCTCTTTCTCCTGCCAATTTGATACACAATCTGGCACATGATAGATTCTATTTTCACAGAACATAGGCTATTCTCGATACTATTATCATTGTTTTTAAAATATCCGATACTTGTTTACTAGACTGATCGATAAAAAAATAATTCTCCATTCTGCTCTTCATACTGCTAATATTCTCTCTTCTTAGCATTTTGTAATGATTTTCCCCCTGTTTAAATAATTGTAAGCAAACAAATTAGGATATTAAATGAAGTAATCCTCTTATCTAATATTGAACAATATAATGTTGTAGTTTGGTTTTTAATAAAAAAATGCCTCCCCAGCAGACAATAGTTCTTGTAGCCTATAAAAAATTAGAACATTTTTGGATGTTTTGGTTTTTTTTGGATGCTTGCAGTCCTCTGCAAGGGTCTTGAACCATGCCCCGTTTCATTCTTTTCTTCCAAGGAACGAGACTGTCTTGTAATATTTAAATTGTTCCTCTGACTTTGATAAGATGTTTCTGTTTTATTCATTTTATTTTCAGGTTAGCGTCCTTTGTTAAAGACAACGTGTCCTGCATCGGAATATTATTTTAGCCTTTCACCATATTATTAAATTCATAAAATGTGTTTTATCTTGCAGTAGTTTATTTAAGTGATATCTTTCCAACTTGGTTTGACTTGTTGCTCTGATAATTTATAATCCCATATAATTTCCCTTTAGGATTAATAAAGCATTGAACAGAATACACAGCCTCTGCTGGACAACAAAAATGTTGCGAGCTATGCTGAACATCAATTATTGAGTTATTATTTTCAAAGTAAACAGTATATTGAGTTATAATGTAAACATGTTGAACACAAGATCAGGATTTAAATCAATCTGCTATATATTTTGTGCTATTTAATCAACGACACCTCCATAAATTACACTACGTTTTAATTTTTTCAAACATGTAGCAAAGTGTCGACATAACCGATACTGGACCGATATTTACCTGAATTTGAATCTGAAAGAAAACATTAACGCACATTTCTCGTGGGTGTGCTTCATGTTTCATGCAGAGGTTCGTTTTTAAAACTATAATTGATTTTTAACACAAGTTAGAAAACTCCGCTGTTGAGCGGAGCGTCAAAAATTGAGTGAAACTCTTGTTGTTCCTCTCCACGGAAATCTTTAGTAAAAGGCGAAAGATTTATACGATCTGAAGAGAAACAAGAGTGCATGACGTCCACTAGAGGGAGAAGTGTATATGTGTATACAACACAGAAACATAGAATACGGTTCAACTCAAAACTCATGTGTTATATTATGACCACTTCTTCAATACAAGGTATTTCAAATTTTAATTAATTTAGCCCCGATAGCCTTTATTGATATTGGATAAAACGTTTCTACTTGTATAAAACTAATCAACAAACGCTATGCATTGTGGGAACATGGCGGAACTGACCACGCCTCCAACTGTTAAACAGCTATTCTCGTCAACTTTGCTACGTTATTTTCAAAGCTGACTGTATTATACTAATTTACTGAAGCGATTGGTATGAAATATTTAAACATTGTGTCATTTGGTAAAACTCACTTTTTCCACATTATCTTGATATTATTATCAATAACAACAAATCTGAGCCTATATGTGACACATGTTTGGAATAATAGACTGATAAATTAGATTTTCATTCTTCTCTTCATAATGCTAATATTCTCCTAAGTAATGAAAAAGAGGATTGTTTGTTTTTGTTTGTTCTCTAAAATTAGACCTATGAAATTCAGGCATTTAAACAATTATCATAATCTCATAAGATGAACCAATGATAATACAACAATAGAAGAAACTTCTTTAAACTTGATTTTGACAGCTTGAATTCAGCTGACTGTAGTACAGAGAATACCACCTCTAACTGTCACTGTCTCTTCCTCTGCAGTCTCCTCTCCACCCGATCCCTGGGTCCCCCACCAGTCCGCAGTCAGCTTTGGGGGGCAGTAACTCCACCCTGTCAGGCAGTGCCAGCAGTGGTGTTTCCTCCCTTAGTGAGAGTAACTTTGGAGGTCAGTATCCTGACCCTGGTCCCATCAGGAATGACGCCTTGGAGCCTCTTCCCAGTCACCTGTGGTCTCCCCCTGATGAGTACCTGGCCTCTCCCTACCTGCACATGCACTACGGTGGGTCAGAAATCGATTCCATGGACCCAGTTCGGCCTTTCCATTATCGCAACCCTGCTTCACACCCACACACACATCCACACACACACCCTCACGGTCACACCCACTCTGGGCTTGACAGCCATTCTCATGGTCCCCCATCCCACCACCATGTTCCCACTCACGGCCCTCACCACATCACTTACCGCAGGTCTCAGCCTCCAGCCGTACCACCCAAACCCTACCTGAGGGAGGGCTGCATCCCAGAGGAGGAGCTGCCACCTCAGCCCATCCCACTTCCCCGCAGGATCTTCCACTCCCCTCACGGCCACAGGGAGGACCCGGGAAAACACGCCTGGGAGCAGTGCATCAGCGAGGAGCACGAGGAAAATCAGTGATGGGGAGACTCTGGTTTGAGCTTTTCTTTTTTCCCTTCATTTGCACTGAGTTTAGGGAGCATGTGAAGCAGTGGAGACCCTTCCTGTTGTGTTTTATCACCAGTGCACATGAAGGAAAGAAATGGAGTGGACCTCCACAAAGCTTCAACTCAAGGCACAACCACCATCGCTGCTCCACACGCTGCTCCACGCAACTATTTTAGATGTGATTAAAAGAAAAATATCTGTTGAACAATGATACAAACTGATTACAAATTGATATTGATTGTACACAAGCGTACAACTTGTCTGTGAGCATGTTTTTGTTTGTTTTTTTTCATTTGAGAACATGACAGCAGTTTTGGGGATCATTACAACCATGATCAGCTCTGAACTCTCTCCTTTTTGCTTTTCATGTCATTTTCACAGCAAAGAAACTCACAGTGAAGTGACTTCTCTTGTTTAAATGCTTCAAATATATGAATAGTTATTTTGATAAATTTGCTACATTCAAGTGTTTTCAAAGGCTTAAGCCCACTATGTTTCTCAAAAACACTGTTAAGTGCTCCTTAATAGTGAATCATATCAAATGGCGCACTGTAATACGTGTTGCTGCTGGGCTGCCATGAATCATATGTCTGTAAGCTTGAACCTGCAGCTCTCTCTTTGGACATGAAAGTCACTAACACTAACAATCGCACCATGCGTATGGACAGCTACATGAATGTATTCAGATGAGATGTTCTACTCGTGCTGCACAAGCTGCTTTCCCAGTTTCATTCTTTTTCTTTTTGAAGTGCTTTACAGTCTTCGTTTGTTTGTTGCTTTTGTGTGGCAAAGATATCTCAAGAGGAATGAGAGCAGAACCGGAGGAGGGAAACCGAGGACGTTAACAAACATGTCCACCTGTCAGCTTTCATGTTCGCGGTGAATGAAGAACTACTTCGCACCTCAGCTCCACTGCTGGACTCTCAGAACTGACGCTGCTCCCTCTCTCCATCTCTGTTTTTTTTTTTTTTTTCTGCAATTTTTGTTTCCCTTCTCTGTGTGGCATCAGGTCCTTGGACAGCTGCAGCGGTTGTAACCGATCACTCCGCTGCAGAGCCAGCACAGACAGGGTTGGATTCGCCTACCTGCCTTAAGTGCACTCAAATGCAGTTTGACCTCTCATCTGGACTCTCATTCAACAACAGCCATTTTTTTTCTCTCTGTCTACTATACTCAAACTAAAGAACAACAAAAAAAAAATTCTACCTAATGATGTTTTTTCTATGGTTTCATCCTGCTTTGGTTTCAGATTGGTGTTTGTTTCGTAGCGCTAATATTTTTTTTTACCTTCATCTTCTTGTTGTTTGAAGCTGATGGATGTGTTTCAGGAGAACGCCGAAGGATGGAGAGACAAAGCGCTGACATGTTTTATTTTTATTTCCTCAGAGAAGAAGCGCTATTTATTTTCCTGTTGTTGGGTTGGAAGGATATAGCTAATATTTTCACAATTAATTTTCTTCCTGGTTAGTTTATTTTTTTTCTTTTGCAGGTGGATGCTTTTGTGTTGCTGTACATCAAGTTGTCAGCTGACTAGACGAGATCTATTTTTGTAAGTGAGATCATGAGTTGTGAGAGCATAAACCCACAGAAGGCCCAGGTTGTGTGTTAGGCTGCTGTAGGGAGTCAGGGTTAGAAGATATTTAGAGTTTTGTGAGTATCGCTTGTGAGTTTGACGGCGTTAAGTACCACTGGCAACTGAAGTGATACTCAAAATATAAGTACAATAGAATTTTTCAATGTAAATTCTGTTATTGTACATATGGCAGTATTGTGAAATATTTTTAAAAATTATTGCAGAAGCCCTTAAAAAGGTTTATTGTTGTTTTGTGTATATACATGTACTCAAGAGATCAATGTAATTGATAAATATCTATAATCAGTGTTTGGGAAAGGACAAATGGACAAATTCACTAGACTTTTGGCTGTCTTCTCCACCATTCTTCTCATACAAAAATACTTTATACACTTTTCAATGTGCTTTCCTGTACATATGGTGTTAGCATGATCAAAAAAGTGTTTGGTTGTAAAAGTGGTTTTCCTACTCCCATAAATGCTGTGGTATGAAGTTCATTAACAATGCCAAACATTAAAGACAATCTTTTATCAGCTCTATTTTCTTCTTGTCACCAATTTCTGTTTTCTGTGATGGACATTGGAAGTGCAGTAAATTTCATCGACAGTAGAGGGCGATGTTTATCAAAGAATGACAGCGCAAGCCTGCAAACAACAAGAATACTTTGAATTATTTACTTTATGGCTCCTTTGAATGGCTCGCTGTTGGTGCTTCCAGTGTTTGTGTGTAAGATGACAGTATAATAAACAACCTCTGGGTCCACACTGAAACAAACAAAAATACAACAACAAAAAATGACAGTAAATTCTGTCCTTAATCTCATCACCAGCATTAAAATGGAGAGATGTCTGTTATCTTTAACTTTATTTGCAGAAAACTATCATTATTTATATTAGGAATTGTTTCTAAACAGATGTGTTTGTGGAAAAAAAAATGGTGTTAGAATTTTTCCTGCAGTAAATGCCCACTGATGGGTCTTCGTCTTTGCAAAATCACAGAAGAGATCTCATAGCTTATAGGATAACATACATTAAAAAGGTACTTGAGATAAGATCTTTTTTTTTTTGTTTTTGAAAAGCTGCATATGATTGCATATAAACTAAAGAACTGCCAACATACTGTAAATTCACCTTAAATCACATCCTCAATGCTAACATCTGGACCTGATGACAGCCCTGCTGCTGCTGCTTTGTTTCAAACTGATGGTCATGTGATTCATTGAAGTTAAGCTTTAGATATAAAGTAAGGCATTTAAGTAGAAGCTTGCAGTTTTTATTTTGTAATCTCAAACAATTTATTAAAACAAAAGCTAACAACAGTGATGGGTATACCAGAACCAAAAATATCAGTGTTTCAATAATGTGTCCTTGAGCATGATGTCAAAATTTAAACAGCATGAAAACAATTCAATACAAACTGTCATCAAATCAAAACACTTAGTGGTTGATTCATGGATCTGACACTTGGCAGTGATTGTTTGGATGTTTTTGTTAATGACCTTGTTAGAGAACGGCATGTTATTCACTACAAGACTGGAGTTTGACATGTTTAATAGGTTGTGTGAGGTTCAGTTAAGTTTGCTTTTTTTGTTAAAATTATAGTGCATTTTAGGTGCATTCTGAGATTTCATCTAATGCCAAACTTTGTTATTTGTAGGATTTTTTTTGGAGGTGAACAACAAAGCATTTCATAGTGTTAGCATTGCAGCACAGCACTGCAGTTCCACTAGCCCTTGTTTGGAGTTTGGATTCTAACTGGCTATCAGCTCTGGTGACTTGACACACACTTCGACTGACTTACTGATGTAAACATAACACATTTGTTTTAATACAAATACCTAAATGTGATGAATACAGTCTGGAAATCGGCAGAATATGATGAATTAAAGAATCTGGGATTTCTGGTATTTCTTAAAATGTTGAAATCTTAACACCTTCTTTGTTGCCAGCTGTTAATGACATCATAAACCTTGATAGTTGTGACAGGTTGTCCTTGATTTAAGGTAAAACATTTCCTGTCCTACGGGAACTCCTCCTTTCACGCTTGTCGTCACTCCCACCAGGGTCATCGCCTGGCTGACTGTAAAGGAATGGTCCACTCTTGGCAATATGTGTTCTTTTATTTTGTAATGTCATAATCAGTACGAGACAGATAATAAATAGTGTGTTATTTAGCTTGTAAAATAAATGTTGATAAGAACCTTGAATTTTATGCCATGATTAAATAATACCGTGATAAAAGTTNCCTGTGGTAACAAGTAAACTTTTGCCTGCGTTTGTTTATGACAATAAAGTTGCAGCTGTCAGTTTTAGGGCTTTAATAGGGTTCCAAATTGTAGTAAAATAATATTTGTTTGTTTTTTAGCATCACCCCGGAAACACCTCCCCATCTCCCCCAAAACAGAATTCCTTTGCATGTACGAACAGATAAATAATATTCTAACTTGTTCAACTTAATCATATTCAAATTAAATTAATAAAGAGAAAAATAACCAGCTGCCTCTATTGGGGAGGAAGATACATCAGTAAACACAGGTGTTTCATGTTTACATTTTCCCCAGTTCTCTCAGTCTATATTATTCTTACACCTTACACCTTCTCTGCATTAGAGTCTCTCTGTTTTTTTGTCCTGAGGGACATGAGGTGAGAGTACTCTGCACAGATCAGCATGATTCCCTATCTCTGCACGTGCACTTGTGCGTCACGAGGGCTGAGATCTTTTTTCTTCTGGGGCTGCATTGTCTCACGCTGCAGTTATTGTTCGGGTGGATGAGTACAATAATAAAAAGGATCTCTCATCTGTCGACAAAACTGACAAGCAGTTAGAGGGGAAGCAAAGGCAACCTGAATCTGCTTCGATGCATTCCTGTGCTGCAACTTCTGTTTGACCCAAATGTGGAATCATCTTCAGAACAAAAGAAAAAAAAAAAGTTAAGAGACAGCAACAACTGTCATATCAGGAACAAAAACACTTTTAATAAATGAAATCATACTAATAAATAAAGATTAACCTGGTTTCACATACAAAGTAAAATCCAACAAAACAGACATAACACTGATGTAAAATACAGTACCATAGCAGATAAAATAAAATAAAATAAAATAAAATAAAATAAAATAAAATAAAATAAAATAAAATAAAATAAAATAAAATAAACAAAAAAAAACAAAACCACACCTGGGACATTTACAAATTCTTTTAAAAATTTCAAGAGGCAAACAGACATTGTATAAAAGCATTGTACAGTAGAGCATTTGTATCTCATTACAATTTACAAATTTATTGAAGGATAAATATTTAACTGATTTCTAATTTGAGATGCACAGGTGAAAACACTTAAACGTGTATCTCTCAGGTGAGATTCCCAATTTTTTTTCTTAAAACGCTTAATAATGGTGATGAGGTGATCCATCAATGAGAAATCCATCAATTCATGGGAAACAGACAACTAATATACTGTAGAAATGTAAATAACCTTTAATGGTATCATCCATTGGTCTCTGTTGGTGCATTGTAGGATTCAAATCAGGAGCATCTCTTTTGGCGAATATGGCTACATCAGGCGTTTTTTTTTTTTTATTTTCAATTTAAAGAGCACTGCACCTGTCCTTCTGAAGGCTTCATCAGTAGGGAGCAAACTTCTGTCTCTCTGGTTTTTTGATGCAGTTTGCTGAGGAGATTTTGGCGGTGTAGGCTGCCAGTGTGGCGTGGGAGGGTGCTGCAGAGGCGGCCACGGTGGGGGCGGGGCTGGACAGAGTCAGGAAAGGGACTGATTTCACCCCAAGCAGCCCAGAGAGTGGCATGGCTCCATACGGAGAGCCAAGCATGTGAGCTGGGGTCAGCGTGCCCACAGCGGTCAGGGCGGGTGAGGGAGAGGCGGCTGGGGAAGTGGGCTGGGTAAAGGCCATGTTGAGGTCGACTGGAGATGTCATGGTGGCTGCCTGGGCCGTGGATTTGGCTGTTTCTAAACTGTAAGAGTAATAATAGCAGGAGGAAAGACAGGGGAAGAAACAGAGAGGGCAGTTGTTGAAGCAGGACTGGGCAGAGACATTATATCGAATTTAAATTTAAGAGTCCTCGGGGGTATTACTGCTCACGTGAAGAGGGAGCTGTGAGCATTCTGATAAAATCTTTAAAGTACAAATCCAAAATAAAACAATCTGTTTCTCTGTGTGTGAACTGTAGACTTTCATACCCCTTGTTCTCATTTCTATTTAAGACAAGGATTTTATTTCTTAAAGCAAATTGAGTCCTCTTTACATGCTCACATATGTTTATTAGACTATAAAAACAATAAAGATCAATAGTTTCTAATTATTTATGTTCTAAACATTAATTTTTAACTGATAGTGTGTTAATGGAGAAATAACAATCAATTATTTACATCAGAATTTGTATAATTTATACATCAGCCATTAAAATGATCATGATGCTTTGCACATAGAAAATACATGAAATCCATTTGTGTTGAAGTTTTTGGAGGTTTTTTGATTGGTCCAAATGAGTTTTAACAAGTAATGATGAAGTAAGTCTAAACATCACAAATGTAAAAATGTTTATTTATACTTTAGTTTGAAAATATCTAGCAATTTCATTGGTAAATGGACACACTAGCTCTTTGTCTTATCCAACTGTCTTCATTAAGACACCAGTCAATTTTGTTTCCATCTAAAACTGAATTAAGAACATGTGTTAAACCTTGTGATTGGAAACAGTTTTATTTGATGACCCATTTTTCTTTTTGATAACAGGAGATGGCACTTTATGTTAGATTACTGTAGATAGATTTAAATGTTTTATTGATTATTTATTTCACAGCCTTTTGGTTCTTTAACTTTTGTTTAGAAATTGTTATGCTCAAAAATGTTATTATGATTTATGTATTATAGGGCTGCACAAAATGTAAACCTATTATTACCAGCGAGTGAAATATTTGGAAATCAAATGGAGAACCGCTGCCCTGAAAATCCCCAGTTAATTTATTTGGTTATGACAAAAATGCTGCATGAAACAGAAAGACAGATGAAAATGCTGATTTATAACAAGTGATATTGTTATCAAAACTTTCAATAATAATATCACAGTTGCATGTTTTCGCAGCCTTGGTTTATTTTCTTGTATTTGCATAAAATTTTGATCTACTGTTTTTAAAGTATCCCTATTTATATGATGAATTATAGCCAAAAACTACGACTCTACTTTCATCAAATCACAAACAGTAAAAGGACACAGCTGATTATCACTTAAAATATGACCTTTGACCCTTTTAAACAGATTGATTTCTGTTGCAGTGACTCACAACATAGCTGTTTGTGTCACTGAGTCTTACCAGGAGGTAATGAGGTACTGGGCCAGGTTGATGCTGACTGGTGTTCCTGTAATGGTGACATGGCGGTCACTTGTCCCATCCAGCTGGCTGCCAATTTTGATCTGAGCTCCTGACACCTGCCTGATCTCGTTGATCTTGGTTCCCTGACGGCCAATGATTGAGCCAATCAGCTGCAGAAGAACATGATATTTCAGTGAGTTTGGATGCACTCAGTATTTTTAAAACTAATATAAAGTCTTTCTCACTGTGAGATTTTTTTTTGTGCTGATGAAAAGAAGTCTGACAAAAAAAAAGGAGGGGGGTTCTGTTTGGCTGACCTAATGCACACCACTTCAAATATTGCAATTACATTGCTTGTCTTTTGTGGCTTGGTCATCCATCATCCATGTCAAATGCACTTTTTTTTTTTTACTCCCAAGTCTCCCTTAATTGCTACTGTGTTCGTACCGGTAAAAGAGACGAAAGAAGGCACATTTGGCTTTCATTAATCTGAGTAGCTAAAAGGTTATTGATTCCTCAGAGTGGTGACGACTTTCCAAACAAATCACTTCCCAAGCAAACACCAGCTAGATGCATCTCTGTGCTAATGGAAAACATAATGGGAAAATAACTCAAATACATAATGCACGTTCCCATCAGCACAAGTCGTCTCTATGCTGAGGGGTGAAAAGACAACGACATGACTTCTAATGTAATCCAAAATATTACTTTCAATTGGCTTTAGGTACTCAACCTCTCTGTTGGTGACGATAGATATTTAGCAAAACTTGCAGTCACAACTCAAGTGCACGGAGCCATGGGGCTGATACAACAGGGGCTTGAGCGACACGGTTACGCATGCCAGACGTTGATAAAACCTTCACAGTACCATAGTACAGAGTTTAACAGTGCCAGTTGTATACACACACATGCTAACACCCACACACACCCTCACACAGTGTTTATCTTGGACTCGTCGTCTCTTATTTTCTATTCCTTGTTTGAGACTCAAGCAGCAGTACTTATAATTTATCTGACTTGTCACCTCAAACTGGTTGGTCTGCCTGGCTATTATTGGCTAGGTAGTTTATTTAAAGGGAGGACGGACGCAGACAAGGAGAGCTGCAAGCCCAAAGAGCAACAACAGTCGCTACAGACCTTGTATCTCTGATAAAGTCTCCTCCCAGCTGAGAGCAAAAATCTCCAGAAGCTATCAATAGATATCAGCTGTCAGCAGCTCATCTAATTTAGGGTTCCTGAGCTCAAACTGTTGTTATTTATATATGAACAATGTATTGAAAAACATTAAAACAGTCAAGGTAAATATACACTGATAAGGATTTATGGGATTAAATTCAATGTGAGTAATGCTGCATCATATTCGCAGTCTTCAGCTACATGTGGCTTATATATTGATGAGTTCCTGCTGAGACAGTCATTTGAGAGGACGCAGGAAGAAGGATGAGACGGCCAAGGGTGCAACCATTTTTCTTCCTGCTGAAGCTTCCGTCTTCCGCAGAGGTGCAGCACAATGCTGACTGGGAGTAAGCAGTTTCTGAAAGCATCTGTGCATTGCATACAATCCTCCTTTAGGGTTCAGTGTATGAGCACAGAGTGGGTTTGTGTGTTGTGTGGTTGCACCGTGGCTGTGGGGTGGATGGTGGTGGTGGTGGTGGAGGGGGGGGTGGAGAGATGTGGAAGCTCAGTCATGGCTTTAAGTCCTCTCTTCTGGAACAATGGCTGGAGCTCACAGCTGTCCCTGTCACGTACAGCTCTGGACTCCCTCATTCCTCTGATATATTGTGCCGCTT
>SSNP01000007.1:2771382-2810568 GCA_006937955.1 Pachypanchax playfairii | reverse complement strand
GGGGGGGGAGAGTTTAGTCTGGGCAGGCGGGGTTGGGGGTTGAATGGCCCTTTAGGCTATTTAGAAGTGACTGAGACATCTGGCTATATTCTACAAACACTGAAAAAAACATAGAAAATGGATCCATAACAAAAATTCTATTGGCTGTTTTTTTCTTCACAAACAAATTAGCACTTTGAATTTCCTTGTTGGAAAACACCCGTGCTACAGTAGCAACACTAAACTTGATACAAAAATAAAATAAAATAAAATAAAATAAAATAAAATAAAATAAAATAAAATAAAATAAAATAAAATAAAATAAAATAAAATAAAATAAAATAAAATAAAATAAAATAAAATAAAATAAAATAATTAATCACAATCATTTTTTTGAAATCATTCAATTCTATTATATTTGTCCAAACTTTTGACAGGTAGTATACAAATACAATATAGTACCTAGAATCAGGAAGAGAGTAAATTCAAGCAGAAGCTAAACAAGCAACCTGACAGTCAATTTCCTGATAAACAATAAAAACACTCTTTCAGGTTTTGACTCTTGTTGATCCATATAGTTCTTACGTCACTGCTGCACTTTCAAAATATATATTTTTTAAAATGTGCACATGGAATCAGCTATTTGATTAAACACCGTGATTGTAAGCAGGTCAGTAGGGTGGATTTACAGCCCCGCTTCTCTAGTGCACAAACTCCGGCTCCAAAAATACAACATGGCAGTTCCTGTTAACAGAATATCACAGCTTCACTTTCTGACAAAAAAAATAAATAAATAAAAGGTGGAGATGCTTGATCTGTCTTTATATAAAATGATATAATCCAATACTTTTATAATACACCTTGTTTCTATTACTGATGATTAAATAATTAATTACAATTAACCTGTACAGAGATGAACAGAATATAGAAGAGTAAATTTGTGTTGAATCATATAAAAAAATAATCAAAGCAGATTTTTTTTTTCTTAATCAGGAATAGTTTTATTATTTAATCTTCTGAATATTTCCTCTTGCTATAGATTTATCTTCTGAATATAGAAGATGCAAATTCTATTCTTAATGTCTTAATAACAGGATTGTTTGAGATAGCCACCACCCACTCTGCAATCCTGCATAGAAAATGAAAGGATAGACCGACTTGATTACAGTATTTATCTCTCATTGTTCAGGTGACGCTACCATGAACTGACACGATTCTCTGACCAAAGCAGCCGCATCAAATGTTTCTCCGGTTATTTCATTGTGATTTCTGCCCTCAGATCAGAGAATTTGTTCATCAAATCCTGGTGGAGGCTAAGTGAGGAGAAGAAGGATCTTTCTCTGTTTTCTTATTGGCTGTTTTGACAGCAGACAGCTTCTAAGTAGGTCAGGAAACATGAGAGGATTTACCCATCACTCATGGGAGTCACTCTAAGACACTGCAACTGCAGCCCACACAATAACGCGAAAGGATCCATATCAGCTCAGAATCCCTTTAACCTTGGTTAAGTCTGAGGTTAGAATAATGAGGATAATTAGCTGGTTACCGGTTTAGCTTTCATCTCGTTTTGAAGTCACACTGCAGCGTCTTTGTTGTTGTAGCAACTCACTTGCTGCAGAGCTACAGTATGTACATGTGGAACAAAGACTAGGTTAAAAAAAGAGCTAAGTTATGCGTAGATTTTTCTTACATCATTGGGAATAAGAAGCTCCTGAGATGTCTGAGAAGTTGAGTCCATCCCTAATGAGAACAAAAGACAGCCATCAAGTGAATNAAAAAAAAATAAAATAAAATAAAATAAAATAAAATAAAATAAAATAAAATAAAATAAAATAAAATAAAATAAAATAAAATAAAATAAAATAAAATAATTAATCACAATCATTTTTTTGAAATCATTCAATTCTATTATATTTGTCCAAACTTTTGACAGGTAGTATACAAATACAATATAGTACCTAGAATCAGGAAGAGAGTAAATTCAAGCAGAAGCTAAACAAGCAACCTGACAGTCAATTTCCTGATAAACAATAAAAACACTCTTTCAGGTTTTGACTCTTGTTGATCCATATAGTTCTTACGTCACTGCTGCACTTTCAAAATATATATTTTTTAAAATGTGCACATGGAATCAGCTATTTGATTAAACACCGTGATTGTAAGCAGGTCAGTAGGGTGGATTTACAGCCCCGCTTCTCTAGTGCACAAACTCCGGCTCCAAAAATACAACATGGCAGTTCCTGTTAACAGAATATCACAGCTTCACTTTCTGACAAAAAAAATAAATAAATAAAAGGTGGAGATGCTTGATCTGTCTTTATATAAAATGATATAATCCAATACTTTTATAATACACCTTGTTTCTATTACTGATGATTAAATAATGAACAGAATATAGAAGAGTAAATTTGTGTTGAATGATATAAAAAAATAATCAAAGCATATATTTTTTTTCTTAATCAGGAATAGTTTTATTATTTAATCTTCTGAATATTTCCTCTTGCTATAGATTTATCTTCTGAATATAGAAGATGCAAATTCTATTCTTAATGTCTTAATAACAGGATTGTTTGAGATAGCCACCACCCACTCTGCAATCCTGCATAGAAAATGAAAGGATAGACCGACTTGATTACAGTATTTATCTCTCATTGTTCAGGTGACGCTACCATGAACTGACACGATTCTCTGACCAAAGCAGCCGCATCAAATGTTTCTCCGGTTATTTCATTGTGATTTCTGCCCTCAGATCAGAGAATCTGTTCATCAAATCCTGGTGGAGGCTAAGTGAGGAGAAGAAGGATCTTTCTCTGTTTTCTTATTGGCTGTTTTGACAGCAGACAGCTTCTAAGTAGGTCAGGAAACATGAGAGGATTTACCCATCACTCATGGGAGTCACTCTAAGACACTGCAACTGCAGCCCACACAATAACGCGAAAGGATCCATATCAGCTCAGAATCCCTTTAACCTTGGTTAAGTCTGAGGTTAGAATAATGAGGATAATTAGCTGGTTACCGGTTTAGCTTTCATCTCGTTTTGAAGTCACACTGCAGCGTCTTTGTTGTTGTAGCAACTCACTTGCTGCAGAGCTACAGTATGTACATGTGGAACNAATAAAATAAAATAAAATAAAATAATTAATCACAATCATTTTTTTGAAATCATTCAATTCTATTATATTTGTCCAAACTTTTGACAGGTAGTATACAAATACAATATAGTACCTAGAATCAGGAAGAGAGTAAATTCAAGCAGAAGCTAAACAAGCAACCTGACAGTCAATTTCCTGATAAACAATAAAAACACTCTTTCAGGTTTTGACTCTTGTTGATCCATATAGTTCTTACGTCACTGCTGCACTTTCAAAATATATATTTTTTAAAATGTGCACATGGAATCAGCTATTTGATTAAACACCGTGATTGTAAGCAGGTCAGTAGGGTGGATTTACAGCCCCGCTTCTCTAGTGCACAAACTCCGGCTCCAAAAATACAACATGGCAGTTCCTGTTAACAGAATATCACAGCTTCACTTTCTGACAAAAAAAATAAATAAATAAAAGGTGGAGATGCTTGATCTGTCTTTATATAAAATGATATAATCCAATACTTTTATAATACACCTTGTTTCTATTACTGATGATTAAATAATTAATTACAATTAACCTGTACAGAGATGAACAGAATATAGAAGAGTAAATTTGTGTTGAATCATATAAAAAAATAATCAAAGCAGATTTTTTTTTTCTTAATCAGGAATAGTTTTATTATTTAATCTTCTGAATATTTCCTCTTGCTATAGATTTATCTTCTGAATATAGAAGATGCAAATTCTATTCTTAATGTCTTAATAACAGGATTGTTTGAGATAGCCACCACCCACTCTGCAATCCTGCATAGAAAATGAAAGGATAGACCGACTTGATTACAGTATTTATCTCTCATTGTTCAGGTGACGCTACCATGAACTGACACGATTCTCTGACCAAAGCAGCCGCATCAAATGTTTCTCCGGTTATTTCATTGTGATTTCTGCCCTCAGATCAGAGAATCTGTTCATCAAATCCTGGTGGAGGCTAAGTGAGGAGAAGAAGGATCTTTCTCTGTTTTCTTATTGGCTGTTTTGACAGCAGACAGCTTCTAAGTAGGTCAGGAAACATGAGAGGATTTACCCATCACTCATGGGAGTCACTCTAAGACACTGCAACTGCAGCCCACACAATAACGCGAAAGGATCCATATCAGCTCAGAATCCCTTTAACCTTGGTTAAGTCTGAGGTTAGAATAATGAGGATAATTAGCTGGTTACCGGTTTAGCTTTCATCTCGTTTTGAAGTCACACTGCAGCGTCTTTGTTGTTGTAGCAACTCACTTGCTGCAGAGCTACAGTATGTACATGTGGAACAAAGACTAGGTTAAAAAAAGAGCTAAGTTATGCGTAGATTTTTCTTACATCATTGGGAATAAGAAGCTCCTGAGATGTCTGAGAAGTTGAGTCCATCCCTAATGAGAACAAAAGACAGCCATCAAGTGAATGAAAATTGACATATCAGACATTTTAAATATTTATTCAGCTCCTTTTAGTTGGAGAGGTGTACAAACCACCCCCGACATGTTGGAAAACCCTTTCAGCAGAAAACTGCCAGACATAGTAAAAGGAGTTCATTTCCATTTTAATGGGCTGATGTTTAACACAGCACTCATTCTTTTCTTGCTCCCAGTTCTCTGTCTCTGCTGAACACATCATTGCATATAATAGTTTTAACAGTGAAACCTAGTCGCCTCCTTGCTAACTGATAAAAGTTCACAATCAGCACAGCTAATACACACATGGGCAAGTGAATAAAAAGAAACAACAACAATACAGAGCAAACAAGAACAATGCTAACTCATATTACTCTGCACATACCGGGCATGATTGTCGAGGCTGGCTGGGCAATGGGACTCAGGCCTTGCTGCACTGACAGCTGGTGCAGCTTGGCCAGCTGCAAAATAAAAAAGGAAAACTTGATTCAGCGAAAACCTAAACCATAAAATTCTCAGGTTATACTGAATTATAATACTTGTACATACCTCTGAGTGTGGAATGCCATATTGATTTTGCAAGGTGTAGGCCTGAAAAAGAGCATCTTACATTAGGTAAATTAAGACAGTAAAGCCGTCACACACAGGCGTAAACGTAAGGAGTGAATTTACAGCTTCCTAATGAAAGTGCTTCACTGTCAATACATGCCAGATATCTGGAATAACTATTAACTAAAATACAATGTAAATTTTACTGAAGCACATTTTACCAACATAAATGCTTTTTAGCGTGTTTGACTCAGAAATGTAACTTTGTTTGACTTAGTATAGAAACATTAGTTTTCAGTGCATTGATGACATCAGAGTTCAGCGATATTTAGCTTATGAGGCTCGCTGCATTAAAAATGACCCAAAAATGTTTCATCAGGTTATTTTCTGCCAGCAGTGTTTCTGTTTCTCTGAACAATTTCCACACCTAAATATGAGCAGTTATAGTAGGTTAAGCTAAAATTCACAATAAAGTGCTATCTGCTGAAAAAGCCTTTTGGAGGGTTGATTAAAAAAAGATAAAACCTTTTGAAATGCATTTATCTCTTGGAAACCCATTCCTTATTGATCTTTTTTTTTTAAATCTCTGCTGCTCCATGTGAAAGAAGAATATTTATCAACCAGTTAAACATTTCGTCTATAAGAGAATTAAAACAGAATCAGGAATTTAGTGATTTTATTCTGAAATTTTTATGCTTAAAAGTTTTCAAAATGCCATCACTGAAAATTTTCAAAGCCCTCTTTGGTCAATGTGATAATTAGATAATGTGATAATTAAGAATACTAATTACACGTACTGATTTTAGAGCCACTGTAATTCAAGATAAACATTTAACATTAATTAAGTTCTGAAAAAGAAAATTAATTGTTTTCCCATGTTTTTGTAACTGATGTGTTTTCTTTGTCTTTAAGTTGATGTAACTACTCCCTTTCTCCAGCTGCACTGTTTACATTTACTGTTATTATTCCAAAATACTTATTAAAAGGTTACATACAATTAAGGAAAAATATCTTGTTGCAAGGATAAAAATGAACAGTAAAAAGTGGGTCCAACCAGAACATTGAGATTATTTAAAGACACGTTCACATCTCTCCTGATGAGATGATTCTTCAATGCGTTAACTGAAAAGCTTAAATCAGGCCAACGTGTAAAAGCTTACACTGTCTGCAGAAACATACAATGTCTGATTAATTAATACTTTAAATATTAATTTAATATTTATTTAAAATATGTATTTAAATGCTGTAAAAAATTACCAATGGTATTTCTGCATTGTTAGATTATAATTTTCCTAAAGGCTCCACGTTTTGTGGTGATAAAACAGCTGAGATGGCCCAGATAGAGAAGTCTGCTCTAAATTTTATTTCATTTTAGAGTGTCACTATAGCTGTTCACTGAAACAGGTAGAGGTCCATTTGTAAAGACCAGGGATGGAGGACAGTGTCTGAAAAAGACAAATGTTTAGAAAAATGCTCCGAGTCGAGTTACAGTCTGTCTGGTATTGTGTTCTACAGCAAAAAACAGAAAACAACAACTCCTTTTAGATGTAGTGGAAGGCTTCAAAATAAGCTTCCTTATAAATAAATCCACAGTAAAGCATGATAGAAGTTTCATTTTACTGTGTGGCTGTAACTACAAATTCTGAAACTAGATTTTTTAGAGCAAAAACTGTGTGACCCTGTGACAGAAAGCAGACACTGGAGGTTGATGTAGCTATACCTAGCAGCTTCAATTGAAAAGATGGTCCATTTTTAATAGGCTTGTGCAGAATTAGAAGGTTTTACCATGCAACATAATAATTGCACCATAATAATTTCATTATCTCAGAGATGTAACGCTAGTTTTCCTTCGATAACATCTTCTTGTCTAAAATTAGATAAAACTACTATTTTTATCTCAAGATAGCAGAAACATTCTCATGTTATGTTGGAAAAATCGCCTCAAAATTTACCACATTTCAAAAAAATAACACAGTCATTTTCAGCTTCAATAAAAAAGCTCATAGATAATGACAAGAAAAGTTTAGAAGGTGTCAGTGTCACAAAGTTTCTGTAACTCTCTCTCTCTCTCTCTCTCTCTATCTATCTCTCTCTCTATCTATCTATCTATCTATCTATCTATCTATCTATCTATCTATCTATCTATCTATCTATCTATCTATCTATCTATCTATCTATCTATCTATCTATCTATCTATCTATCTATCTATCTATGGGTGGTGTCTTTCAATCCCCCTCCCTCATTACAGTTATGGCCTGACCAGACAGCACTTAGCTTAACTCAATTCTGTCTGACGCCAGCAGTCTG
Organism: Pachypanchax playfairii; assembly: GCA_006937955.1. Classification (NCBI taxonomy): domain Eukaryota; kingdom Metazoa; phylum Chordata; class Actinopteri; order Cyprinodontiformes; family Aplocheilidae; genus Pachypanchax; species Pachypanchax playfairii. The sequence continues at coordinate 2,803,208 of SSNP01000007.1, read as the reverse complement.
CCTTCTGTTACCAGTCCATCCTGCATGGTCATAAACTGGAGAGGAGAGCTCATCGTCACGCCGCATCAATACATTGGAGGAGTGTTTATATTAGGATGGAGGCAAACACAACAAATACATGGCTATAATCTTATTTACTACACGCGTAATCTCAGTTGTGAAGTTTATTTTATTTTACAACCCCTCAGTTGCAGGTTGTTGTTTCCATTCAGTTGCGAGGACAGAAGCTACTTCTGCTGTCATGGGAGGAATTTTCCTAAAGCTGAAATGTTTGTGGTGCAGTGCTTTGGCAGGACAAAAAAATAGACACAACAGATCTGCGGTTGTGTGTGTGTGTGTGTGTGAGGGCATCAGGTTTCAGCACTGCTTATAGCTCTTATGAAAGGCTAGAACAATAGCTGCAGCTTACACTCAGCTGTTGGTTTTAATGCCTCATACCACATGTTGGTACTGTGTTACTGTGCACATACCACACAACCCCTACCCTCACTCATCCCTCAGGTCCTCACAGCACTCACAGGGGAGTTTAAACACCACTATTATACTTGATCAGATGTCAATATATTTAGATAATTTTAGGAAATTATTCACACACTGTTTCAGTGAATGTTCAGTTACCTGTTGGAGATCCAGACCACCCTGGGTGATTGAGTACAGAGGGTGGGGTGCAAATTCTGACGCTTCAAAAATCTAAAGGGAAACACAGAATGAAAATGTGTCACCGTGTTGATACATTTACAGGTTTATTTCTGCACAGAGAAGGCAGATAAGTGGGAGTAAATATGTGTCCACCAGCCAAAAACTTTCAGCTAAGATTTGATATGAAAATAATAAACAGAAACTTCCATATTTTCTTAGTTTATTCCAGGCTGTTACTGCAGATCAATTCTGGTCAGAGATAGTCTCTCCAGTCTGAATTTCTGACACTTTCACACACCTAATGGGCTTAAAGGCCATTACTCATCCACTGACCCTTTTCTCACCACACTTCATTTTACCAGAGATTTATACATCCTTATCGCAGCACAGCCCTCATTAAAGCATTCTCTCAGTTATCAGAATCACGCCCCGGGTTTAATTTGATTGCCTGTTTGAGGAATATGAAAAACACAAAGCCATTCCATAAATTGACTCCAGTCTGAAGCAGCACAAACAGTGTCAGAACTGCTGACAGCTATGCTGAATATGTGGCTGCTGTTGCAGCCAGAGGAGACGGCAGGTCTCCAGTCTCACTTGCTAATCTTGTGACTCGCTCCATGGGGGAGGCGGATATCTGCCCGTTTTCTAACAGCAACATCTCTGGTGCTCAAACCCGTCTTCACACAAATCCTACTCCATCCCCCACTGACAACCTTCGACGTTAAGTTTTGTCACGACACAGGAGGCAGCAAAAAAAGTAGGAAATGATATTTGGTCAAATCTGATGTGAGTTTTCCCCACTACCCAAAGATCAGCACTCAATCAACACTAATCCAAAGTTCTTCAGGTTTTTAATTCATGTAAACAGGGTCACTGAGAAAAGTCGTGGGCTCTTTCTGAAATTAAAATTAGTTTATTTCAATAATACATCAATATTCTGTATTTTAATTGATGCTTTTCTTTGTCGTTTGAGTACTACTTCCATCTATAATTACCCTAGTGTGTTCTGTTGCAGGAAAATTACAGTGTGTTATTTAATTTTAATCATGTACAACATAAGAAGAAAAAAAATGTACATTTATAGCTGCTCACCTTTTTATGTTATCTAGAATTTGCTAAAAAATGTTTTAAAGAAAAAGGTCCTAAACTTGGTTTTACATAATAATCAACTGAAAACAAATAAAAACAGATGTAAATACATTAGAAAAAAAACACTGAAATACGTGTAGGATTTTTGTCTTATTACAAATTTTTAAGAGTTTAGTACATTTCTTTTTTCTTTTGGTCACTTCTATCTTAGATATATTTCCTTTTCACTTGTATGAACATTTATAACACATTTCTAAAAATATATAGATATGTCCTATTCAGCCCTATGTGTTCTTGTGTGTGAATGGTTTTCACAGTGTGGCCTTGTGATGAGCTGATAACCTGCCCAGTCGCAGCACTGCCTCTTGCACAGTGACTGCTGGAGACAGACAGCAGCTCCCTGCAGCCCAGCACAGGATTAAGTGGGTTTAAAAATGGCAATTTTTGCAAACACAGTTTGACACTGACATTCTTCAACTCTGAAACCCGTCTTCAGTTGGTCAAAGCTTCTCACTGTATCAAGGAGTGTATCAGTCGGTGACTCTGTTTTGTTGATGAAGATCCATTCAGCTAGAGAGATGATTCGTCGAGTGTTTGCTCTCAACAACATCGCTCAAAACCAAATCTTCTCAGAAATATCCAGTAGTTTTCTTTGACATCAGAAATGCTATTTTTGTGGGAATATTCCCTGAATTTCAGTTTTTAAAATGTCTCTGAAGTTACTGACCTTCAAGTTCTTTTCATATATCTTATGTGAATACAGTTCTTACTTTTTTCTTTCTACTGTCATTAATCGATTTCATCTTCAGATTTCAAATGTTCAGCGGAGTCACAATAAATCCTGCAACCCTGAGTGACAACAGTATGAAAGTGCTTTTACTTTCATTATATCAAACAGATTTATTTAATCTTCCCTTTTTTTGAGCTCACATACAGTAAAACTCTCTTTCTAAGTCTCCATGTTTGTTTTGAAAACCAATGTGCAACTGAATAACTTCCCATTGCTTGTGGTAAAATCTCTATTTTCTCACCTGGTTCCCTGCAATGAGGAGAGCAGCGGGCGAGGGGCTCGGCCGATAGGGGATAGTGGCACCTTTTGGAGGAGACTAAATAATTCAAACAGATCATGTGAACAAATGTTTTCACATAAACTTTGACAGAAGATACATCTTAAGGCTGGAATATACTTGCTTTTAACTACGCGTACGTATCATGGCTGCCTTGTGTAGTTTGCGTTCGTTTTTAGCGTTGTTTGTGTGCGTCCTCTGAAATTAACGCGACGCGGCTGCACGCTGCAATATGCGGGTAACCACTAGGCGGAGTGTAGAGCGCTATTTAACCTGACGCAATACAGGGGTCAAATGGTGACAAACCCCAGTAACAGTAAAATGTCTGAAAGCTTTGAAGACGAGCTAATCGACCAGGTTCGAAATTATCCACATCTTTATCATGTGTTGTTACCACTGCATAGCAACAAGTATGCTTGTCAGAACAGCTGGAGAGAGATCAGTAACAACCTACAAAGCGACGTCGAGACATGCAAAATAAAATGGAAACAAGTCCGAGACCGCTACGTCANCTTGTGGTAAAATCTCTATTTTCTCACCTGGTTCCCTGCAATGAGGAGAGCAGCGGGCGAGGGGCTCGGCCGATAGGGGATAGTGGCACCTTTTGGAGGAGACTAAATAATTCAAACAGATCATGTGAACAAATGTTTTCACATAAACTTTGACAGAAGATACATCTTAAGGCTGGAATATACTTGCTTTTAACTACGCGTACGTATCATGGCTGCCTTGTGTAGTTTGCGTTCGTTTTTAGCGTTGTTTGTGTGCGTCCTCTGAAATTAACGCGACGCGGCTGCACGCTGCAATATGCGGGTAACCACTAGGCGGAGTGTAGAGCGCTATTTAACCTGACGCAATACAGGGGTCAAATGGTGACAAACGGTAAAATGTCTGAAAGCTTCGAAGACGAGCTAATCGACCAGGTTCGAAATTATCCACATCTTTATCATGTGTTGTTACCACTGCATAGCAACAAGTATGCTTGTCAGAACAGCTGGAGAGAGATCAGTGACAACCTACAAAGCGACGTCGAGACATGCAAAATAAAATGGAAACAAGTCCGAGACCGCTACGTCAGAGCTCTATTTTTTTGTTGTGATCTTAAAATTAACCATCTACTTATCTCCTCTATCGGCGCCATGTTTGTTTTGTTTTGGTGTACAAATGCCACACACTGTATGGTACACTGACCCCTAGCTGAACACTCCAGTAGTGCGTGCAGTACGCAGGCAAATACGCGCTGAAGACGCAGGCGGCTGCTGGCACCAACGTGAGGTTACGCGAGGTAAAAAAGCAAGTATATTTCAGCCTTTATATTCATGGAAAAAGCTCAACATAATGCTGGTACCCAGTCAAAACTAGATCCAACCTGCACCCAAAAAGTTTGCCTTCATTTATGTCACATTAAGATACTAAATAATAAAAAGATATGAATGCTATAAGTATATGGATTGTGTGTTACAGTGTAAAGTTTTGCAGAGGGTTGCCCTCTGCTTTAATCGAGCATCTACTGACAAGGAGACATTTCAAGATCAAATTCTTGGAATACCTTGTAAGGGAAAGAAATCATAGCACATTCACAGCGGCATACATCTTATCAAGTCTCTGCAATGTTGTTGATACTGTCTTGGGTTCAACACGTTGTGAAGTCACAGCAACTTCTTTGTATAACTTTGCATAACTTAAATTTCTGAGCTGAATGTGAGATGCCGCCAGTGCAGAATCCTAATGAAACTCACAAGCCTTTGAAGAAAGGACTCTGGAAAACTGGATCAAACTAGCAATTAGTCAGTTGGGTCCAGCTGCACCACTAAAACAAAAAAGCACTTGTGCACTTCCACTAACACTCGCTTGGGGTTGTTTTGCTCCTTATCTCCTCATCAGTTTTCTCAAGAGAGCCGTTGTCTGGAGGTGAACAGATTTTGCTGCCGGTCAGTTTGTTTACTGTGAGCAGCTCACTGTCTTTTAGAAAACTATGCCTTGACCTCTGAGTGGCACAAGAGCGTGACCCCTCCATGTAATGTCTTGTTTTCAGCACAAACAACAAAGAGGCTGAGTTTGTTGTATTTGCGACACAATATGAGTCACACACAAGAGCTCACACTGAATGCAATGAGTTTCTATGCAGCATAGAAATGAAAAGGGCTGGTAGCTCATCAGACACACAACCTATTGCTGCAGCTGGAGGAACTACGGAACAATGAGATTAAAACATGCATGTCGATGGCAGTTATTTCCTTCTCACTGCTGCTGAAGCAGTAATTCTTTGACAAATGTCAGCAAGGTGTGTGGCGTAAAGAGTGGAACAGTATGCTTCCTACCTCTAGGATTACTGTGCAGATGAGTTTGACACACTGGATTACAGAGTCCTGATTCCCAGATATCGTCACTCCTCGCTCAGTAGAGTTGGGTAGCAAATCCCCCGCCACCTGGATCTGAGCTCCTGTGCTCTGCAAATGACAGAGGTTTAAGAAAAGATTAGCTTGATTCAGGAGATAAGGATTACATGGGCATGACTTCTCCTTATGCCTCGGCTGGGTTTGATGACCTCACAGTTTTCCCACCCCTATTTAAAAGAATCACCCTTTTTTTTTTCAAAATATTGTTGTGTTTTGTGTAATGCTATTCTTTTGAATTTATTGCGGACTACTTTAAGATTCGTTTAGGTCTTGGTTTGGTGGCTTTGGGAAGTGGTGTCATAACATTAAATCCAAAAAGTAAAAAAAAAAAGGCACCTGGACTTCTTTTCCATCTCCTGAAAATGTTTCACCTTTCCTCCAAAAGGCTTTTCAGTTTTGATCATGGTCTGGTAAATCCAGGTATATAAATTGATGTGGTTAAGGTCTGAATGGGCTCGTTAAAGTCACAAAGGTTACTGACACCCCCCTGTGACTTGTTATGTGAGGTGCTGTAATCAACTATTTCACTACCTTGATTGTTTTAAAAAAGCATTGTTTGTTTATCACTTACTAAAGACATATAGGTATTAATTATTAGCCTATTTATTTTAATATAATCACTTTTCAGGATAATTTTGACATTGTTTCCACTAATGTGGACATCTTTCCATTTTAGTGATGGAACTGGCAGTGCAGTCAGTCTGTGTTCTGGCTGCTCACCTCTCTGATCTCTTTTATCTTTGCTCCACCCTTCCCAATAAGTGAACCACACTGACTGGCAGGGATGACAAGCCGTAGAGTAACTGGAGGTTTGGAGCTGATGGTACCATTCGCCACCAGTGCAGTCAAATCCTACAGAGAAATATTAGGAAAGACAAATATCATGAAAGGCACAAGGGATGGGGGTGAGAACACCAAAGAGGGAGAAAAATCTACCAGCAGGGTGAAGGTAAATACAGAAACATAATTTAGATTTTGACATATGCAGACAATTTCTGTTTCACAAAGGATTTATTAAATGAAAAGACAGCAAACAGTAAAGAATAAGTGATAATACATCTCATAATGATTACAGTTCTATATCATGAGCTGGTGAGTCAACAAGTCATTGTTTTATTGCTTTTATTAAAAACCCATAAGGCTGAAGCAGTAGATACATTCTGAAACATTTAACAGTCTGATCATACTGAATTTCAGCAAAAAAAAAGATCCATGTTGTATCTGTTTGGTATTGTTTAGTAAAGAGAGAAAAGATCCAGCATCTGCAGCTAATGAACACTTTTTTTTAATTTATACTAATGAAAAAAAGTTCCAGTCAAGGCTGGGCATCTTTGTAGTCCATGTTCTCCACTCCAGCATGAGCTACAGCCATGTTTTATCATTTATAAAGACTGCTGCATTCTCAATACAAAAGAAAACATTAAGTCCAACAAAAGATGGAGAGAAAAACTTTGCTTCAAGTTTAAACACTGATTTAGAGCACTTTGTCCACATGTCTCCAGCCTCTCACCATGTTGAATTTGGACTTACAGGGAAAACGTATTCATCTGTGGAAAGTCCCAAATAAGCCAACCAAGCAACACTGACAACCCAAATTACTTTTAGAGGAAATGTGAGATTATAATATCAAAGACATGCATGTAAAGTAAACTGTTGCCCTTGGTCTTGTAATTACATTTTTATTCCAAAAACGAATTTAACATTATTGGAAAATACCGTATCTATCATTTTGTGCAGAGAGAAGACAAACAAACCCTAACTTGAACATTAAAACAGGGATTTGGTAGTCCTGATACATAAAATGTTCAGAATTTAAAATTTAAAGTTTTATTTTTATTTTATTTAAGGGGAAAAAAAAGTGAGCTGTTTCAGTCTTGTTATCTTAAGCTTCATTGTTGAGAACCAGACAAAAGAACAAACAAGTGACCGAAGCGTTGATCACTCTTGAATCAGCCCATGGCAGCACACATTTATATATCAGCCTTATCACACTGTGTCTCTGAAAAATATGACTGCCAGTAGAAGATTCAAAATGTGACTCAAGCTCTATGAAGAGCCACTCCCTGACAGCCTTGGACATATTAAATTCTAACAAATACCAGAGTTAACAGCAGCAAAAGAAAAAAGCAAACATCTATTCAAAAGGTGCATAAAAAGAAACTCAAATAACTCTAAATTAAAAAAGGATAATAAGCACAACTAAAGCAATATCTCACTTGGGTGACTGTTGGCAACAAATTACTAAGTATTTGAGAAGGAGTTTCCAAAATATCTCAAAATAGTCATGAGGGGGGACATGTCACGCTGGTGTTTCTGGAATTTTAAAAACTTAAAAAAAAATCTTAAGACAAGTTTTTTCCTCAAAGCAGAGAATTTTCACATCTGGAATCCTTCTTACTTTAGTTTCCAGAAGACAGCGTGTGAGAAATGTGAGCCAACTTTTGGACAGGTTGGTGACCTGTGAGATTAATTTGGGAGACAAAAAATATATAATCTGATATTTGGAGTGTGAGACAGGTACTGTATGAACTAGAGACCACTGGAAGCACAGCAAAAATCCCTTGTCACAAGAAATTTTGGAAGAAATTTGTACGTATGTTGGAATTTATTTGCAATTTTGACATTTGTAAAAATGCCTTAAGTACCAATTTAGTGTGATTCAAGCTGCACATTTCTGTATTTTACTGCCTTTTTTGTCTCCAGTAGTTGCAGCCTGGTGAGATTCACCATTACTAATGCATATAAATTGGTTTGATATTTTAAAGACATGAAACTTTATGGACAATTTGGAAAAAAAACAGACAGTTAAACTGATTCCAGGGACAGAGTGTGAAAAGCATCTGCATGCATCATATTCATTCTGAAGAAAACTGAGGTCTTAGACTAAAAAGGAACTTCTTGATGAGGATTTTAATAATATAGGTAGATGCAGATGGTAGCTTTAATTAATGAGTAGAATCTCTCTGTAAACCTTTGAAATGTAAATATGTGGAACTGTTTCTTACACCAACAGCAAAAATGTAACAAATTTCAAAACACCCTTTTTTCTTTTATGTTGGGGCCTTTTTATAGTCATATTCAGTGACTTGTACTTGTGACGGTAAGAATGTGCTGCCTTGTGGATTATACTTATTAAAGAAAATGCATAATGCTTCTAGTAACTGTGAACTTTAAAATTGAAAGCATATTTGGACGAGCCTCTTGTGTGTGTCTCTCTGCTCCATGTCTATATTTAGTGAAGCGAATCGGGCTCTCTTGACATCTCGTCTCATTAAAGAAGAAACACGCATCTTATCCGTATCATCACAAGACTTTGGACATCTTTCTTTTCTTGATTTGTTCTAAAAATATTCCTCAAATCTTAACAACTTTTAAACGTTTAAATATTTTCTAGTGTCACAGCATAAAAGTGGCCCTCGATTCCTGCAAATAAAACAGTGTTTTTATACGAGCACTGCTTATAAATTGTTGGGGTGTTCAATTCCAAACCCTAAAAACTTTACGTAGCCCTTTTGTAAGCTGTGCAACACCTCAGACAAAAATCAGCTGTCATTGTGCTGTAAGTACGCTGTTATTTTATGTTTTCATCTCATTTACATAAATATGGCAACAGCTAGAACAACAGCTCAAAAGCCAAATAAAAGAAGTAAATGAGCATGTGTTGTGCAATCATAAACTATAGGGATAGAAACAAACAACAGCTAATACTTGGTTGGCAAAAAATCTGATTATTCCCTTTGTTTTTAATTAAAGGTGTCAGACGTTCAATAACTCAACTATATGGTGGAAAAAGCACACAGCGGGTCAGTGAGCACGTTACCATGGAAACTCAGGAGTTTCAGGGTTGAAAAGAGGTGAATGTGAAAGATGTTTAATGAAAACTGCAGTGTGCTCCTGCAGCCTGTGTATTCTTTATTGAATGCTGTCATCCTGAACTCCAGTTGTTAGTCAGACATTTGCTGTGATGCTTGAACTGCTAGAAAAATCCAGAAAATTAATTAACGTTTCGATGGACATCACTTTGGCGATTAACAGCACGTGCAACCCATCATCTAAAACTTATAGATATGTATATAATTACCTCTTGAACAGGTACAAATAAGATACATTTGCCCTTTTTAACTGAGCTGAACCTGCGCCAAAAAAAAAACAAAATCATATGATCTACAATTACAGATAACACTGTGTTTGTCCTTCAAAGATTAAAAGGATTTTGCAGAACATCCTGAAGTCTGCAAGCAATATATTTGCAAGCACACTAAGTGCAATAAAATACAAATAATTTTTCCTTGCATCACTTTAGAATGTAATCGATAACTATAAAAGCACATTAGTGGTGATTTTGATATAAATCTCAGGAGAGGTTCTCCTGTACTAATGTGCTAAAAGTTCCTTGCACTTTTTCCAAAATTCACAAAGTTCTTTAGATCCAAATCGACTTTGAAAACTTCCAAAAATCAGTAGCAAAGATTTTCTGCTTACAGCCAACAACTGTCTTTAATGACCAGTTTAAATTTGAATGATAAATGGTGTATACGCACTTTGTAGGTCAGATTTCACACACTTAACACTACAAATATGTTTGAGGATGATAAACTACATACTGTAGCCACAGCTGCTGTGGGGCAGGCTGCCACCAGCAACACTGGGCCCTCTGACCACCACCAAACAGGCAAGGTAGGCGACGTGTCTTGCACAAGGACACGTCAATTTTTTTACTCCTTTGGACAGAGTAGAAGTTCAGACCAGTGACCCTCCAGTTACAGGACGACCTACTCCACCACCTGAGCTGCTGCACCTTACTTTGTATAAATATGCAGATTTTAGGTGAAGGACATCACTGTTACCTCCTCCAGTTTGTATGCGATCATGGTGAAAGCTCTGAAGACGCTGTCTGTGGAGCCCGTGATGGTGATGATCCTCTCTGGACATGAGCCCTCTGAGATGTTGACACGTGCACCACTCTGTGGAGAAAGGAACAGAGATCAATGTAAACATTGTTGATACAATTTAAATGCCTACTTTCATGTCCAAGTTCTCTACTAAGATCATCTACTGTTGAGAAAACAAGGAGTTCTTGTCATTTATGGTTAAATCTAGAAATTAACTATGTTCAGTCTCATATGGATCTTGGTGTTGGGAATGGCTCTCAGTTCATTATAATATTTCCCTGTTTCTACTGAGCCATGCTAAGAGTCTGCCAACTGTACCTTCCTAGCTTTTTATCACATCCTTGGGCCTCGGTACATCTTGTGCTATAAAGCATTCAGACTCTGGGGGTCATTTCAGATACAGTTTGTAGAAAAAAAGCAAGTGAAAAAAGCCTGTTTACGTCCACACTGCCTCTTGAATGAGATTCCTTAGCAGCTTACATCTGCAAAACCTTTCATCTTATTTAAATCTAATTTTTAAAATGTTGCTCTTTCATTTTTGATGAGTTCTTTTTGCACTGACCAGTGATCTCATGCTCAGAATAACACATTTTTAGGAATCACCTCATGAATTACCCCCCAAAATGTTCTGTTTGAAACCATTTTTCCCTCTTTATTTTAATTTACATTTTAATGTTTTATTCAGTTCTGTGTTTTTTGTATTTTTCTTTTCTTTGATCTTTTTTTTTTTCATTTTATTACACTGTGTGAAGCACTTTCAGTTCTTTTTGTGCACGAACTGCAGAATGTAAATTACTCACCTTGTCTTTAGAAAATGAAAAAACTTTGCAAGACAGAAATAGATGCTGATTCTTAAAAATCTTATGCTGTTTTCATTTTTAATTTATGTTCATGTTCAACAACTCTGATTATCTGATTTATCTCCAGCTGTTTAAGTGGAGACATTTTCTCCAGTCAGTTCATTGAGTCATTCTCCCTCCTGTGACTTTTTGCGGAGGGAAGCATCAAAGGTCAGAACTGCCGGTCTAGGAGAATAAATGGTTAGATGGGTGACTGCTCTATTCTGCGTTGTCCCACAACCTCACCATTCCTGTGTTTATCCTCTGCCTCATAAAGTACAACATAAAACCTTTTCACCAGTGAAAGAATCAAATGTGCTGCCACTAGTGTCAGACTAATTACATTTTAATACCAAGAGTTAACCAAGCGGTATTATTTCGGCTGCACTCCTGAGATTCATAAAAAAGGAACTTGGGAGAGACAGAGAGGAAAAAAGAGGTTTTAATTGGGGTGGGGGTGAGGATTGGTGGGAAATGCTTAAGGAGATGGGATGAGGAGTAGATGGGAGGGTTTAAATTGAAAAGGTACTTTTACTATCAGGAAGGTAATTTGGACAATGCATTTGCTTTTAAGGTGCAAAGCTCTCAAAGAGAGAGAACAGAGTCATCTTATTAATACAGCCAGCAAGCCTGTGAGGCATGAGGTCAGCAACAGGATCCCATGGGATTAAACAATGTTTACTCTAGAGATCAACCTGCAGAAACAACGATGTAGTTTATTCATCTCCTGATATACAAAATGCAGATATACTAAGTTTATTTCTGTTGCTGTAGTAATCTAAAGACACATGCAGTCTCATGGGACACAAACACAGGAATTTATAAGATGCAAACACATGCTGCATAAAGATAAAGACCTACTGTTCTATAAAGGAGCACAAACCGTGTGATGCCAGAGTGTAAAACAAAGACCTTCTTATGTTAAGAGTAAAAGCCATGTTGGTCAAATCTTTAAAATAATATTATTCACAATCTTATACAATATTGCAAGAATTTGCAGGATATGTTAGATTCTAGATTGTGTCTTGTGCATGAATCTTAACTTTAACCACGACAAATTAACTCGATTTTTGTTAAAGTCCATCAGTGATGGCCATTGTTGTGGTTGTGGCAACCATTTTGAATCTGGTTGACTCTAAAAGTAAAAAATATTGTAAATGCACATTAAGTGATTTTTTTTCTGAGTCCAATAGGTTCAGAGATTCATGAAATACTTTGCAAGCACACAGATAAACAAACATAAACACAAACACACAGGCATTAGTTGTTTTTTTTTAAAGCTTTAAAATCGTGCACACAGTACCTCTTCTCGTATTCGTTTCACAGTCTCTCCTTTCTAAAAAAAAAAAAAAGGATAAAGACCAGCTTTAAACAGAGTCAGTTCAAACCTCACAGCTTCTCTGACCTCTAAGTAAGACTGCAAATTTAAACCTTGAATTTCAGCAAAAAAAAAAGAAAAATCATCCAGAGTTTCATACTGAAATGTATCCTGGTGATGTCCTCGGCACTAACTCTGTATTATATTACAGATATAAAAGAGGGATTCTGCTATAAAAACTGCACACAGTCAGATAAGGGGCGGCTGTGGCTCAGTGGGAGCAGTCGTCTCCCAATCGGAAGGTTGGTGGATCGATCCTGGCTTCCATCACCACATGTCAAAGTGTCCTTGGGCAAGACACTTAACCCCATGTTACCCCCTGGTTTACATATCAGGTTGGGTAAATGTAAAACTTGTAGAGTGAAAGTGCTCTGAGTGGTCTGAAAGACTAGAAAAGTCAAATACAGGACATTTACCGTAAGTGGGAACAACAACATTTTGCCAGACTTGTGTCAAACTGCAGCACATCCTCTGCTGCCTTTTTGATTGCTTCTTCTCCTCTGTTTGTCTTTATTTTGGCTGTAGGAAAAAACCAGGCTCTTCACACTCTGACACTTTTTACAGAAGAGTGAACAACAATTTCATCTCACAGCTGGTTTGCTGTGTTTCTGGAAAATAGCATTGTTGTGTTCCATATGTTGGTCTTCTGTTGGTAGAGAATAGTTTGAATTTACCAAAAGTGACAGGAAGGGTGGCGTCATCTCTCTAACTTATCACACTCTTTTTCTTTTGTCATCCTTTGTTTTCCGAATTTCTTGGTCTTTGAAACAGATTCCACATCCGTTGTGACAGCTTTCTTTCCAATTATCTCTATTCATTTATTTTGTTCTTCTTCCTGTTGAGGTCTTTTAGTCTTGATCGCACAAGCTGCAGAAGCATCAGACCACCTTTCCTAGTAGACACTGTAAGTGCACACAAGGGACCGACAGTAATACGTCTTTGGAGCTCGATTTCAACATGAGGCTTGCAGTCAATGCACTAATGGTTTTGCTTGATGGATTGCAGTGGTACTTTATGGCAGGTAGGAGGTGGGGCTGAGGTCTTGAGAGGGTTTGTTTAGGGCAATTAAATATTGGATAGGGATGTTCAGAATACGAGCGGTTTGCTTGATGGTATTGTGTTCTGATGAATATGAAACAAAATTGAAACAGAGGGGAAAATCACTCTGCAATGACTTATGAATCCACATAACAACCATCAGTAAAGGGGTTTTAAACCGAGGAAATAACTATTGATTTACATAAGATTATACTCAGGAGTAAGACTTTTGATATTAGCTTAACATGGTAAAGGAGTGATGCACATACAATATTCTAAGTACCAGTAGATATAGAATGATGCTCACCTTTCCTATGATGCTGCCAACTTCCTGAATACAAAAAAGATAAAGATAGTTAAATCAACTTAAACAAGGAAAGAAGCAAAAAACAGCATTATAATGTAAGAGGCTGTGACAAATCTCATGCCTAAAAATACCCCGCAGCATGCATTTATCAAACAACCTTTCCGTGCATGAGCAGCCGTAGCGTGAGGGTCACTCCCAAGCCCCCGTCTCCAAAGTCCTGCTCACAGTTCATGGTGGTGTGGGAGTGGCATGCAGGGAGACGCATGAACAAGGCTTATTCTCTGGTCACGCAAGTGAGCCAAGGCCAGGACTCGTTCACTGGCTCTCCAAGGTCCTTTACTACTAATCTGAAAGAAAGAAAAAAAGGATGAAATGAACAGACTCATATTGAATATGCTTGAGTAAGCATTTAATGTGAAGGATGCAGAAACATAAAGGTTATAAATTCTTGAATAGTCATGATTCTGTGATCATACTGAAAGCAAAAGATATGTTCAAGTTCACAGGAATTGCTTGTGCTGCATCTAACTACACTGATAAGTGAACAATAACGTCAAGAGGGATCAAAGAAGGGTAAAAAAATAAAACAAATCAAAGTTCAAATTTAACAAATTTCTAAAAGCTTTCAGGCAACACACTGGAATTTTAAGCATCTCTGCATGAAACTTCTTTATTAGCTGTAGTCAATGTAATATTAATGGTGATATTCACGGCAAAGTCATAATGAACTGTATTGTGTGTGAGGGATATTGACCAGAGGCACCAGCAGAGTCAGCAATGTTACATCTCATCAGAGCTTCGGGATCTGAAAAGACTGTGGGTGGCTGTGGATGACTAACATGCTATCTGCGTCTTTATTACCTGACCAGCAGTTTCCTTCACAGTGAGTACGGCAATATTTGAAAATGGATGTGAAAGAAAAAAACTTGTTTCCTTCTAAAGCGAGCGTGGAATGAAAAGCATGCAAAGTTAATCAACTTCAATTTGTAACAGTTTCGTCGCAGATATTGTTTTATCTGCTCCATCTCGGTCAGCGAGAGCTACAGGGAGACGGAGGAGAATTTATATGCAGACAGCAAATGAGAAGCATCTGTACTGATCCCAAAAAGACAATGTGGCAGTAGCTTCGTGCACGTCAGCCATGTGACACTTAGCGTGATGATTAATGTGGGAGTCACCTGGCTGCTCGCAGGCTCAGCGTGATGTGTATAATTAGTGCACTGAATCACTCATGTTCCACTTGATTTATATTTGCTTACATTTGTCAGCATGAATGTGGAAAGTTGAAGTAGATTGAGCGGAGGACAGCAAGTAGAATACAACACGAACAAAGGAAACTTGTGAAATATTTTCTACCTGAACAAATTCCCAGTAAAACTGTTCAGTGTTTAAGTGCTTTTTGTTTGTCGTGTGCTCACAAATGTTTCAAACCTTCTTCCAAGAAGCCAAAAGTTTTTTTTTTTTCACAACATAAAATGTTTTTGTAATTTTGGAGGTATTTGAAAGTGTTTCCTTAGAATTAAAGATTGAGAAATTTAAGAAAAAAGTAAAATCCTCCAAAGACCTGAAAAAAGAACCTGAGAGCTGCACCACCCTTCAGCTGATCATCTACTGTAAGTCAAATTTCTAGCTGATAACTCTTTGGAAATAATGTTGTTGAAGAAATTACTAGTTATGTTAGTAGGATTGGTATGTATGTTATTTTTTGTATTTTTTATACAGTCAGTCAAAGAAATGGGAACAAATTGCGTCCTTGTGCAAACCTAAAGATCCTATTTAAATGGACTCTTTATTAAGTCGTGTGCTTTGTGTAGTTCCAATGTTTAGAAGCTTTTTTTCTTACCTTTAACCAGGAAGGTTAAACAAAATGAGATAAACTATATCTTTTTTAAGAGAGTCATGGATGGTGGTGATGCTGGGCTCAAACCAGTGACCCAACAGTTGGCAGGCAGACACTCTTTCCTTAACCACAGCCATGTCTGAATGATTCATTGGTAAGAGAGGTTTAATAAACAAAGTGACTGACAAACTCAAAGGGTCATGTGGACTGAAAATGAAAAAGGAGCCAAAGTCCAAAGAAAAACTTTGAAAGACCTTCCAAAAGACTGAAGAAACTCCCTTCAAGATAACTAAAAAATCTAGCTGCTTTGAAGTAAAATCAGAGGAATGAAGAGCAGACCAAGACATTCCCACAGTAGCTGCTCAAAATACATCAACAAAAAGTTTTTTATCCTGATAGTGAGAAAATTGTTGCTTTTACTGTAATGTGATTTTGTGACTAATTTAACTCAAATAAAACCCTCTTCTAAAGCCCCTAATTATACCAACATTTTGTTTTTGTCTAATGCTGTTCATCTCCTGGAAAGGGCTGCAAAGCTGATCAATTACAGAAGACTGGGCTTTTTGTGTAGGGGTGACCTATTTTGTTTCTGGGTTTTTTTTTTACAGGAAAGCAAATGTATACCGAAGCAAATGTTAGTCAATTAGTCAATTCATTGTAACATTTATCTGCTAATGGATTTTCTGCATGTATGAGATTTCTGATTGGTTAAACAACATGCAGATAAATTGCTAGTAAAGAGTGTGATTAATTTGTAGCATCAACAGCTGTCTTTCTCTTCAGCTTGAGCTGTGAGACTATATCTCGTCTTTGTTGAGTAAGAAACCCTGACAGATTGAATAGTTCTCTTTTGTGTTGAAGATATTAAAAAACAGCAAGTTAACATGTTAAAATTAGATTTTTGTCGTGCTCATATTCATTTTTTCAAGGAGTATTTAACTGTATCTTCCACATAAAGATCAATTTCTCTAACACATATTTCTCATAACAGATACTTGTCAACCGCTCAGTTGAATAGCAGCCCTGAAATTATATTGCTACCAATTCTAAAAGTTGTTTTATGACTAATAAACTAATACAAGTACATCTCCTTTATTTTCAAATAATCACAAAATTGCATTTGATATTTTCAAATATTTGAGTCTGCAGCCCACAAAGGGAATCCTCTGTCATCTTAGATTATGTTAATTGCTCGTATTTGTGACGCACTAAAAAAATAATTGCTTTTTCTTATTATTACTGAGGCTGCTTGTTTGTCTGTTGAGTGCATTCCAACCAGCCTACAGTACACCGGCCCACTGCTGCAGTCCACAGCCTAATGAATGTGTTTTTATAAAAACCTGCATTCTGTCTGATAAGTCATGTGAAGACATCGTGTGTATTAATAGCTGTTATTTTAGATATGAGATTCAGTTCCTAAGAGACTTGTGTAGGCAGGTTTATTGTTTTAACTTAGTGCACAAGGCTGCCACTGCTTGGGTGATTTTATTTATTTTATGTACAAGCATATTTCTTAAGATGTCACTATGCTTGACATTTTCTATGAGTTTTATATTCCCACCATGGCCATGATGCAGAGAGACTCGTCAGCTTGTCAAAATGTACCTCTAAAGCTCTTTTGTTTGGTGGCTTTCTGCTGAGAAAAAATCCCAGTAAATAACACTCGCTCTGCTTTTTTGAAAGTAAATCTCACTGGATCATATTACAAAAGTATCAGTAGGAGGCACATTCATGAATTACAGACTGAAGATTAGCAAAAACCTGAATGTTTTCTACTTGCTTTTAAGTTTCAGATATCATAGTTCTAAGCTTGATCGATGCGCCCAAGACACGTGTTATCACAGAGCACATTTGCGCTGCCTGTAGGCTAACTCGATTATGTTTAAGCACTGAAAGGCATGGCTAAAATGTTAGCACTTTATTGCATTAAGAGTTAATGGTAGGAGAGATCATTATGTTCTTCTCTGTGGGTTGATAACAAGGCATGTGCTTTGTGTCTCTGAGAGGGCGTTGAGCCTCTGAACTTCTCATTTCCAGAATCCCAAGCAGCTGCGTTCCAGGATGAACAAAGCCTCTCTGTTCTAAATTAGACCTGCTAACTCAGAACAGAAAATCGGCAAAAAGCAGACTGCTGCCAAACTTCAGATGGACCGGGAAAAAGAGCCAGAAAGAGCTAATCCCTGGTCCTGCTCCTCCGTCACTGACTACATAAACTTGATCTCGTTCTGTCTGACTGAACACATCACACACGAGTTCAGTTATGAGTCACTGCTTGTAGTCATCTTCTGCATGACTGTGAAACTAAATGACAGACAGAATAACAAATTGCCATAAAAGGGAATGATTATATTTATTGTTGACTAAGTGAAAGGCTTTAAATCACTTGTGGCTAAATAGGTTTTAAACCTTGCTAACATCTTAACAAGAGTGGGTTTTTTTTTTAATAAATTACAGGACAAAATAAAACCTCAGCACCTTTATTGAAGATTTCTACTTTAAAAATGTGAATCTACAGCCTCATAGAAACATATCCTGACTGCTTCTGGGTGAACCTTTAACACTAAAATGCATAAGCTATAAGGAAGCAATGTAAATGGAGTTGATACAGTAATGTAAGGCCCAGAAGTCTGATGAAAGAAGACATGTTAGTTTTTAAACAATTTATTAACAAACAGGGACCTCAGTAGCATGTAAAATAACCATCTACAGCCTGGCACCTCCTCCTCATGCTGGTCACCAGCTTGGTCGCTCACTGCTGTGGGATCTCATTCTCCAACCAGCATTTGTCACAGCCATTGTGACCGTGTTGGTCACTCTGGCAGAAATAGCACATCCAAGCTAATTCCACAGGAGTTCAAGAGGGTTTTGGTCAGAGCTGCAGGCACGCCATTCAGATCTCTTTGCTCATAAATTCTGGAGTCAAGCAATGTCATCTTGGAGAATGGAGTTCAGTCCCAGACCATTGAGATATGTGATTGCCACTGGTTGCAGAATCTAATTTCTCACTCTGCATTGAGATTACCTCCACTGATGACCAACGTTGTTTTTCCAGTGGGGAAGATGTTGCCTCATACAATCACACTGCCTCCACTGAAAGCTGTGACCCTATTGGTGGAGTAATAATCTCAATCTCTTCTCCACATCTACAATCCAACTGGCCTAAGTCAAATCTGCAGCTATTGTTGAACATAATGTTCCTTGTCATGTTCAGAATCCAGTGCACATGATTCCAACAACCCTATGTGACCAAAGACTGACTGTGTGCAATCTATTCCAGATTATCTTGATAGAGAACCATCAACTATATCATCCTACAAATGATCATTTCAAGTCTGCAGATTGGGACAGTTCCAACAGGCTGACAGGAGGAGGAAACAGTGTTCTTGTTGTGTCATCTTCTTTAGACGCCTGATTGTCAGCACCTTTGTTACCAGAAGCTCTAAATAACAGCAGAAGAGCAGAATAAGCTGTTTGGTACTGGCAGAAAATACTTGGCACGTTTTTCATTGGTGCAACCCACATACTCAGTTGTGCTGTTTAACAAAAAAATGCATTTTCTTTACAAACAAGGCACCATTTAGAGGGGAAATAAACAAGCTATTGGATTTTGGATTTGTCACCAAGAAGCACTGTTACGACAAAAAAAATAATCAAATAAACATAAATATTTATGTTTTTCATGCTATATTAAGAAATATAATTACTGCTATTTATTCACCAGTAGCTTGCATCAATAATTTGCCCTTCTAAATATATTAAAAATGCATTGAAACAAAACTGGGCACCAACAATTAAAGGCTATTGCACAGCTGCTCCATGCTCGTTAGGACTTTGCTGCTGGCTCTTTTGCCCTGTTTCTATCTCCAAGCACAGTCTGTGTGTCCTCACCCACTTACTTTAGCTTACTGCTTCTTTGGAAGCATGTTGTGTAGCTCTTTCTCCATAACAGGAACTCTATATAATTCCCCCCTGGACTGTTTGAAGTTGCAAATCTTGATTTCTTGCAGCAACTCTTGGTAGAAAAGACAACTAGAAAACAGGTCAGTGCTCTCCATCAAGCAGCTCATTTCCCCATGATGTGATCTATAGTGAAAAATTCCTGCATCTAGATCGTTCACCTTCTTTTCAGAAATCTAATCGACTGGTCCTGTTGCCATTCCTATACCAAAACATGACCTCCTCGGCAGAGATAAAAACTTTCTCTTGAACCAGAAAAAAAAGGCTTTTTTCAAAGCGTCCACCTTTTCAAACCTTTAAGCAATGAAAGGTAAATAAATTACCTTATATTTTCACTTGAATGCATTTTTTTAATAAATGTTTTTTTTATGTGATCTGATTAAAACTTCTACATTTAATGTCTTAAATAATAATGCATACAGAAGGTAAATTAGCTTATTTTTAAAATTCACAGACATTAAATGACACCTTGATGTTGTTTCTAACAAATACCTCTAAATATATGATCGTTAGAAACACAGATGTGCCTTGTTATAGTATTGTAACTGCTGGTTTAAACATCTAATAATATTAAAGAAGCCTTCTGGATTTTTTTCCCATCAATTTGAAATGTCATTGATGTTTAATATTGAAAGAATAACAACAGAATATTAATTAAGGTACAAGTTACTGTAAATGAAGAGAAGATAATGATTGTTAAGTATTCAAATGTACTAAATATAACAATTTTAAAGAAAAAAATCAAGATACACACGTAACCTGAAACCAAAGGGAAGATCTAAACAGATCAATTTTTTTATTCATGAATCCCAGAAAAAAAAAAAAATTTAAAAAGCATGATGAAACTGAAGAGCATTTTTCTCAAAATACATTCCCCAGTTTTAGAATTTTGATGGAGATTTTGCGATGAGATCACAGTCCATGGACCCTAATACACACAGCTAATTATCAGGAACATTTAGAGTGTCTGTGAATGTCTTTTTTCTGCTAATTAAAGATGTTGAATCTGTGTCATGTCGGTCAGTGAGAAAGTTCACTGGCAGATACAGCAAATTAACTCTGTGTTATATTGTTAAAATGTTCATTGTGCTATTTTCCATTGATTCCATCGGATTTAGGTAATTCTAAGTTTTCCTTTATTTTCCTGTTAGCACCAGATTTCATGGGTGTATATATTAATGTGTAGGCATTTTGTTCTGCTTTGTTTTTGTTACTTTATCATTAAGGTCTTGGCAGAACGTGTAGGTGTGCTGAACTGCACTGCTTGCAAAAGTGTTTAGAATATTTTGTTCACACATTTATATCAGTGGTTTGCACATTTTGAGCAGCTGTAAGTGGAATCCTGATTTTAAGAAAATCTGTTTCAGGATTTGAAGGAAAATTAAAGAATGGGAACATGATAAATGTATTTTTTACTGAATAATAATTACAAATAGTTTTTATTGAAGGTCTCAAAAGAATGGCATGTTGTGGTAACACATGTGGTAACATGTATGTAATAAAAATGTTAATTCACCAAGACAAATAAATATCAAAACCTCTAAATCTATTATCTCATAATTATGTCATTAGTTAAAAAAAATAAAAGAAAAACAGAGCTGTTATGTTCAAGTTTTCATAAGATAAACATCAAAGTCACAGATAAAAGCAACCAGCAGCTCTTTACAACCACCCACAAGTTTTTTTTATTTTTCCCATATTTTTAAAATCTTGTACTTAAGAGAGACTGTTAAGATTAAAAGTAAGTTGTACAACCCACTTGTGTGAAGAACTGGACACCTGTTCTGAGACAATCATGTCCCTCACAGATGGCTTAAGACATGTAAAAGGCACAAGGACACACCTCGTCTCCATGGTGCAGGACAGAAACAGGGTTTCCTGTCTGTATGCAGGACATGTGACAGTACTGAGCACCTGTTTGATAGACACGCAGAAGCAGAGTGGATGGGGTGTCCCCTCGGGTGGACACATGCAGAGCAGTAAGTGAAAAGTTGTGAATGTGTGTACACACGCACACGAGAGGTCAAGAGGTTGGAGATCATTCATACACACAAATCCCCGCCCCCCCCCTCCATCCCATCATACCAACATCCTGCATATACATACACAAAACACAACATGTACAGAACTGTGCACAACAAAACAAGACACAAATAAACTCACATACAGCTGCTTGAATAAAAAGAGCCAACAATTTATACAGCACACACACACACTCACTCACACACACACAAACACACACACACACACATACACACACACCCCAAAAATGTCAAATTGAAACACAAGCATGAACAGGCTTTGATCTGCTGAGAAGTTCCACAGGAAGACTCTGCAGCAATCTGTCATGAAGCAATTCAAACTACAGCAGAACTTGAGATGAACGAGGTGACACAATGACAGAGTAATGTCCTCAGACGAGAAGAATACAAGAAGAGAGGAAAAAAAACAGCCCTCTACGCTCCACCTTATCATTTCTAAGATAGTCTCTTCCAAACTTGAGAGAACTTAGTGCCTTTGAATGTTTTTTGTCTATAAAAGTTATAACTATTTTAACATCATACCCAGATTCTGATAGCATCTGAAAGACTTTAGTTTGGAAATATGAAGCTTATCTAGTCCGAACTTAGCTAAGACCAAAATAGAATTTTGCTTTTTTACAACAACAATCTTCAAAATTAGCTAACTTCATGAAATCTGAAGCTACAGGTCTTTAGACCGTGGTCTCACTAGGCCTGAGCTGCTAGCTGGTGTGGCTGGACGTCCGCACTCACCCCACTGGAGATTTGGTAGGTTCATCATAATCACACACACACATACCAACAAACACTCAAACACAACATTTAATGCTTTACAAATACAAATAGATGTTAAGGTTATATTTACTGTGCTCACAGCTGCAGGTAAAAACAACAGATATATTTTGTGACATTGTTTATTTGTCTTTTATTGTGTCTTGGTTGCATTGTACTTGTCCACTCCCACTTCTGCAGTACCTTCATTATTGCAACTTGTTATTTGATCTTTGGCTTTCTTCCTGTCCACTCTCTTGCTCAGGCCGGATGTGATCTGTCATACCATAATTTTAAACGAAGTAAATTAAGCAAAAGGACAAGTTTGCCAGACTCTTCCTATTTAATAGTAAAATCTGCTCTGACCTAGCAAGGTACCACCATTCTGTCTGCCTAAACTGTTAGGACAGGACAGAATAAATTAGGAGATATCTACAAAGGGTGAGATATTAACTATTTATAGCTCTTACACAGAAACACACTTCAAAATGGCTGAAATATTCATTAAAATTTGATACTGAAGGAATATACATGTGTGCACTATTTTTTTTCTATGAATCTGACCACACAAAACACGAGATAAAACCCTAGTGGAGCCACAGACTACACAATAAGATACTTACATATCAACAAAGTTACAGATTTATACAGAGGCTTTTTGATGAAATAAAACCATGTGAATGAAATATTCATAGAAAAAGGGCTGCGTGTTCCCATCAGCTTTAACCACATCACAGCCACATACAGGGAGTCGTCTCTCATACGACTATATGAGCAGTGGCAAAGAGCGATGTTAACACAAAAGAAAATAAACACAGCAACTTAGAAATCTTCCTCACAGAAGAATGTATCTCAAGAGCAGTAATAATTTGTCTATTTTAGTTTTTGATTTTGTTTTATCATAATAAATAAAGAGCTCAGATCCAGTAAATTTATCTGTAAAGTGACAAAGATTACATTGTAAGAGCACTTGATTTAAACATGAACAGGTTACCAAAATGTAGCTGACAATCTCTGATTTCTACTGAGACTAGACAAAGGAAAATCGACAGAATGAGAGGGTTTCAGTTGTGAAACAGGAGAGGCTTGAAATTAAAGAGCAGTGTTTCATCTCTGGATGTGTCTGTCTCAACTCTGTCACATATAATGAGACGGGTCAGCCCTTGGCACAGAGGGGACTGTGCTCTCCTATCAGCTCCTCTGCTTCATCTCTTGTTAAAGCATAACCGTGTCAGCCTGCAGTCCAAGTCGCCTGTCAACCATCGGGCCCAAGAGAGGGTTATCAGACCCCGGTGCCTTCTGCTATGGAGCCAGCCTGGCTCCGCTGCAGCAGCAACAGAGAGGCAGCCCAACATTTGTGTTCGCTGCTACAGCTGTGTCTAAATGTGGATTGATACTGATAAGTCTGACCTTCGTCATGAGTTTTGAATCCATTCGATAAGTTTCTTTATAAAGTGAGAAGAAGCACAATTAAATGAACTAAAAAGTTATTTCAATTATTTGAGCACAAGGATTAATCCAGTATCAGTCTGCATAGTCTGCATTTTTAAGATTAATGGTGCAACTTTTCTGATCTCTGATAAATTGAAATAATAAAAAATGGAAATTACAGCTCAAATGCTGTAGCCTCGTTTCTTTATCGTCAGCACTAGTTTGATGGTGAACAGCATTTGGCTGGTTATGTAATTTGAATAAACGCCAACCAATGAAAAACCTCACTGTGCAAGAGATGGGATTTGTTTGTTTATTTATGTTGGTTAAAAATAATATATTTATTTTTTTCTTTACAAGAGAACTCTATATTAAACACATGATTTAACAGAATCTGTTGATTTCTCATTTTATATTTTTAAACTATTTTTTTTATTTCACTGCATACAAAAACTACAAAACCTTTTTATTAAAATATATTATGTTAAACCATAAAGATGTTGAGATTAAATTTAATTTGACAGACAAATTAATCAATACTTAGAGAATTTCTTTAGGAATACCAACATTTTTTCAGTTGTCTTAAGTTTTGTCTAAACTTAATAAAAATAAAGAATCTGCATTCTGAGCTGTCATTGTGATCAAAATGTTCTGCAGTATTATTAAATATACTGTAACCTCAAATACAGCTAAATACATAAAAACTTGTTTGGCAAGATTTCACAGATGGACAAAAGCAGCCCAGGATTTTCTGATGTAAAAGAGGTAAAATCTTTTAAATTAGGCTTTTTTTTGCCAACAGACAAACAAAAAAGCTACAAGTACATTTATTGATCAGTTGGTTGATTAATTAGGTCGATTACTACCATTTCTTAAGTATCCAGTGCTGACCAGGCCTGAGCATACTGAGTTGATTAACAGGCAACCCTTCAGTGAGCAGCACAGTGTTGCTACAACCTCAATTTAATCAAACAGAGCTTTCTGTTGCTAATATGACTCCAGATAAAATTGTAAGCCTTTCAAAAATCTGGAATTTAGAAATCAGACAGTAATTTGATTGTTTTGAGCATTGTTTTCCAACTATTTAGCATCACACCAATACTGACAGCACTGACTATTATTTTCAATCACTGCTTTTTTTCCTGATTAAACATTTAGTAGACTGTAATTCTGTGGATAATAAGCTCTTATAATTATATATCACAAAACAACAACAAAAAAACCCAAACAAACTTTTTCTATTGGACATCAGCTGTCTTGATTTTTAAAGATTTCAATTTCCAATTAAAACGTCGGTCACACAGGCCCAACTGTCTAAGAAAGACTGACAAACAACAGCAAACATCTGCGGTAAAAATCTGTCCAAGCATCACACATGAGAATTATTTGATGATTGTGAAGCGTCCAAACATTTCTATCTGCAAAAAAACATTTACAAAATAAAATAATAGGAATCTTTTATTAGATAAAGTTTTTTTTTAATTTACATTACATTTTACATGAGCCCAATTCTCATTCTTTCAATTAAAAGTGAGATTCTTTAAGTAAAACCTGTGGATTTTGAAACCTATAGTTATGTTGGTAATATGTGGGTCAAAATGTATATCAGTCTGTTTTTATCAGGCCATATAACCCACCTCTCACTTGAGGACAGCTGGAGTTATACACCAGATCCCTGTCACCTTGAACAGCAACAAGCAGGTGTAGAAAATGACTGATTATCTTTATCAGCCCTGAAGACATATTTCATGTTGATCTTTAACCCTTTAAAGCCTCATATAAGATGCGTTAGTCAGGCAATATCATTTCTGGTTAATGATAACACACTAATATAACAATAAACAAAATAATATTGATCATTTTTGAGTTGCCACCCCAGATTTTCTATCAATAGACTGATAACATTCAGGTTTTTGGAGGAAAATACTAATCCTGTTAAGCTCTTAGAAAGATTAATATAATTTATGAAACATTCAGTGTTATTTTGAATTGTTTCTAATAAAAAGATCACTATAAAAAAGTAATAATAAGTTTACAAACACATAACTTTACTAAATCAGATCAAAATTTAATTTTACCACAAGAAAAAGTATTTTATTTATCATGGAAAACATAATGTCTTTTTAAAGAGGCCATTTCATACAAATGTCATGACTTTGTGGTTATTTCTTAAGTATTAACCAGTAATATGAAACATTTTATACATAAAAAAAAAACATTAGGAAACACTTATTAACAGACCTTTCAATCTGTCTGCGTCAAAATTCGACTGGTTCAGGCCCCTTCCGTCAGGCTTCGGGCTGCAACTCGTTAATATTCATTATTCTAATTTGCTGGACTCTGATTGGCTAATAAACTAGCCTATGAGAGCAAGGTATACTGTTTCCTGCCCCGCTGCGCATGGCAACAACACACGTAGTCTCTTCCGGTTTGATACGTGTTTATGCTACAGCTTTTAGCCAGCAGCATGCTAGGCGTGGTTTCAACTGCAGGAGCTGCCGAATCCTAACAAACAAAGGAGTTGTGATGAAACAGATACAGGCCGAACTCGGGTGTTATCGCCACCTGCGTAGTTTGAGAGATAAAAACTGAAAGAGAAGTTGTTGACCTGTTTTCACACCCACTATGAAGGTAAGAACACCTGTGGAGCGAAAATATTCAACAGAAACCTCCGAAAAAATGTTTTTAATGGAAGGGCCTCTTTAACAATAGCGAGACTTTGTAAAACACTTATTTGAAAAGTCCATCTCATGTCAAAGTGGTATGAATACAGTCAAGTCCTCTTCTTGTCAGAGCAGGTTTATTCAGTGTAGACTCAGATCCTCCTCTATCTGAATCCAGCCACAGATGAACTGCACTGTAACTGGCTCACTTCAATACTAAACCATCACTATAGTTTTAGTGAAATTTATCTTAATGGTTATTAATAAGCAAATAGTTTTAAGTACCATTGATCAGCTCTTGGTGTTGTTCTTGTTTTTTGTTTGTGCTAAGGATCCCATCTTCTCATTAGGTAAATCTGAATCTCTTCCTCCTTCTCATTAATGCCGGCAGCAATAAAACAACACAAACACTCAGATAATGAACCTTGCAACGCCGTGTTTCAGGGTTGTCGATTGTTATCTCCCAAGTGTCTGCTGGTTCCAGACACACAATGACATCGTCTGAGCCTAATGTGAACTCTACTTTCAGTAAGCGTGGGTGGAACGGGCCACGTCTATACAATACACAGTTGTCATTTAGCACTCGATTTCCCCCACACTTTCTGGAAGCAAAAACACTGTGTCAGCTGAAGATCTTACTCATTTTGCACATGCTGTGCTTCCATTTTGGACTAAGTTCTGAGGAATTGTTTTGAGATCACCTCTAGAATTTTCTAATTATTTATTTTACCTTACAAATGCACATGCCTCATTCTCAGAGAGCCTCTTATTAGCTTCATACATCATCCTCAGTATGTTTTTCTTGCACAGGGGAGAATACTCTTTGGCAGGGTATTAACTCCAGCTTTTATCCCATCCCTCTTACTGGATGAAGGTCACTCTCTATATCTGCAAAATGACTTTTCACTCTTCTCTTTCATCCTGTTTTTCTCCCATCCTCCACACCAGGGCATGAGTCAGAGAATCTGACACCTCGAAGGAGATGGAGGAGGGCAGTATTGGGAGAGAAGGGAGGCAAATTGAGAGGCAAAGGGGATGGATGGACGAGCAGATCAATATCTCTTAGAAACAATGAACCTGAGACGATCTGGTCAGGCTCCTCTTCCTTGACATACAAGATACAGTATTAAATGTGGCAATTAAATTTGTCAGTGGGCAGATGGTGCTGGAGTCCTTCCCCCTTTTTAATCACAAATCTCAGCTGCATAACGTTCTTTATTTGGCAGCAGAATGCTACTATTTCAAGCATTATTACTCCTAAGTAGGGAGAGTTGATAGTGTGCTGCTTGATATAAAACCTTACCATGCATGCTGAGCTGAAACTACACATTACATAAGCTCCACAACAAACTGAGCACAAACCCAAAAATAGTGCAGTCCCTGTTAAATATTTCAGGCGCTCGCCAGCTGAAGGGGGATAAAAAGCTTCTTTCCTTCTCAGTTGCAACAGAAAAACATAGACAGAGACATGCAGATGGCCAAATGAAAGAAAAAAAAACTCCATTTAGTGCACTGCAGAGCGAAGCGGATTACTGTCACCAAGGCAGCCTTTTAGCCTTCTCGCTTGATGTGCAGGACTTACATTGAGTGGTGTACTTAGTATACATCTACTATTACTTCTTCATTCATTCTCTGAGCAGAACAACCAGAATAAAAGCAGCTCTTTGCTGGTAACTTCTGAACTAAATAAAACATGCTCATGAGACTTGATGTGAGACATGATGGGAGAGTCACAAGGCTTTGCTTAATCAATCTGCAGAGCTCAACACAGTGCCGTCTTTTCATGGCGAGGACAGCCCCAAGCTTTGTGAGAAACTGAGTTCGTCTTTGGAGGATGGTCACATTATGTTTCAAGGAAAAAATAAGAACTCTTTTTACACGAACAAAACAAAATATCCAAATTTTTTTATCTTCATAAAAGCTGGAATCATAAATCAATAAGTGTTAGTGATGGCGAAAGTAAAATATAGGTGAAATAGACCTGAAACAAAACTGATAAAGCTGTGTTAAAGGTGTGAGTGAGCCTCTAGAGTCTATAGTTATTAGTGAAACGCACACGCTCAAATGCCGGCTAATGACAGCAGGGCATTAAGCTGAGAGCATGTAGAGGAAATTAATTTGTATCACGTCAATGCTCCCGTAGCAACAACATAACAATTTATATGTAAGTTTCCATTATGATGATGCTAAACTAGAAAGGTACAGCTGAATAAAACAATTATATTCAATGGGTGAAGTAAACCAAAATCTTCTATGGTCAGTTTACACAACTGAAACCAGTAGAATCCCATCCAATCGTATTTCCAACAGTCATTGGGTGATAGGCAGAGTACAATCTGAACAGGTTGACAGTCCATCATAAGGCTATATATTCATACACACACAGATATATAGGAAAAATTTAGGAACAATTCTGACCTAAAATGTATGTTTTTGGACTGTTGAAAGTAAATGAAGCATGCAGACAAAATCCACACATTCAGAGAACATGCAAACTCCATCCAGGATGACAGCTGAGAGCTGAACCATAGACCATCTTGCAGTGAGGCAACAGAGCATACCATCTGCACCACCATGCAGCCCCAGTAGAATCCCATTCAAGGAAAATCATTGGTCAGCTGCCTTAATTATCCAGGAACACTCTACTCTCTCCCTGACAGTGAAAGGTGACTGCATCACCATGATTTTTCAACAAAATATGATAAAAAATCCCCCCACCCCCCAAAAGTGCACACACACACACACACACACACTTTCACTCTGCAAGAGCTGCATCTTACAAGACGAGAGGGATTATTGGCAGTTCCCAGACGTTGGAGCAGCACGTGTCAGGCCTGGCTTCTGTTATTTATGAAGCCTCTCAGCCCCAGCCCTCACTCCACAGCACAGATGCAGGTGGGCTTTCATTATTGAAGATGTTCTTCCACTTTTTATTAGATCTCTGCCTCTCAGAGTGCATTAAGGAACTGGATCTGGACAAAGAAACGGCAATGCATGATGGCCTGACATTCTACCCCCTGGAGTTCCTCTGAATTATAAGTCTGGCTCACATCAGCCAAATTGTTTGTTCTGTTCAGCTTCCAGGAATAAGCTAAGAACTGTATTTGCACTAAGGCGCCCTCTTAACCACACACACACACAGAAGTACACTTACACACACACGCAACTGCTAAAAAAATTATGTTATGTGCTCTGGAAGATAAATCTGAATCGTCTTCTTCTTTGGTGGAACTGCCGTACAATCGCTCACATCCACCTCGAACACTTTTATGTCGTGCAACACCTTGATTGTTTTTCTTTTTACTTAAACAGACATACTGATTACACAAGATTCAGACATGTTTTAAAGAGCCACAAAGCCTGAATCAGCCAGTAACTCCACACTTGATTTTTTCATTGATGTCTGAAGATGACGGGCATGTTGTGCTGTAAAATGACCAGATTCAGCCAGAAACAGATAAATCTTACATGATGAGACATTTCAAACAAATATCAACACCAACCAGGAGAGTTTGATTAGAGATGGTTGTTCTACAAAATAGGAAACTGTAACATTACAGTGACGAGTGTATCCTGCTGAGCAACTTGACAGGTCCACAATTTGCCTCACAAATAAAATCTGATTCTTTCAGCTGATAGTAAGAAAACATGTCCAACCAAATTACATCTATGCTTAATTCTGTCTCTAATTATTGTCTCATTTTCCATCCATTTTTTTATGTGTGTTCAGTGTAATACTGGTGCAATTAGGAGTCTTGGTGAAAAATGGTTGCTGTCACACAGACTCGCTGCCTCAGCACCAAGCAGGCAGGCGGCCCACTGTACCCGGACTTGTTGAGAAGAATCTTTGTGTTCAGGACCGGCCTGTCCTCAGCGGGGTCCACTTTTTATTACATACAACGTCCACACACAAGAGACCAATTGTCTCCTGTGCTGTCTCTCGCACCCAGCTGGACACTGCTGGATTTAATAACCCCGTCAATTTACAGTTTCATTAATTTCGCACACGGAAAAATTAAAGGCTCTTATTGGCAACATGCATGTTACACGAATGCGTCAAAGTGTCTGTGTTTACATGAACGAACATTTATCCGGGTTCAACTCGCCGAACTAAACATGGATCTCTCTTTGTTTTTATGAAATTCTGGAGATTTAAAACGTCGTCTGTTCAAAAACGAGCGATTTAAGTTGTAAATTAGATAACAGATTGTCCAGAGACGCGCGTTTTCAAACAGAATCTATAATCACTTACCAGTTTTCATGTAAGAGGTCGCAGGTTTCCACTGAACTATGGATCTGCGTTCATCAGGCTCCGTGTGCACGTATAGTCCGGTGACTCGGAGGTGTAGTGCGGACTTGTCCTCTCGGTGTGTGTCAGCAGACTGGAGAGCAGGGCGGCTGTGCGCTGAGACACACACACACTTACACACACTCACATACACACTCATACAAGCAGAGACCACACGGTTCAGCTAGATATCTAACCGAGGCGAAATAAATGAGAAAAAACCAAAGCTGTGGGCTCAGCTGCTTTCTGTCCTGCAGTATGTTTGAGTTGATGCGCTGTTATCCTTCAGTTCCTGCAGAACCACAACCTGAGAGCGCTGCGCGCTTCTGCTGTGCGTCGCAACGCAGATTCACACATCCAGCAGGATAAAAGAATCGCCTGCTCCGTTTCAAATCATATAGCAGAAACAGTGAAAACTGTTAAAGACGATACAGGAGGTGGTTACAGATATCCTAAAGCCACAAAATGAATTGTATCTTGTATATAGGCTTCTCTGATTGTAATTGAAGATGTACAGATTCGCAAAATCAGAGCCTTTTTGAGATAGTAACCTATTGTTAGAGTGTTTAGACTTCTGTAACGGTGTAAATTAATATCACTTTAAACCAGATCTGTGTGGACTAACAAGACTAAACACTCTGACTCGGTGCTGCAAATATCTTCATCATTTCATATCTTGATTAGTTTGAAGTTTTTGTTCTGTGATCAGTAACTTTCTTGCACATTGCGCCATCTAGTGTATCTCACCTCATATTGCAGTTCATTGAAATAATTGTTCTTCAAAAATGAGATACTCCTAAATCAGGTGGTACTTTTGTTCAGCATGTTTTCTTGTGCAGGGCAGAAACTCTTTTATTACTTACTCCCAAGAGTCTCATAGTCTGAAAGATAAAATGTGAAATTCTCCATGAATAAAAATTGGGATGAGAGAAAGGGATGTAGAGAGTCTAATATTATTTTTACACACATTGTAAAACTGAACAAGCAACCAGAAAAAAAACTGAGGCACTTGATTGCCTCAGTTTAACTAAATTATTGTTTACACTTTCAAACTTTTCTTTCAATTAAATGATTTTGTTATTGTTGACAAATCATCTCTTCTGAGCATTTAAATCCTGCTGCTTCAAAATCAAACATTCTTTATTGTTGTACCACGCGTGTTTCTGCACATTATGTTTCAAAGTCCCAAAAGCCACAAGAAAAACAA
>SSNP01000007.1:2646377-2770494 GCA_006937955.1 Pachypanchax playfairii | reverse complement strand
GACCAAACCTGCTCCCAGAGCTCAAATCAGCAAAGTTCAAGCTGGGATGATAAAACAATGAGGAGAATCCTAAACTGGGCTGCAGAGATGAAGCTGTCACAGTGTGTGAAACAACCTGCTCACATACATAAAGCTCATCCATCTGCACAGTCAACATTTAACAGATTCTGACAGCTCAGACAGAAAAACATAAAAGTTTATATTTACAACCTGCTTTAGTGTTACAGTCAATAAAAACAAAGTTACTGTAATGTACTCACTGTTCTGTGAATTAATTTCATATTTAAATACATCAACACAAATAAATTGATCTCTTAAAAATTAAAAATCTACATTATCTTCAGTTGGAAAAACATAGAAACTATTTAAATGTATGTGATACAGAAACATAAGTACAAGGTGTTTTAATGACATTGTTTGCTTAAAGGCATGACAATGATATATCACAATAAGAACAGTGATGTAACAAACAGTTCAGTTCTGAACCAGTATCACACAGAAGCATTCAACAACTAGAATTTTTTTTTTTTTTTAAATTAAAAGAGAGAGAAAAATATAAAGGATTACTCAAATGTGTCTTTCTAAGTTGGGACACTGGACTAGACGATGATTATAGGAACAAATTATATTATTTACAACTACAAAGAGGCAGAATTTAGACTATGTTTGGACTCTCAGGTCCATGTGGATCTTCATTATAAAACACTGCAGGTCCTTTTCCTCTGCTGAGTGGGCGGAGCCATTCAAATCAACTCTGATGGATTCATCAAACACTGTCTGAAGTCTAAATTAGGATTATATGTGATAAAGTGTTTTTATATTTACAGATAGGTAAAGATGAAACAAAATAATTTATTCAGTCATCTAATATACAGTATAATAAAACATATATTGAAAGAAAGCTTTGTTTCTCATGTCTAATGATGTAATGAGGTTGTCACTGCAGATTTAGCAGCCTCAATGATTGGGAAAAAAAACAATATAAGAACAACTTACAAAACTACTTGTTCATTTAAATGTTAATCTGAGCTCTTGAAATAAGAAGAAACTTTTGAAGTTCTTCTTTT
This sequence comes from Pachypanchax playfairii, assembly GCA_006937955.1. NCBI lineage: Eukaryota > Metazoa > Chordata > Actinopteri > Cyprinodontiformes > Aplocheilidae > Pachypanchax > Pachypanchax playfairii. Next base: position 2,769,427 of record SSNP01000007.1, on the reverse strand, counting down.
ATCTCTCAAACATTCTTTGATGGTTTCTTTATGATCATCCTTCACCACACCCACTATAACTTTACAGACATCAGACACATGCTGTAATGTTGAACAATATAAATAAACAGAATCAATTACTTTAAAAAATATTATACTTATTTCTTTTCATTCCTGCTTTAGTCATTAATTAAAGTTGTGCTTAGTAAATAAACACATAATGCAGGTCAATCAAAAAGTTAGCGATAATTGTCTGAAAAAATAAGAAAAATTAAACTAACTCAACATTTTACAATTTGATTAACTTTTGGAAAACTTCACGTTTATGCTTCTTTGTCCTTTTGAACATTTGGACTTTCAGGTTTCCAGTTCAGACTCAAGATTTGAGATGCTAGTTTTTTTAAATGCAGCTCATTTCAAACTGTTTCAGAAAACATTTTGATGCTTGTACTTGACTTAAATTCTCTCTCTGGTTTCTAATCCAACATACATCATTAGGAAAAATAAAACATTTAACCTTCACCACTTTATAAAATAAAAGTTTTAAACAAAAGATCGACTCATATAGAAATACAGCTGAAATGATAAGTTGTTGAAACAATAGGTTAGCTTAAAAATATTTAGTGCTTGTAAAGAAAAATAACTATAACTATTTAAATGTTCCAGCAAATCTGGATTCAGTCAGTTATTTCAGAAAATGAACTCCACCATAAAGATTTTCATAATTTGCAACCCAAAAATCATAAAAACTTCTTCCTGTTTCTCTCGACTGTAACAATAAAATCCTGCTTTCACATACAAGAAGATAAATCTAAAAATACAAGAGGAGAATTCTAGCACGTTATTTTCTGTTTATTTTAAGGATACATTTTTATTGCGAGACTTTTTCCTCTGATAAAGTGCATTTACAGTGTTCTTCTGGTGTTTTTATTTATGTAAGGGCATGAACACCTCCTACACCACAGAGGGAATGAAATACAGGTGAGTAGGAGGGAGACATACAGTAGAAAGTCAGAGAAATGTGGTGAATATCAAGACTATGACAGGAGAGGACAGAAGAGAGGGATTAAAGGAAAAATGTTGCCCACTCTAGTTGTATTGTAAAAATAAGTCTCCAATTCCTCAAATTTTTCCCTGTAATTTAATCTGACGACATCAAAGCATGGCAAAAAAACAGAACTGTGACTCAACAAGAAGTTGAAGCTTGTGTCAATCATCTTCTTGGAACCATTAAAAAATGTCACTCAGACACTGAGTTTTAGTGAAGAAACTAATCCTTTTCTAATCTCTCTTTTTTTGCTTCAGATTAAACATAATCCTCCTGTTTTCCTCATTGACTCACTGCATATGTTCAGCGCTTTGTTCAAACAACTGATACTTCCCTTCATATAACTTGTAGAGACCCTATCAGGTCTCAGATCTCTCCTCACCAGGTGGGATACGACACACATTTATGGGCTGCTCTGACAGGATCTTCTTCAACATCAAATTTGTTTTCAATAAAACTTCACATCTCAGGAATCGTAAACAGAACTCTACTAAGAAAACATCCAAAAACAACGTTTATTTGGAAAATGGGATGGTGAGAATTTAAAGATGGAGGTTCTAGTAATAATCTCTACTAAATGTTAAATATTTAGGTTGGAGGGAAGGTTATGCTTCTCGATAATGTATGTTTTTTTTTAATCTAAAATGTGCAGGGAGGAGGGGGAGGTCAGCCTTTTTCTGTGCATGTGTCATCAGCAAATTTAACTGTAAACTGCAGTCCAAATTTCCCAAGAATTATGTGCCAGAAAACCTGAACTGAAGCTGTGACAGTGATGACAGAACAGAGATATGAGATATGATCACAGCTGTTGTACAAAACAAATCTGGTGCCACTGACTGAATAAATTCAGATTAGACCTTAACCTTGGCAAAAGACACCTTAAAGTAGAAATTTAGACAGGAAAACCTCATTCCTCACAAAAGAAGACTCTGTGGGTTTCTACACAGCTACACCATTTGAAACAAACACTAAAAGCTTTATATAAAAGCTTTCCAGAATAATCGCTGCAGTCCATCTGAAGCAGTCAGATGTTGTTTGTCAAACAGTAGGAGGTGCTGCGTGATTTGAAATCGTTCTTGTTAAGGGAGTGTGAACCGCCTGTAGCTATGTGTGGGTCAGATTACTGCCCAGCCATCACTCAGTCTGATAAAGTTGAGGTGCACTGTAGGAAATGACAGAACCATCAGCCGAGTGAAGGAAACCTGATTGCTTTAATACAAGTGTCACAAACAATACAGCAATATGAAAACACACGGCGGCAGCCCAGAATTAATCTTAATACCTCCCTGTGTGTGTAGGAGGCTTTCTGCAGGATTTCATTGTGGGAAGGAAAGAGGAAGGGAGAATTTGGAGTTGATTTTTGATTAGATTTTATTCCTTGGTTTTATTTTTAGAGATCCAGTCCAACACACTGGAGATACGCATCTTTGTTTAGATGATTTCTAATTAGCATTGGTTAAGCCTGAACGGCTCACATGTGTTCTCTTTGTTAAATCATAATTTCTATAATCTAGTCGAGCTGGAAATTAGATGGTAATCAAAACTCACAAAAGCTCTGCTCACACTGTAATCAGACCTGGTATACAGACACCCATTTGCTTTGCAGAGCACAGTGTATATCATTCCTGCTTGTCGGAAAGCATTCAGGCTTAACAAATACTCATAGTAAACGGCAGTAAAATAGCAAGTGATGACACCCGGGTAACAACTACAATCCCCACAGCTGTGGAACATCTTTCTTCCTCTTTACACTCCTCTCAAGCACAAACATGGCCAATACTTCCAGTCTTTGTCTGATCTTATGGCAAGTGGGAACTTTGTGAGAGCTGAACTTTGGGTTTTGCCGCAGGCTCAGAGGAGGTTCAGCTTTCATCAAAGGAACCTCTGCAGTAGCTTGACCTTCATGGAAGCTGAGATCATCTTTGATTCTTTCACAGTAAGGTAGCAATGTTTTTGTATAGCTTTCCAGTGTTTACCAATGGAACAGCAAAGGGATTTCTTGTGCAAACCTAATGAATATTTACCCACACACATTACCAGAGCACCAAAGCTACAAGTTAATGCTTATCTTTAAATCACACATACCTGCACATACATGCTCAGTGGAAACTGGGTCATGTTCTTTGACTTCTTCAGTGTGTTCACTGGACTCATGCTTGCTTGAGAAGATGCTGGAAAATACTGGAGTAGAACATTATCTAGTGCGCTGGTTCATGCATTACAGTCCACAGTCGGGCTCTGGGAGGCAATTGGACAGCATGTTTGAGGTGGGGGTCTGTAAAACAAGCGCCCCTCAGGGTTCAGTGCCCACCCCGTTCCTCTTTACACTGTACACATAAACTCCATATAGAAAAGCTCCAGATGGGAGTCAAACACAGGAACATCTTAATGCAAGGAAGCTGCTCCACCATGCAGCTTTCACACAAATACAGCAACAGAAAGTAGAATCTTCAAAAATAAGTCACTTCGCTTTATTGTTGAGCAATTTTAAAGTCAAACATAAAATAAGATCAAATGAAAAAAATCAGCTTTAAAACAAAGCATATGAATAACATGTTCAACATTTTAGAAACCTTTTATTTTAAATCAGATGTGACAAAAAAAACTGATGATAAATAGATAGACGAAAGATTTAGTTTCATACACAAAGGTGAAACTATTCGATAAGAATACATTAAAGTAGCTGTATCACCTAAATCTGCATTATTTTAACTGTCATGACAACATCTGTAACAGAGAGAAAATCAGAGACTCGTTGGTGAGCAGGAGGAGTATTCACCTAACAATATTCAGTTCTTTTTTTCAATGATTATTAAATTTGCTGTGGTAAGCGGCAAAAAAGTTGACGATATTTCTGTCAAAAACATCTGCTGTTGCAGGTTTTAAGTTCAGGATACACACAAGATAAAAAAGTAAATGATTTTAATCTCCTTTATTATTTACATCATTTGGTATTAAAGTAGTGTTACAGAGTTCTCGCTAAAGAAGAAAATATCATACAGGTAATGTTTGAAAAAATTCTGTAATAATGTAGGAAGCTGGCTGCCATCTCTCTTCAGCTCATCATCATCGTCCCTGTTGTCCTTGAACAAACCTGTTTGCTCATAACTGCATGCAGGCAGCTTAAAGGTGTATCGACACCTCTCAGAACATAGAAACACTAACAACCCTGTTATTCACTCTAATCACAAGGTAAATGACAAGTAGAACTGTATCACCTGACAGGCCAAACAAACATATAAACAGGAAGAAAGACAAACTGTTTATGTTAAAAAAGACACACCTATGTGGCAAAATACTAAAACAGTGAGTTTGTGCAGATTCTCAGTTAATCAGGATGTGACAATAACAAGAGTTTTATTAATGTGAAATAGATTTATTCTTCTTATTATTTCAAGACATTTCATCTTTCATTCAAAAGGCTTATTTAGTTTTGATCAAGGTTGTAAGTTTTAGGTTTTTGGGTGCCTTGTATATGAGCTGTTGCCTTCACTGAGATGAACTCTTATAGTTATTAAGACCTGGACGACTCTACACAAACTTCTGCCTTTGCATTTTGGGAGGAACGCCCCAGGAATGCTGCAGGAGTTAGAGAAAATGTATTGACTTAAAAACCTTAAACTTCCAGCCTTGATCAGAATTAAAGAATCTTTTTTGGATGAAAGGTGAAAAGTATTTAAAATAATTTGAAGAATGACCTGCAGTGTTCAAGTCCTGGACGATTTACACAAATTTATTGTTTTAGTGCTTTGCTGTTGAAAAAAAAAAGTGTTTTTTTTTTAAAGAACTGATTTTTATGTCATCAAAGCCAAAGTCCTTATGCTCTCCCAACTGAGTGTTTATGAGGAAAATAAAAGAAATAAAAATGACATCATACCAGATGTGAGAGGAAGTGTCCCTCCAGGCTATGTCTCAAACAGACCAAAGGATAATGTGTCATCCGCAGGTGCACAACTATGCAATGTAGGCAACATTATGGCGGTACAGTTCTTTATGGTGTGGTTGGAAACAGCCTGTAGGCAGGAACTTGATCTGATAAGTACGTGGGAAGGTCTGGCACTCATTTCAAAGCGATGTAAACGAGGAAACAAAATTTCTAATCTGCAAAAGTAGAAGAAAATGTAATGAATTTCAGACATATTTTTATTAATTGGAGCAGTTTACACATTAAATATTAGTTACCTGGAAACAAACTGTGAATTAAAATATTTAACACAACTTTTCTCTTGTGTCATGTCCAGGATTCCAACAAATAGCTACTTCACAGAGAAAGCTATGTGCAGATTCTCGTGTCTTTCATGTGAGCTGCACCTTCGAACAGCTTTTGATCTTCAAACTGTGCACAGGTAAAAAAACAGGTAATGAGAAGTGGCACCACAACAGAGTGACAGCAGCCACTATTGTGAAAGTCATAATCTAAACCATAAGAAAGGCTGTGACACACTGTTATTATGGGAATATGCATACCAGCATGTAATGACTGCCTTGTCTGCCCCCACAAATAACATAAGATTGTGCACAACAAGAACCTACTTGTCTCCTACATATGTACATATGGGCAGATGTTGCATCACAGTACAAGACCTTCATCATGGCAACATTTTTCCTGTAATAAAAGTAAGTAAACTTTATTTATACAGCACCTTTCACAGGCACAGAAAATCACAATGTACTTTTAAAAAGATGAAAGCAATAAAGTAGAATACATAAGATAAATTATTTTAAAATTCCTATTGTAAAATAGACTGTAGAAAAAACAATTAAAGCTTATAAAGTAACTAAAACCTCTAAAAAAGGTTTCTATTGTGTACACTGAATATGTTCATGTATACCAACCAATCAGACAGTTTCCACCACATCATGCATTTTATTGATTAACTTGATTGATCAATGGAAAGTAAGGTTCAACTAAATCAGAACTTTGAATTCTTCTGAATCTGCTGCCATTATTGGCTGCAAATTAAATGAAATCAGTTGTTTTGTCAGTTTTCCCAAATGTTTGAAGAAAATGTGTAATTGTGTTTTCTGGGTCCGAATGGGACTTCTTAAGAATATGTTACAATGGAATGTCTGAAACAGAAAGCAGCAAAACTACTTTGACTGATTTATGATATTTGCAACAAGTCTTATAAAAAGGCTGAAATATTTGTTCATGTGCATCTAGCAAAGAAACTGAAACAATGTGGAGGAAACACACTGTTAAAAGCTGTTTATTGTACCTAGTACCAGTTTGTGCCAGTTCTGGGCTTTAATAATTGAAGCTATTGTTTATTCATTAGTTCTTAACCTTTTCTGAGCCTGTCACAAACCACGCACACAGTCAGTTGCAAGCATTCACATCATAAGCTAACTAGCACAGAGAGGTTTAACTCAAGGCTAAGCTTTATACTGGAGGCTGACAAGTACTGGCAAGTTCCTCTGTTACATATGCAGGCTCCTAATAGATGGACTACCTTTGATAAAAAATATGAGAACACGAAATAGAAAATAATTCTTTTAAGAAAAGATTGTAAAAATGGAGAACATCTTGGCAGAAGCATAAAAATATCCTTCTAATACTTGGATTAAAAGTGGAGGTTCAGCTATCTTTAGCTGTGATTAGGACAAATTAGGCCTAATCTTTTCACCAGTATTGTTTAAGTCTCAGATACTTAAAAAAAAAGCCCACATCGATAGCCATAATTTACATCTGAGAGAATAAAAAAGAATTTAGCTAGAAAAATGGCACAGATTTCTATAGTTCGGCTGAGCCCAAGGGGGATAAAGCAAAACGATCCTCAAGCAAGGTTTTGTTTGTCTGCACTATACACATTCCAAGAATGTGGAGAATTGTAAGCAAGCGACAAGAGAAGCTTTGTATTTCTCCATCTACTGCCCAACCAGTGGATTAGCCTCTTATCTGTTAAATGAGACGGTGCAGACAGATTTGGAGAAGGGGACGCTGGCATCAGCACCAGGCTCCCCGCACTGAGAGCTCTGCTGTATCATGGAGACTCCCTGTGCAGCAGCTCAGCAGCACAGACAGCCTTGGACCAAGCAGTGGGTGGATATGCAGAGACATATAATAGGCAGCTTCAGATCCTTGAACACTGCAGGTAGTTTGTCTCTACGTTTTCCCCTCATCAAAGAAACTGTTTCATATAGAATTAGGGTAATTTTCTTTGATCAATTACATGTTTTTCTAAAATTCCAAACGAAAAAGGGTTGTTTATAAAATGTTGATTTCTGGCCATTTTTTACTTTATAAAATAAAGTTCTGATATTTTTCGATTTTTTGGTCTGACTCCCTTGACAACCCGACCCCCCTCAATTTATTAGTAGGTGCAAAGAATCTTTTCCAAACAGCAAAAACACTGAGAATGCCTACAGCTGCTCCAATGCAACAACACAGGGGATTGCTCATTTAATATTCCTATTGGTACACAATCTGATTATAAAACTAAAGAGAAGAGGCAACAGGCAGAGGAACTTACGTGAACAGGATTCAGATTGAAACAGGTCATTCTGCTTCAGAAAAAGGAGCTTTGATCCAGTCTGAGTAGACAGAGATGCACATGTCTGATGATGGTTTTAGATATAAGAAACAAAAATGATCAATTGTTCAATGAAGGATTGGAGGTAACATACAGTAAACAAATGTTTGAAAAAAATGAAAAACCAAGCTTGACTTGTTACGTATTACTGAGCTGATAACAGCTCAGAAGTTTCAATCTTGAACTATATACACTTGATGGTAACACTTAACATTTAATAACTCCCTCTGAGCAACAATCTAAGGGTCTGAAAATCACTTCAAGCTTAATATATACAAGGTGTAATCCAAGACCAAATAAAAGAGTAGATTAAAAAAGTATCTGTTTGCCAAAAGGGCAAAAGTTATGCTTTATATGAATACAAAAGACCTGCATTAAATTTGAAATATTGTCGTGTAAGTGCACTATGCTGCTCAAGAAAGGTTTGAAGAAATTACATTATCATCAGAAGTAAACATTTCTTGCATTATTGTCCCCAAACCACTTTAAAAACTCTGCAAAACATGACAAATTGACAAATCATGTGGGCAGATGAAGTTAAATTAGGCCCTTTGGTCATCTTCATAAACATCCAGGACAAAAAGAAGCAAAAATTTGGCAAAATGGAGGCCCTTTTAAAATAAGCATACTGTTTTCACATTTTGCCGTAAGCGTGTGTGGCACCCAGGATAAAAGGAAGGAAAACCAGATTCAGTTAAAAAAAGAAGGAAGTCAAATTGAGAGAAAAAAGTGTGATGCAATCAATCAAGAAAGTGAAACTGGAAATAGGTTTACATTTAGCTGACATGAACTTGACTGGAAATCTGTGGGCAGATCAAAAACACACACACACAAAATAGATCAATTAAAAAAACATGTGATGTCTGCGAGACAGTCTAAAAATATTTGCTGAAGTTATCTGTGAGGAAGTCTGCGTAAAAATTCATAACTCAAGAGCAGAAAGTAGAAAAAATGAAGAAAAAAGCTGGCATCTGTCAAATTGTGTTTTAAGTTTTGACTTAATAAGATACTGTACATTTCTAACCTATCAAGTATTCATAAAGCCAAAGATAAAAGTGGAAAGCAAGTATTACTTTTAACATATGTATGCTGAAAGGGCTGTATTTGCTTTTTCCCCTTAACAAAATGTGTGTATTTTTTTCTTTAAGGGCGTCCATGTAAGTGTTCAACTGGAACGTGGAATTAGGATGAATTCTCCAGAGTCTGTATTCAGCTCATACTCTCACCTGGATGGTTTGTGCCTTTGTTTTTTTGTTGCTTTTGACTAATTCCATCTCAGTCTGGATGGTTTCCATGTGACTAGGAGGCAATAACCCTGGGAGAAATGGATCCTCTAGCTCTGACTCATGATTTGATCTGGTTTGTACTCTCTCTCACCCAAGGCCTGAGTTGTTAGGTAGTATTAAGTGCACACCTGAGACTCTAATCCCCCCTTCCCCCATCCCCACTCCCACCCAAATCCCCAGGGCTGCAGAAGCATATTAGGCAGGAGTGCTGCACAGCACACTTGGCTGCTCATGCAGACTTTCTGAGACGGAGCTGCCTGCCACATTAGGTGTAAGTGCCAGTCACCGTCAGGTCCAATGGACAAAAACTGGTGCACATTCCTGAGACTTTACATGTTCTTGCTAGTTAATAAATATCTTAGCTTACTGAGGACAGGAAATGCAAGAGATTGATGATTATCTAGAGCACAGGTGTCAAACTCCAGTCTGTGAGGGCCATTATTCTTCAGTGTTAACATGTTCCTCTGCTTCATCACACATTATTTAAAAGAATAGGTAATTAACAGGCCTCTGCATAACATGTTAACATGCTAAGGAGGTTAATGCAATTATTTGAATCAGGTGTATTGGAGTTGGAAAAAAAATAACATGCAGGACAGTGGCCCTCAAGAACTTTGATTAGATTCACATGATTAAGAGGTAACAGGTGAGAACATGGAGTCAAGTTACCAAGGGGATGTGACTTACATTCAGAAATTTGGCCCTCTCTCATTCTTACACACACACACACTCCCAGACACACACAAGAAATAAGGGTACAGCAATGATCCCAGACACAATACATATAATTGCTTCCTCTGAAAGTTAGTACAGGTTTTGCACCATGTTTTATGTCCTCGTAAAGCAGTGGTGTGCAGTCCTGGTCCCCGAGGGCACTATCCTGTTTCTTCATATCTTTGCTCAAAAATACCTGATTTGAATTAATGGCTGTTAAACGGGCTTTTGTAGAACATAAGGACATCAATTAATTCAACCACTAAATCAGGTGTGCTGAGGAAGGAAGACAATCATGGTAAATGGTGTGTACTTGTATAGCGCTTTACTCAGGTCCTAGGTGATCTTTTTTCGGGCGGAGTGGGGATTCGAACCAGTGACCTTCTGGTAACCACAACCCGCTCTATCGCCTGAGCCACGGCCGCCCCAATCTTAGTAGTAGTAGGATAGTAGCCCGAGATAGTAGGACTGGGACTGGGCACCAATGAGTTAAAGAAATATTTCGGCCACTTTATTAAAAACAGAGTGTTAGTACAAAAGCTGAAAATAAACATGCACGGTCACACATAAGGTCACTTTTAATTTGCATGTTGTTATTAATCAGATGCTTTAAAAATGTCTTATAACTAATCACTTAATCAGCAGAAACTATCCAGGGTGTAACCTCGTCTCTCGCCCAGTGGCTGCTGAAGATAAGCACCAGCTCCCCTGAGACCCTGAGCAGGAACAAGCAGAAGCAGATAAAGATACTGACTGACTGACTTAAACAATCTGTATATCTGGATTATTGGTAGGGATTTATCTTGCTCTTCTTCAGGACACAGCAGTGATAGGAATTAAAACTCCAAAATTCAAACTAGAAGACGACCACTCTAAAACTAATTGATGGCCGTCCCATTAGTTGATGTAATTGGTATTATTCTGAAAAAGTCATAGATCTTAAACTGTTAGAAACCTAAATCTGTATGTGAACTTGTTGGATGATGAATGTTTGGATATACTGTACTGCTCTTATGTTATGGTTGTTGAAAGTTGGGTAAATACGTAAAAAAACATATTTAGGTCAAAAATATAAACACAGATCAGACAACCAATTTGTATGTGAGGACAACTACATTCCATGTTGCAAACAAAAGCTATGAAGAGACCAATTTAACCTACAGAGTTACTTGTGTTTTATGGATGTCCACTGATGTGAAATGTCAATAATTTAGTTAAAACAAATTTCAAGATTGGGCTGTAATGTAAAATGATTAATACGGGCAAATTGTAAAAGTGAATAAACTAAAATTGTCTCTTTTTTCTGTCTCACTGATTTTTTAAAATACTTTTTTTTAAAATGACGCGTGGAAGGCTTCAATAAGTTTCAGCCTATTACATTTTTTTTTTAGATTTGTGAAAGTAATTGTTGTATTTACTTGTATATGCAAATCTAAATAAACTATAATTTGTGTATTTCAAATGAACTCAAAATGATGCAAACCAACTTTAACAGAGATTCCATATAAGATTCAAATCAGAAGTTCCTGCATCACCATAAAACTTGCACATCTTTTTCACTCTTATACAGTACAGACCAAAAGTTTGGACACTTTTGGTCTGTACTGTATATTCAGGTTACTAAAACTAAAATTATGAGTTCTTTGTTGTTAAAGGTGATTTTATATCTGTAAGATTCAAGAAAGGTCCACAGCAATTTAGTGTCAAAAAATGTTTCTTTTTCTGAGACCTGTATCCTTAGGTACATAAACGATACCTTTATTTTTGAAGCTATAGTTGAGTCAGTGGAAGAACCATATGATATAACAAGACTTAGAGTCAACAGCAATTCAATACATACTGGGAGAGTTTGGGTCAGTATTTACATAATAGCAAGTTCTATTCTTTGGCATTACACTTTAGGTGGTATGTAATATTGTTGCTGTTGGGTAAAAGCAGAGCAGCAATATGTCAAAACTCATTTCCATCATGGAAGAAGAAGTGGAGGTGGTGGAGGAGTAGAAATACCTCAGTGTTCACTTGGACAACAGACTGAACTGGAGACAACAGAGATGCTGCTTTTAAGAAGGGACAGAACAGACTGGACTTCCTGAGCAAGTTTAGGTCCTTCAACATTCGCAGCAAGATGATGAAGATCTTTTATAAGTCTGTTGTGTAGAACATGAAAACATCATCAATCACCTGCTGGAGGAGCAGTATCAGAGGAAGTGATGTAAAGAGGCTGAACAAAGTGATAAAGAAGGCTGGTTCTGTTCTGGGGACTGATCTGGATCCTTCAGTTGATTGTGTAAAGGAAGACGCTTCCAAACAAGGAAAAACATGGAAAACCCCTATCATCCTCTTCACAACACAACAACTCAACAGTCAGAATCTTCTTCAGATCTGCTGCAACACAGATGCTACAGGAGATCCTTCATGTCCACAGCTAAAACATCTAGAATGACTCTGAAGAAACACTGAGTTACTACAATATTTAACGTCCCTTCAGGGATTAATAGATAAAGTATGTTTGAATTTGAAACCTTTGCGTCTCCATTTTCCCATTTTCATGTTTTTATGTAAACCATCTCTTTAGAACATCCTTTGAATATCTTAGTGGTCTTATGGAATGAAAATGGTCCAAAAGAGCTTATAACTTGTGACCACATTGAGTTCACATATTTAAATAAAAAAACCTTATTTTACTTAAAAGTTCTGTTTTTTTTAGGATACACGTTTTCTGCTCTAAAGTGACAATACAGGGATATTTACATTTCAGGAATCTTTTCTGGGAGTCAGGGTGATTTTCATGTACCCCCCTCAGTTTCCACTGCATGGACCTGAGTAAAAGCAGATTACCAGGGTAACAAATGGCCCTGACAGGGAGGTAGTACTTTTGAAACTAACTGAAATCTTGCAGAGGGGGAGCACTCATCACTTCTGATTGGCTGAGTATCTCCAGCATTCCCCACAGCAATTGACCAGAAATGTGCATATGAAAGACCTAAGGCAGCTACCAGCTGAGAGTCAACACACAGCAACAGCTCAATTTGCCTAAACCAGCCTGTAGCCCAGACTTCCAGGAAATTCAACAGGATTGAAACAAATGTACTTAGTAAATAAATACCAAGCTAAAAAGGTTCTGGGTTGCATGTTGGAATGTATACCTCTGCTAAAGAGGTACTGTTTGTTGCTTTTATTTTATTTGAGTGTCTGTATGTTAACAGGATAATTTGAAAAGTTACAAACAGACATGGATGACATTTGCAGAATGGGAAATGGCATAACAACCAGTTGATTGGAATTTGGGAGTAACTTGGAAAACAACCAGTGTAGAAGTACAGTTTTTCATGAATAACTATTGAACTAATAAGGATTTCAAAATGACTCAAAATGTTAATGGCCAAAAAATCTTTGATGTTTGGTTTATTGTTATATTTTAAGTTATGAGCCAACCTAATATTGTGACTTGAATTGTTAAAAACATACTTAAACTAATGTAAAGTGTTTCTTAGAGCTTTTTTCATCCTGTCCAGGATTGCAAGGGGAGCAAATCTCCATCTTGGGTGAGAGGTGATGTACAATACATGGACAGGTCACCAACCCATCAAGCCACATTCAGATAAATAATAATGTACACACACCCACATATAGAGTACATTTAGAATCACCAGTTAACCTAACTTTCATGTATTTGGTTCGAAACCAGACTACCTAAAGAATGCATGCAAGAAAATGTAAAATTCATGCAGATGGCTGAAGCGAGGAGTCAAACCCAGGACTCTCTTGGAGAGAGGCAACAGTGCAAACCCACTGCAACACCATGCAGATCTCTTTAACTGCTAAACTAGTTAATAAGATATAAACGAGACCTAGGTGACTGCATCATAATTATAATGCACTCAGTCTGCATGTAATGTGGTTAAGGTTCATTTGGAGTGTAAAAGAATCTTGTTACAATGATATTAGATTGCATTTTAAGCAAAAGCTAAAGTTTCAGTACACATTTATGGCCCATTGAAGACCCATTCAGTTACTGGGTTTTCATTTGTCTTTGGCTCTTTATTGGGGTCACCCAGTGGCCACTTCCTTAGATTACTTTTGTATGTGTTGATGTCCTTTTGATGTGTTTCAGAGCACAATTAGCCCTGTTTGTCACTAATAACAAAACTATTACCTCTGTTGCAATGGTCATTAGGCGCTTTTTCTTAGACTCTCACTGAGCATGAAGTCTGTTCAAGAGCTGTATAGGCTGTTTTATGGAGAAGCCTGATCTTTAACTGGTCAGATGTAGAGAAATGTCCAATATCCTGTAATTGCCTTTGCGGTCTCTGACGGTAGATTAATTATGCAGTCTAATTTGTAAAATATCAGCTAACTTTCTACAGCAAGACAAGGATAGAATTAATTATCTTTGAGATATGTGTAAATATGACAAGCTGAAACTACAAGTCCCTAATTGCTTTTGAACAAAACAAACTATTTGTTAAACAATCACTAATCCCCTTTTACATTAAAACAAATGCTTTCACAGATCAGCAGTTTGCTAACAATCTGTTTTAGCGTAAACATAAAAAAGTGATATTGGCACCACTTGAACAATCGTGTGAACGATGAGAACTGATAATCAGAGATGGTTTAGACACAAACAAAATGTGGTGAGTGATGCTCCTAAAGCATTCATTAAAGTATTTCAGTGTTGATCTTGATGAAATGAAAGAAATCTGTGAGGACAACAACTTTCATTTGTTATGTGGGAAAGCCAAGAAGGACTGTCTAAAGTAATCTGCTATCGTGAAGGAGATTGGCTTCATTGAGGGTCTCACTACTCATACAACCCCCCTCTGCGGCTCAACAGACCGCTCAGAATAACCCTCCTAATAAGTCACTTGGAAAAAAATGTGGAGAGTCAGCTGATTTCTAATCCTCTCCCCTTTCTCTCTGCTCAAACATCAAGACTCTGAGTGATATGTGCAATCACATGAAAGCCCCTCTGTGGTGGGGCTATCGTGGTCTAGTAGACCCGCAATTGGTGCTGTTTTGTGTGTGTGTGCACTTTGGCAAAATGTGAGCTGAGTGATGCGTTTGCCATGAAAATCCCTCATCTGTCTTCAATGTAAACAATTGGAGAAGAGAGCAACAACTGCTGGTACTGATACAGTTTATATATCATGTCTGTACAGATGGCTTGTTTATTCGATTTAGGGACAATCATGAAAATGATGATTAGAAAGATGATTTTTCTTATTCTATGCTATTAAAAAAAAGCCCATCAGCATCTATGTGATAGAAATTCTTATTTTGATGCTAATTCTGAACTAATTTCTTTTCACATGCATTGATCTATTCTACATAAATATATGACACAAATGCTCTTTTTTCGCACATCGCTGCCCTGCAGGGGTGAACAAAGAGTCAGAGGGAATCAATGACTGACAGCTTTGTGAACTATTACTGACAGGCTCTATTTCTATATCTTAAAATCCCACTCATGCCTGCCAACAGCGTTATTAGAATATGAGGGCCCTTTTCTTGGCTGTCATGAACATCAAGTCAATTTTTTTCCCCTACAACATATTTATAAACTTTATTGTTTATGGTCATATATGATGATGCATAACTGGTACCATATATTTCGTAAATCTTTCAGATGGATTGTTAAAGCAAAGTTGATGAGAAGCCAATTTTCAGATTTTGTATTTTATCTGTTTTATTAGTCAGTATATGACATCTCTGATGGTTGTTATGCTGTGAGATTTTTTTTCTGTGCTGCTAGATTTGACTTTAATACCGACTGCCTGTCAGCAGCTGTCTATCTGGAAGATGTTCCTCTTAAACTTTCCCTTTTTCTTTCAAATAAATTTCCCAGTAGAGCTCGTGCCCTATTTAAAACCATAATACTGCAGGCTAATGTAACCAGTTGTTCGTATTGGCACAAACAGATCTACACAAAGAGACTACCTTCTTTATTGTGTGTCTGTTCCAGCTTTAAAAGGAGAATGAAGGAAGTCATCAAAGGCGAGACAGTTAATAACAACGAATCTTTTCTAGCCCCAGAGAGTTTGAACGTCTCCTCTACACGCATATCTAGAACCAATACTGGTTGTAATGTGACTTGATAACACTATCAGCATTTTTCCAGAAGCCAAGGACTTAAACTAAAAAAGAAACCACCTGACATGACCTCATCCTTTGGCATTTGAAATTTAAACCTTTAAACAACCTCACATCTTTATCTTGTGACTCACTCACTCTTCAAACGGGTTGCTTTCTCATTGAACTAATGCGCTGATGCAAATACACATTGTTAAAGATCAAGTAACATAAACCTTGTCCATCTACCTGTTGATCTCCTCTGACATTTTAGTTTGTTATGACACTAACACCAACGTCAGAAGGACTTTAGTGCTGAAAAAACTTCCAGTTCAGTAATCAGTGTTATTTCTTTGGGTGTTGGTGTGTGTGTGTGGTGGTGGGGTGTGGTATGCAGGATTGGGGGGTTTAGAGGTCAGATGAGCTATTTTTTCCTCACATGAAACAGAAAATAAGTCAGTTCTGTTGTTTATCTTTTCAGCATCCCTCCCTGAACAAATACAGCCTTTAGACTGAGAGCTATCCTCCACTGATCTGACTAAAGTTTCTTGGTATTAGTAACATGCAAACGTAAAGCATGTACTTTGATTTAATGGGCCCCATGGGGCCCATCAAGGAGCCCAAACAGAAGGTATGAACAATCCCTTCAGGTATGTTATATTTTTCAGCTACTGCAGAGAACATCCTCTGACAGAACAGAAACCAAAGCTGAACTAATTCTTTGCCATTTTGAATTATCCTTTTAAACTCATTTTCATGAAAATTAAAAAAAAAAAATCTGCACAAAAACCTGTCACCACTGATCGCTTTTATGACAAGAAAGGCTCTAAGGTTTGATTAAAGAATAGCTTTGATTTCATTAGTACATGATCTTTTACTGTCAGTCATATTTTGTTGAATTTCAAAGAAGGTTCTTTTTCTATTAAGTCGGGTTCAGATAAAACCCAAAGGGCTCAGTTTGAGACACTTTAAAGGAAGTAATTACTAAAAGGTTACAAATAGGCTACATGCGTACATCCTCAATAGGCTTTGAACTACAGTATAAGAAACTCTTTTTATCTGAACAACATAACTTCAAGCTATATGATGATTCATAACCTGAAAATTGTCACAAGTTAAAAAAGATTTAATAGGATCAAAGCCCCAAATGACACAACACTAAATGAAAAGTAAAGTAATGAAGCCAAAGATAATTTCTCTGAATATATGGGTTTTAAAGTGAGACATTTAAAAGACCTTCCAAGTTCAGTGTCTTTTCAGGCACTTTAATGCTCCAGTACATAAGTGACTCATTCAAGCAAGGAATATTAAATACATGATGATGCGTGATGATCATAATTAGATACTGTGCCATATAATTATGAGGTGACCCGCGGTGAGTACATTGAAGTTGATGTTTTCACCTGCTCTGGTAACAGAGGCGGAGACTTTCAGGATCAGGACTGGACTCAACCTGTAAACCTGGATGTGAGACGGCGGACAGAGAGCTGCGAGGCAGCTACCGTTAACAACCGAGCGGGGAACTGTCTGTACAACAAACACACAACCGGGACCACATTGTTCATCATCTCGACATTTGGCAGGAAACCTTCGTGCGGTGTTTAGGGGAAAACTCGTGTTTCATGGCATTTGAGAAGTCTTCACCGCTCTCTCCGTGTAGAAGAGGAGAAATCACGGCGCGAGTTAGCTAACGTTAGCTCGCTAACAAGGTCAGTTTGGATTTTGGTTTTTGCTATTCTTGTTGATGTGTTATTAATAAAAATGTTAAATGCTTCTTGTTTTTATATTGAACTTAAATCTATAAATTAAGCGATTCCCCGTCAGCTGAAAAGACATTGAAGAAGCTGTGTTTGTCACAAGTGTTACTCTCTCGGCGTTAGCTTGTTAGTTAGCCCCCCTCGGTGGCTCAGTCCGTTTCTTATCCGACTTTGGTGTTTAAAAGTAAGCGGACTCACTCTGGCGTAGCCTTATCAAGGTTGTTGCCCTTGAGCAAGTGTTCGTCAGGAGCCTCTTAAACAGTACACTGTAACTCGGTTTATGGTAGTCGCAGTTTTTTACGAGAGCTTTGCGTTTCTATAGCGAAATGCCCCAGCAGCAGCAACTCGTTACCGCTTAGAATAAAACAGGTGCATTTCTGCGCCAAGAATAAAGGAGTGTAATATAACTCTCATCAAACCCGTGGGAGAATGTGTAGTTGTTTTTCGTTTTGCACCATTTTATAGAGCAGCTGGTCAGCGTGAGTGAATTTACCTGGTGTAGGCTGCAAAATGATGGATCAAGGTTGAACGTCGTAGGCGGCGTTGTGATTTATAAGGCCTGTTTTACCGAGTCCAGTTGGAAACGGGCCCCAGTAGCTCATGTATAGCATAATCACAGTAACTCGCTTTTCAAACTTGAATTTGTTTTTATCATGAAATACGTGGTGTTTTGTTTCACCGCATATAAAGCATGGCATTTGTTACGAACCACAGGAGCGCTGCAGATATTACAGTCAATTATTAGCTGGATTTATAATTGAGACACATACTTATAAAAGGCCTTTCACTTAATCTAAACACTCAAGACTGACCTAAACAGCAAGTAACAAATATAATTCATGTGTCCAGCGTCTCATTTATCAGGTCTTTGGGTCTCACACCCATCTAAATGTGGATACATTTTCCTTTTTTGTGTAGTGATTATTTTCATTTTTATTCGAGTCACTTGTTTTGTTTCTTGAATCTTCCTAAAGTTATTTTATGGATTATTTATTTAGAATCTTTTTGATGTTGTTTTCATTCTCTCTGACTCTGTAAGTTTTATCATTAATCTGCTCAGTCTTTTTTGGATTAATTAAATTTGGATGTTTTTTAATGTCCTTACAGCCACTCTTAACTGTTTTGGGTTTCATTGAGTCTATGTTTTGTATCAGTTTGTGGTCGATTGTCTAATAGGAAATCTCATGCCATTCAACCCCCCCCCCGCCCATTGTTGGACCAATGTACCAGAATGTTTGTTTAGCAGTTTTTTTTATTACCCATTTATATCTGCTGGCTGGAATATACTGTTCTAATTCTAATTTCTAACTCAACGTTTGGTGAAATTGTTTGTTGTTAGTAACCTCAATCATCATCACTTGAAGTCGTTAGGTAATTCACGTGAATGAAATTAAAGCAAACAACAATAAACCTACTGTGCATGGCAATTACAGTTAATTTTCTGATAAGAAATGCAGCGTGTTGTCATTGTTTTGCACTTTTTTTAATTTGAGCTTTGTGCATCGGAGAGCTGTATATTCATGAAAGAAATATTCAAAATGGTTTGTTGACTTGCAGCACTGGGACTTGAAAGCACACTGTAGTCTTCCAGCAGTGTGAAATAAGTTGCTCTGAGATCACCGTGCCAAGTTAAACTTTCACTCAGGCAATGGCAGATTTTTTGGGGGGGGTTGTTATTGTTGTGTCCCCACATATTTCATTACTTTGTTGAACAGAGTAGAGGGCAACACAAGGGAAACATCCGACTGCAAAGCAACCTTGTCTTGTGGATATGTTTGTTATTCAGCTCATGCTCTATCTAGAGGCTGCTGCATGTGGTACGTCAATTCAATTGGCCCTGAGTGCCACTGTGTATGGAGACCTAATTATTTTTGATGTTTTTCAGGTTTTAACTACTGTTGAACTGCAGACTGCACGGATGGTTGTAAAACGTTTTTGTTCCCTTCATAGAGCAGGCCTCTGGGTGAAATAGGTACAAATCTCCTGCACTAAAGCCAGTGTCTTTGCACTGTTCACCGAACATAGAAAGGCTCATTGTAGAAACAGGAATTTCTTGGAACAACTTGTTATACTTAAACACCCATATTAGAAAGAACTGATGGATGAACCTCTCTTTAATCTTGTGGCTTGGTTAAAGTATATTTCTTGAATATTTTACCAGAGAGTTGTAGGGGCCTGTCACACTCATCACACACTGAGTGGTTCAGGATTATTAAAGTAGACTGCTGTCATTTTGTGTTATAATTGTCTCAACCAACTTTAAACCGAATGAAACTTTAAGAGATGGCATTGTTTCATTAATAATTTGACTTTGTTTTCGACTGCCAGAGGTTTGACTGTGGTGTAAATTATTTGCTCTTTAGTAAGATTAGATGTTACTAGCTTTTCTCAATGACCTTAATTCCTAAAACAATCTGAGGAGCATCTGTAACTTTTGTGGATTTAGTTGTAACACTTGCTGCTCTGGCATATTGGAATTTTTAACCCATTAGGGCTTGACACAACACGTGTATTGGAACTTTCAAACGGTTGACAAACATAAATCTGCCCATCGCTGAGAGGCAATGATGTTTTTGCCTTTTTTTTTTCATTTTTCTATAATTTTAGCAAATATCTTTAGAGTCACTGGTTGGATTTTAACGACACTTTCAGAAATGAATCATTAACATGTTAATGTATAACTGATTAACTTTTTGAGTCAACCCCATCCAAGACGGAAACCCCCCCAATTAATCAAATACACTTAGCACGATATATATGGGGAAACAATGGTTTCATAAATATTGTTTCCTGTTTTTAATGTTTTATTGCTGTTTTTTTGGAGGCTGAGAAATTAAAAAAAAGGTCTATTTTTTGGAATTGAATCAAATACAATATAATTACCATTGATGTTTAATAAGGTTAAGTACACCCTGGTATGCTGTGCTTTAACACTGTTTTGTTCCTTTAAGCAACATGTTCTAACATCTCAGCCTGAAAATTTTTCCTATTTTGTAATGAGGTATTTGATTTTAGATTCTAAATTACTTGCATACCATGAAAGTCAGATGTGATCAAATCTAGGCCACATTGCAGCAAGAAATCTTTGAAGCTCAAATGTAGTTTTTTTTTCAACCCTGTTCCGACATTACTCCTCCCCTCACCTCCCCAAATGTGTGCGGCAGCAGCCTGAGGTGATGTGTAATGTTTATTATGAATTAGTGGTAGCTTATGGGTAAAATGTGTTTTTATGTTGATGCTTTTGTTCTGAATTTAAAGACAAATGAATACATGAATTATTCATCATTATTTGTTTTTGCTTGGCTTGGAAACTGTAGTTAAAGATGGCGACTTATCTTAGTTTTCTTCTATGCAAGACTTATGGTTGGGTTCTCTTTTGTAGTACGAGTCAGAGGAGAGGTGTTTGTGTGTGTGTGTGTGTGTGTGTGCGTGCGTGTGTGGAGGGGGGTTACTGAACTGTCTAAGATGAAAGATAAAACCTAAGATGAGGTGCATATTTCAGCTTGGTTAGTGGGTTTGAAGAGTACTGACTCAGTCCTCTTTCTTTATGTTATATTAGAAGGGCTTTCTTCTTGTCATGCCTGATACAGCTTTTTTTTATTTAATACATCTTCATTTATGAAAAATTCTTTATTGTTCTCCAACATTTTAAACAACATTCAGGTATGTGTGTCAAATCAGGTCGTCTTTATTCCCCAGACAGAATAAAATCTTACAAGCATTAGCATATAGTAACAAGACATCAGATCAAAGCATGGAAGTTGATCCAAAACAAAACAGGTGCCCCCTAGTGTCCGACTGCAGTATGCATTCACATGCTCTTTTGTGTAAACAAATGAGACACTTTTTTGTTGGAAAAAAATAGAAATAGACCTCAGATAATTTATACAGATGTTTACTTTAGATTATTTTACTGCTGTATGTTCAACCTCTTTAGAGAGAATTATTTATTTGTGCAGGTAAGTGTTCAGCCCCACAACTCTAATATGCAGATTCTCTCCAGACATACATTTAGTCAGTAGCTACGTTTACATGCGCCAAATTTCCCCAATCTGATTAAAATCTTGGTCGATCTGAATTCCCAAATCCCTGTTTACATGGACACTAACTGAAATGATCTGATCATGCCATGAGTACACATGCACCAAGCACTCGATCAGGTTAAATGAGTTGAGCATGCGCACAGCGAGTTGTCTTTCCGGGGGAAGAAAAAAAAGTAAACAAACTCCGTCCTTTCTGCACGTCTTTCCCGCCCCATCGTGTGCTCGAGCTGACTCACGTTTTCCCCAATATGAACCCTCTGCGGGTGATTACCGTTATGTTTGGGTTTTTACTGGTCGCATTAACCAAGCTAGCGGCTGAATACATATTACTACTGCTCCTCCGCCACAGGAGAGGAGAGCAGGATGACAGGATGACTGCACCAGCAGACCACTTCTGTTTACTTCCCGCTATGTTTTCTACTTGAGTCTGCGAAAGTGGAAAGACGTCACGCTGAAGTTGTACGCATGCGCAAAGGGCTCTTTTCACCCTTTCTTTCCGAATGGGTGTATACATGCACGTCTATCCGAATGAAGATCGGACAAAACCACCCCTCTCGATCGGAAGTAAATTTCTTTCGGATAAGGCTGCATCGGATCAAAACATTCGGGTTGACATGTTTACATGATGTCTTTTTTATCCGATTGGGCGTTTATTCCGATTAAATGTGCCCATGTAAACGTAGCTACTGTCTGTAAAATGGATAGTTTGGCTTTGCTTTCGAACAATGGAGCTACATGCACTCTCAGTCTTTATGTATGTTTATGGTTTGAATTAAACCAAAAATCAGGGGGTACATCTCTTCATTGGTTTGTAGAAGAGTCTACGTGCTGATGTCACCGTTCAAGCCCTTCTACTCTGAACTGAACAAATTCGAGTCCCGCTCCATAACCAAACGGAGTCCTGATTTATTTCATGTTGACTCTTTTCCAAATTAGATTTCTGGAGAAAAGTGAACAAAAATTGGCAGTGTGCTTACTTAGTTTTTAGTTATCTATTTACCAGCAAAGCTTAGATGATAATTGTGGTCATGATTTTGTAACATTCTCTGCTGCATTTCAGATTGTTAGATATCTTTTCTAAACTGAAGGAAATAAAATGCTCAAAAATTAATGTGTAATATTTGAGTTTCTCCAGGGTTTCTCTTTTGAATATGAGCTTTAGTTTAGGTTATAGCATAAGCCAAACGACTATAATAATACAAGTTTAATATCCATTGCACACTAAGATTTTGCTGTTTTTCACAACCTCTATTCACTGCCATGCATTCTCCGATTTTATTGCTATTAAACCCAGATGTGAGTGTGAAGACAGGCCTTTTTCTTTGGATCACTTTTTTATCTTGCTCATTCTCATTTACTTGTGCATTCAAACCAACGTTCCCTTTGATTGATCATTTTAATACAGACTTAATCAGAGCATTGCTGTTGTCTGCAATGATTTGATTTGACAAAGTCCCGCTTGAAAAATCAGTGGCTGCTGGTTAATGTGTTGTCTCTTTTAACACCGTATTTTGGACTTATTGTTTTGACTGTTAACAGAAGCAGAAATAACCTTGGAAAATGTCTTTTTTATTCATTTAGCTCTGTTAAAATAGTCATATGGGAGTACAGAGTATAAAACAGAAAAGCTGTCTCAGAATATGAATGACTGACAATAGCAAACTGCAGATAGTTTTAGATGATAATCTTTTATTCCATATTATTTAATATTTTGAGGGAGCACAGAGACAACACTAGATAGATACTGTGATTCAATATAGATGTTTAACCAGATGTTTTACTGTCAATAGTCAGAGCATTCATATTAAAAAGCATTTACATTTGAGTGCTTCTTCAAAGCTGTTCAGATTGGAGTGCATTTTATGTGATTCTCTCATTCTTGAGGGAATTAGGAATAACGAGTAGTCAAATAAGACAACCTAACCTAGTCAGAAACGTACATTGCATTTGGAGGCTCACAGTTTTCTGGTTGAACCCTAACTCCCCATTTCCATGCATAGCTGATTTCAGTAATTACTCCTTCACATTATGTTTAACACATTTTAATAGCTCATTCCAAGCTGAGCAACCAACTACTTATGTAGAGTAAATACATTAGGTACCTTCCTGCAATTTAATTATCCCTTTTAGTGCACTCCTTTAAATTCAAACATTATGTGGGTTAAGTTAAATGAAACAACATTCTTANTAATGTTTTATTGCTGTTTTTTTGGAGGCTGAGAAATTAAAAAAAAGGTCTATTTTTTGGAATTGAATCAAATACAATATAATTACCATTGATGTTTAATAAGGTTAAGTACACCCTGGTATGCTGTGCTTTAACACTGTTTTGTTCCTTTAAGCAACATGTTCTAACATCTCAGCCTGAAAATTTTTCCTATTTTGTAATGAGGTATTTGATTTTAGATTCTAAATTACTTGCATACCATGAAAGTCAGATGTGATCAAATCTAGGCCACATTGCAGCAAGAAATCTTTGAAGCTCAAATGTAGGTTTTTTTTCAGCCCTGTTCCGACATTACTCCTCCCCTCACCTCCCCAAATGTGTGCGGCAGCAGCCTGAGGTGATGTGTAATGTTTATTATGAATTAGTGGTAGCTTATGGGTAAAATGTGTTTTTATGTTGATGCTTTTGTTCTGAATTTAAAGACAAATGAATACATGAATTATTCATCATTATTTGTTTTTGCTTGGCTTGGAAACTGTAGTTAAAGATGGCGACTTATCTTAGTTTTCTTCTATGCAAGACTCTTATGGTTGGGTTCTCTTTTGTAGTACGAGTCAGAGGAGAGGTGTTTGTGTGTGTGTGTGTGCGTGCTTGTGTGGAGGGGGGTTACTGAACTGTCTAAGATGAAAGATAAAACCTAAGATGAGGTGCATATTTCAGCTTGGTTAGTGGGTTTGAAGAGTACTGACTCAGTCCTCTTTCTTTATGTTATATTAGAAGGGCTTTCTTCTTGTCATGCCTGATACAGCTTTTTTTTATTTAATACATCTTCATTTATGAAAAATTCTTTATTGTTCTCCAACATTTTAAACA
The DNA here is from genome assembly GCA_006937955.1 of Pachypanchax playfairii. Lineage (NCBI taxonomy): Eukaryota > Metazoa > Chordata > Actinopteri > Cyprinodontiformes > Aplocheilidae > Pachypanchax > Pachypanchax playfairii. The sequence continues at coordinate 2,744,955 of SSNP01000007.1, read as the reverse complement.
ACATTCAGGTATGTGTGTCAAATCAGGTCGTCTTTATTCCCCAGACAGAATAAAATCTTACAAGCAGGTGCCCCCTAGTGTCCGACTGCAGTATGCATTCACATGCTCTTTTGTGTAAACAAATGAGACACTTTTTTGTTGGAAAAAAATAGAAATAGACCTCAGATAATTTATACAGATGTTTACTTTAGATTATTTTACTGCTGTATGTTCAACCTCTTTAGAGAGAATTATTTATTTGTGCAGGTAAGTGTTCAGCCCCACAACTCTAATATGCAGATTCTCTCCAGACATACATTTAGTCAGTGTCTGTAAAATGGATAGTTTGGCTTTGCTTTCGAACAATGGAACTACATGCACTCTCAGTCTTTATGTATGTTTATGGTTTGAATTAAACCAAAAATCAGGGGGTACATCTCTTCATTGGTTTGTAGAAGAGTCTACGTGCTGATGTCACCGTTCAAGCCCTTCTACTCTGAACTGAACAAATTCGAGTCCCGCTCCATAACCAAACGGAGTCCTGATTTATTTGTCCTGTATTTGTATAGCGCTTTTATTTTTTTTATTTTAAGTTTTATTTCATGTTGACTCTTTTCCAAATTAGATTTCTGGAGAAAAGTGAACAAAAATTGGCAGTGTGCTTACTTAGTTTTTAGTTATCTATTTACCAGCAAAGCTTAGATGATAATTGTGGTCATGATTTTGTAACATTCTCTGCTGCATTTCAGATTGTTAGATATCTTTTCTAAACTGAAGGAAATAAAATGCTCAAAAATTAATGTGTAATATTTGAGTTTCTCCAGGGTTTCTCTTTTGAATATGAGCTTTAGTTTAGGTTATAGCATAAGCCAAACGACTATAATAATACAAGTTTAATATCCATTGCACACTAAGATTTTGCTGTTTTTCACAACCTCTATTCACTGCCATGCATTCTCCGATTTTATTGCTATTAAACCCAGATGTGAGTGTGAAGACAGGCCTTTTTCTTTGGATCACTTTTTTATCTTGCTCATTCTCATTTACTTGTGCATTCAAACCAACGTTCCCTTTGATTGATCATTTTAATACAGACTTAATCAGAGCATTGCTGTTGTCTGCAATGATTTGATTTGACAAAGTCCCGCTTGAAAAATCAGTGGCTGCTGGTTAATGTGTTGTCTCTTTTAACACCGTATTTTGGACTTATTGTTTTGACTGTTAACAGAAGCAGAAATAACCTTGGAAAATGTCTTTTTTATTCATTTAGCTCTGTTAAAATAGTCATATGGGAGTACAGAGTATAAAACAGAAAAGCTGTCTCAGAATATGAATGACTGACAATAGCAAACTGCAGATAGTTTTAGATGATAATCTTTTATTCCATATTATTTAATATTTTGAGGGAGCACAGAGACAACACTAGATAGATACTGTGATTCAATATAGATGTTTAACCAGATGTTTTACTGTCAATAGTCAGAGCATTCATATTAAAAAGCATTTACATTTGAGTGCTTCTTCAAAGCTGTTCAGATTGGAGTGCATTTTATGTGATTCTCTCATTCTTGAGGGAATTAGGAATAACGAGTAGTCAAATAAGACAACCTAACCTAGTCAGAAACGTACATTGCATTTGGAGGCTCACAGTTTTCTGGTTGAACCCTAACTCCCCATTTCCATGCATAGCTGATTTCAGTAATTACTCCTTCACATTATGTTTAACACATTTTAATAGCTCATTCCAAGCTGAGCAACCAACTACTTATGTAGAGTAAATACATTAGGTACCTTCCTGCAATTTAATTATCCCTTTTAGTGCACTCCTTTAAATTCAAACATTATGTGGGTTAAGTTAAATGAAACAACATTCTTAGAGAGGCTGTTCTTGTATAAGGTTGATGATTTAATTTCATAGATTTGTCTTAAACTTTGGCTAGGGAGTAGCATGTATTTTATTGCAGTTTAGAGCAGGCAAGACATTAAGTGCATTAGCTGATGTCACAATCTTGTGCCAGGCAGGCATTGAGATTCAAGGCAAATGGCTGACCCTCCTCTGCCCCTTTGAGTGCTATAGGATTGAAGTTGGCTAGGTCAGCACAGTGAAAGCTCCTAATTCCAACCCCGAGGTTTCCCTAATTAAAATTTACAGCCAAGACAAACAACCTTTGAGATGGCTGCTTCTCAGGAGAATTGCTATAACTCGAATGCCACAGGAAAGAAGTTAAAATTAGGCAATTAGCAGGGTTGTTTAAAATATAGTGTTTAATATTATGAAAATACATGTATAATCAAGGTGGAAAGTGTAAAAAAATAATTGATTACATTTTATATCAGTAGAAGCAGTGAATGTAGTGTATTAAATGTACATACAGTTTTCAGCTTTTTTTATCTTTTTTTCAAGCAGACCTTTATTATATTACTGCATGTCCTATTTCCACAGTGTTGTGTAAAAAACAAACATTAATCTTTCTCTCATTCATCAACTCCACATAATAAATCAGTAATGTATAGTATTGTATAAAACATGCCTGTGAATTATTGCTGACAGGTTTAATTTTACCTTGTTGTAAATTTTTGATCTATAAAGTTTGACAGTACTCATTATGAACTGCTCTTACAGGGAATGTGTTTATTTGTTTGTGTGCAATTATTGTATCTTATTACTTTTCACAGAATAAAGTTTTGCTTTTAACAGCTTTGCTTTGGACATCAGTAAAGTCAATATTCAAATGACAAATTGTACCACAGGGTCAGAGAGATTAATATGTAAAGTATCTATACACATGTGAGATTTTTTGTTAAATATAGTAGATGGTTTATATGTTTGCTGCTTCATATTTATTTTTCTTTTTTTATCTCACACAGCAGCCTGACATGGCCATCTGACAGGCTGTCAAAGATCTCTTCATGGATCATAGAGGACAAGAAAGAGAAACCTCTGCATTTGTGAGCATAACCAATCACTAGAGATTCTGAGCCACAAGCATATCATCAAAGTGACTTAAGTGCATGTGGCCTTTTCAGTTGTTCATGGACATCTGTTGGGCAGCCCAAAGGCCTATTACTATGCACTATAAACTGAGAGCCATGAGCTGTGGGGATGGAAGGAGGAGAACATTTCTTTCGTGCAGGACTCTTCCTCTTGTAATAGGACTTCTGGCAGCCCTGGCCCAGGGCACTGTGCCAGAACAACAAGAAACACTGGTGGACATGATATCTGTGGAACTAGAGGCCTCTATGCAGTCCTCTGTGCTCTCTGAGCTACAGGCTGCAGCATCTTCTGTAGGTGAAGGACCGCCTACAGCTATCCCAGATTCTCCTACAAAGAACAGTGGAGTGCACACAAATATTCCTGACTCTTCAGCAATTGTGGGCCAGGTGTTCCAGTTAAAGGTTCCTCAAGGACCAGCTCATGAAAGCTGCAGTGTCCATGTAAGTAACACAAGATTTGACCTAATAAATCCAGTGCTGATTTGATTTGACATAATGAAAGTATGTTTTTCTAATTTAAATAACTGGTAGTTTGATGCTTATGAAATGATTTGGTCAGAATGGAACAAAGCTTTTTTTTTTTTTTATTTAAGAAGAGCCTTTATTTGTTGAGGGAGATCAAAAAGAGTTAAAAAAGGTTTTAGTATACTCGGCGAATAATAAATGCATTATTCTCTAACCTGGCTATTTATGTTGAACCAGTTAGCTGAAGTGTGGTCAAAAAGAATAAATAATCTGAATCTTATTGTGTTATTGTTTGTCTGTCTCCTCTGAGCTACAGTTGTCACATTTGTCAGAATTTGTCTTTATAAAATTATGTGATGCAGTATATAGTATTTATCCTTTCAGTTTTGATCACTGTGTCTCTGCTGATTGAAGCTGAATGTGTTGCAATTTGCTCCAGTCAGACTTATGAGTGAGATGAGATTATTATTGGTCTGAATGGCATTACAGAATATCCTGTCACAGGGTAATAACTCAAAATAATGAGCGATGACTCACACGGTCATCATGAATAAAAGCTTATTCTGCTTCCTGTTCATATTTGCCGAGATTTGATAAACTGAATGGAATAGCGCTATTAGAGTTTTGGGAGATAGTGAGAGTATTTTTTCCATTTTATACAACTTACTTCAGTTTTGCAGTCCTTGCAGTTATTGTGATTTATTAGAGTTGTCTATCATTAGCAGCTTGCTCAGGTTAAAACAGTTAAATGTATTATAATATACTTATTACATTTAAAAGAAAGCCAGTCAGTACATTAGAAAATATATTTGTATTTCTATTTTTGTATACAGTATGTCTTATTTTGTGGTCCGTTTTAGTTTGTAACTACTTTTAATATGGATATAGTCATGTTTTGAAAATTCACAGTAACTCGTATCTTTGTACTTGACCTCTGTCTCAGTAATACCCATATTGTGTAAAATCCTAATAGTCTTTTCTTTTTTACCCTGAAGCTCACCGAGATTGGAAAAAAGCTTCTGCCCTCCTGGCTGTACTGGGACAAAGAAAGCTGCTCTCTGAGAGGTTTGGCTTTGGAGCAAGATAAAGGTGTTTATCACATCTTGGTGTCAGGAGAAGAGATAACTGGAAAAGCAAGCAGCCAAGAGTACCCTAGTACAGTATTTACTATTGAAGTATACCCAGAAGAACGAGCAGACACTGAACCATCCCTGCTTACTCTACAATCGGAAAATAGTGGCTTACAGCCTTTCACCTGTGGCTCTGAGGAGCCTGTCACTGTCCTCACTGTCATATTGGATGCTGATTTGACAAAAATGGTTTCTGAACAACGGGTCAGATTAATGGAAGTAATGAGCAAATTCTCTCATGTGCCCCTTGAGCATATGCGAGTGGTCCCTGTTGTCAACAACCGCTTATTTGACATGTCTGCTTTTATGGCTGGGCCAGGGAATGCTAAAAAAGTGGTTGAGAATGGGGCCCTGCTGTCATGGAAAGTTGGATGTGCCCTCGATCAGGGCAGTGTTCCTGATATTAGCAGTGTCCAGTCATCAGCAAAAGATGGGACAATGTCAGCCAGGCTGGGTTATCCAGTGGTTGGCTGGCATATTGTTAACAAAAAGCCCCTTGGAGTGAAACGGGTCAGAAGGCAGCTGTACAACACTCCTACTCCAATGCCATCCCTTCTTCCTCCTACTATTCTACAAGAGCCCATTTCACGTGTTGTTCCTACCCCAACTTCACCCTCTATTGCTCCAGCAACAGACAATTCTGCCCCCCCTGTTCGAGGCCCTTTACCTCTACCAGTGAAGCCTACTATGAGGGTCAGAGATCAAATAGCCCATACACCTGTCTTTGGACCTCCACAACCTACCAGAGTACTAGGAACTACAAGCACCATCCCTATCCAGCCTAGCATGACTCGGTCTACAATTCCAGAACCCACTGCCTTGCCAACACCGCCAAGCACCACCAAAAGACCCAAGCCATCTGCTACAAAGAAACCCAAGAAACCTAAAAGCTCAACCCCATCTCCCTGGGATCCAAAGTCCACCACTGCTAAACCACCTCGGCGGACAACTTCTCTTCCTCTTGCTCCCGATTTAAATAAGAACCCGGAGATCCGCAACCCCATTGATCAGGTGACCGCATGGGTCGGCACATACTTTGAGGTCAAAATAGCATCTGATGCATTCTATGACCAAGAAGATGGCACCACTGACAAGCTGCGTTTGACCTTGAAGAAGACCCCCAAAGAACCAGTTAGTGAAACGTCATGGATTCAATTCAATAGCACTATTCAGCTTTTGTATGGGCTTCCAGAGGATAAACATAAGGGAAACCACGAGTATTTTATGTTAGCCACTGATAAGGGTGGGAAAAGTATTATGGATGCATTTGAGGTTCGAGTCAACAGCTGGTCTAACAATGACAAACCCTCAGTTGTATTTGCTGCTCGTTTTCATGGCGACCCCAAAACTTTAAACAACGATGTTCACAAAAAGATCCTTTTGACTAAGAAATTGGCGTATGCCCTCGGTGATCGAAATAGCAGCTCAGTAACTTTGAGGAGCATCACTAAGGGATCCATTGTGGTTGAATGGACCAATAACAGTCTGCAGCAGAATCCTTGTCCTAAAGATCAAATCAAAGTTCTCAGTGAAAGGATCTCAGATGCCCAAGGAACACCTAAGTCAGCTTTCATAAAGGCCATGGAGCCTGATTTCAAACCCATTAACATCTCTGTTCGTGGCACTAATAAATGTCAGAGCTACTCATTCGTTCCACCAGGGGAGGTGCCAATGCCCGTCCTTCCTACTGCCACACCGTCTCCTGGGACAGGTCGTAGGAGCAGTGACGATGTTTACCTGCACACTGTCATTCCTGCTGTAGTGGTAGCAGCCCTGCTGCTCATTGCTGGAATCATTGCCATGGTCTGCTACCGCAAGAAACGCAAAGGGAAGATGACTATAGAGGAACAGGCCACTTTCATCAAAAAGGGAGTTCCTATAATATTTGCTGATGAGTTAGATGATTCCAAGTCACCTCCATCTTCCAGCATTCCTCTTATTCTTCAGGAAGAAAAGCCACCACTTCCTCCTCCAGAGTATCCCAACATGGCTGGCCCCCACAGTACGCTGCTTAACCAGGATTTGATGGAGGAGTATTCCGTTTATCAAGATGATGATCCAAATGCTCCACCTTACCAGCCTCCACCACCATTTACTGTTCCCATTGAAGGAAAAGGCTCACGCCCCAAGAACATGACCTCCTACAGGTCACCACCTCCCTATGTGCCTCCCTAACCCACACCTGACTTGTTGGAGTTCGAAAAGCAGGTGTGTTGTGTAGGGGTGCTTCTCAGAAACTTCTACAAGAATAATTTTACTTGTGATCAATGAAATGGCTTTGACTTTGTAGAGGAGCAAGCAACCATATATATTTGACCATCATGGATAAGAATCTGTAACACTGAAACTGTCACAGGACAAATGGATGGAGAACAATTTGCAATTCCATCACTCTCTACTTTTCTGTCCTTCACATCTGCTTTTGACTTCTTACATTTTATTTTGTTGTTTGTTTTTTATTTTTGCCAAGAGGAGTCAATTTTATCTTCAGTGATCTCCTATTTCTATTGTATAGAAAATAATAAAGAAGCAGGAAAGACTGAGGGCCTTTGGGCCTTTGTGCAAATGTCACCATGACAACAGACTTGAGGCTCTCCCTCACGTCAGTCTTTGAGTTCTAAATCATTCTTATCTGCCCTTCAGCTAGGTTTATTAAGATTATGCACTTGTTATATCCAGAGGGGATGAAATACAAAATGGCAAACTGAGAGCATGAATCATTTGATTTACTCAAATTGGCTCGTTTTATCGGACATTGATCAACCCCTGTTCTTTTATTTTGCTCCCTCTTGATAGCAACATGCAAACTTTGCACTTATGCAAATTCTTGTTAAACCTTGCACTATCTGTCTTGCACAGAATTGAAAGCATTGACTGGTAGACCAATAAGTAGAAGGAAAAATAATAATTTTGTATCCTTGAACTCGCCATGTGACTGAGATTCTGCTGGTTTTTGATCACAAAGGACATTACTCTGATCATGCCTGTTGTAGATGTAGCCTAAATATGATTTCAATTTCTTTTCTTTGTAAATGTGTGCCACTGAAGCTGCCTGTAAGATGACTGGTTTTGCAGTTGCCAAGGTGATATCTGTGGTCACAACATTATGGGATTGCTACAACGATAGCATGGGGGCCATTGGAATGCTGTGGTTCACAGCAGGCTGAGAATTTGTCAATAAGGTGGAGCCATTGTCTTGTGTTCAGTTAGTTTTATTGGTGTATTGGGTGGGTGGACGATGAGTGTTGTATTATCACAGTTCTGCCTCTAGGTGGTGCATTACTAGTGTACTGCCTGTTGTCAGTGCGTATGAGGTATCGGGTAAAAGGGGTTGTACATAATTGTGTGCCTGTGAAATGAAACAACTCCATTATGTTGATGTTTTTTATCAGTAAATCTTGCTGGAAAAAGAAAGAGAGACTTGAGTGGGAAATGATTTTATTTTCTAATTGTATGTCTAGATTTATGATCACAACCATAAAAAAAATAACTTTATAGTTTTGTGACGGTAGAAAAAGATTGTTTACTTGCTCATCACACACAAAAACACATTATCTCAATGTGATGGGGAACAAAGATCAGTATGTGAATTATGTACATTTCATATCTGACATCACCATTAGGGAAAAAATGGTTAAAAAAAATCTAATGTTTTTACTGAGTTTTGATACAGTCTTAAACTTGTTTTATGAAAATATATTAATAAAATGTAATACTATTTGTAAACCTCAGATGCTCTATGGTCCACTTTATTTAGCATGTTCTTTTTGTGCTTTTGTTTTTTTATTCTGTCAAAGAACTGAAAGTCGTGTCATCCAAGAAGCCTTTAAATTTCTCTATTTACATGATTTAAAGCCACAAATCTGAACCAGCTATGCAAACTCTGAGGATTACAGTTAAGAGTTTGAAATATCTAATACTCTGCCTTTTAAATGTACGGCACTTTGTTTTCCCTCTGATAAAATACAGTTAAGCATATCAAAATATAGTCATACATTTTGTTGTTATGCTCTTGACAGTTTCCACAAACAGGCTACAATTGGCTCTAATGGTTGGCTGGGTTCAGCAGAAACACAAGTGCTTCTCTCGCTGTTGTAATAAATCAGATGTAGAACAGGCAGCTGCTGTGAGATGGATATTTTAGGAGAAGTCTTCACTTTCTGGGTGTAATTCCTTTTGGCTTCTACATCAATAATAGAGACACGATAAATGTATTTATATTGCACCGTTATACAGCAAGGTAAGACATCCGAGTTTTCTCTGGGTCCTCCACCTTTCTTTCATGCTTCTAAAACAAGAAGGTTAATTGATGATTTTAAATTGTCCATAGGAGTGACTTTGTCTCTTTGATGGATGAGCGACTTGTCCAAGGTGTCCCCTGTCTCTTCTAGCAGGTATAGACCCAACTACCTGTGACCATGAATGGAATTAAGCGAATAAAAATAATCACTTGTGAGCTACAGGTCTTAAATCTGCAAAGCCTGTCAAGGACCAGGTGTAGAAATAAAACTGGAGACCAGGGAATTCCATTCCCTCATTTTAGAAAGTGTTGTGCACCGATTTGCTAAACTGAGAGAATAAATTGCAAATCACAGCTCACAGATTTGCAATTTGTTGCCTCTTTTTAGAAATCAATGCATACAAAAACACATGGATTTGTTTACATACTGTTGGATAACAAGAAAACAACATTATCAAATGTCAATGAAGTTGAGTGGGCTGATGGCCTCTGAAACGTCTACAAACTGCATAAACTACAGGACAACAATTCTAAATCGTACAAATGTCTGTTTAATATTTAACTGTTGTAACGACCCCAGCAGGACAAATGCATCAGTGTCAGAGGGGATTTGGTGACACTGCAGACATTGTTAAGGATGTAATTGAAATAAATTCAACTTTTGGCATTTCCAGAGAAGATTTGGCAAGTTTCCAAGGGAGCAACACAAATAGCTTTTCTTTACAAATGTGGTTCCATTTAAAAGGGGGAAAAAAACAAGTTTCCTAACAATAAAACATTATTCCCAAGAAGCGTCATGACGTCAAAGAAATAATCCACCAAAACACAAATCATCCTACATTTTATACAAAGTTTACTTACAGGTTGTGACTTGTAGACAGTCTTTGTGTCACAGCCAGACTTCTGCTTCCCTGTTCAGCTCAGACAACAGAAAAACCGAACCTCTGCTGCACAAAGACACTGATGTTTTTACAAATGACTCCTATTTCAGCCCCTGGTCTTTTTTGAGCGCTACACAAATCAAATTAAGTTCACAGCTGAATTTAACTGAAGATGGAGACTAGCTGAGTTCTTTCTACAAGTCCTAATATACAGAATTTTGCATTATAAATAATAGCTTTTCACTGACAATTCTTTGTATTTACTAAAAAAACTGTGTTGCAGGTTGATAGAAAACTGAAAGCTGCACATGACCACCAGTAAATTAAGTTTTATTTACCTAAGTTAGGCTATATGTTTATGTTTATGTTTATGTTTATGTTTATGAGCCGAGCTCAGAGAGATTGACGGGGAGGAACCAGCACGTTTCAGGTAAGTCTGTTTCTCTTTTTTTATTAGAGTTCGAAAAATATAGCAAACTTTCACAGGTAATGATGAAATAATTTAAGATTTGAGTGTTTGTGTTGTGCTTAAAAGTGAAATTGGATTTAGGAAAATAAAACACTGTCCCTCAGAAGGGAAAATGTATCATTTTGACTGGCTGCACAAAGATGGAAGAAACACTGAATAATGATTTTACTGTATATGTATATAAAAACACTGTTCTGTTCCTTAAAAACGGAAGTGAAATTTCTAAGAAGTCCATATTATTTCAGATTTTCTCTGAAGTTTGGATTCAACCTCCTGCACACTTTGATGTATCTACAGTTTCTGCATGTTCAGGCTGACTGTGTCCATTAATCTCACAACACACGGTCATAATCTGTCAGCGCTGCAGTGATGGACGCGACCCTGCTTCAATTAGCACGGTGTTTGTCATTACAACACATTATTGATAACTAAGAGGTGGGTTCTGTAGCAAAGTGAAGGCAATAATCATTTATCAGTTGGCCAACAAGCATTTATAAGTGGGCGAACAACTCGTGTAAATGTTATCAGTCGCCCACTGACATCATGATGAAATCCAGCAGGTGTCGTTAGTGAACTTAAAAATTCCCATACTGATATTTTACTCCTGGTTCTGCTGTTTTATTTTAAATGAAATAAATGATGATGTAAAATACTTTGGAAATATTTTTCGTCTATCTGACAGGGAGTTGTCATCTCAAAGTTTGCAATCCTGGTTGTGTAAAAGTCTCATGTTCAACCATATTTTGATGTTGGTAAATGATTGACACCATCAGAAGAGATCACATCTGTCTCTGTTCATCACCGTCACCGAGCCTCTGAAGAAGCTGTCGTAGGATGATTTTATGATCAGTAAGCATATGACTAGGTTTCAAACCATTACATTCAAATCACTGGTTAGATGGATCCAGGTTTTCTGCTGTTCCCGTTTTATAAACATTACTTCCTTTTTGGCAGTCTGCTCTTTGTTCTGTTTTTTCATATCACCTGATTATGCTCCCTAACCAAAGAAAAATCTTTAAAAATCTGGGTTTTACTGAGAATGTATGAGAGTTGCATATCCATGTTAAATTGTTAGCTGAAAAACCTGGATATTCTCAGATGTTTGAAAACCTTAAATCTGCATGGAAATAAATCAGAGTTGGTATAATTAAGGCATATATTTACAAGAATACAACCTGGGAATTTTCTGACATTGTAAAATCAGAAATTTGCAAGAACACAATTCTAAATCTTCAAGATTAAAGTCTCAAATATCTTTATCTCATACATTTGTATAAAAAAGGCAAACATTTTTGGAAGTTAAAGTCCTAAGAATGACATCTTGATTTTCTTATTAAAAAAAGTTTGTGAAAAGCAAAAAGTAGAAAGACCTGGTGTTACATTTTCTGATCATATAATTATAATAATAATAATAAACTTTATTTATATAGCACCTTTCACAGATAAAAATCACAAAGTGCTTCACAATGAATTCTATTAACAGCAAAAACAGTAAATTAATCTTGTGATTCCAACAGGTGACGTTTCCTCTATAGAACAAGTCACACAGATCATAGTTTGGTGGAAATGTAATAATATTTCACCAAATGTGTAGTCTTAGAAATGTGTACTGTTTTCTAAAAAAATACAGAGTAACAGCAAAGAATAACCAGGGAATTTAATGTATATGTAGCAAAATTTCTGTCATTTTTCTCTTGAATTTTACACACACTCATATACACTCTCTTTTTTTAAATTGGAAATGGCCTTAATATACAAATACACCCCAAAAAAACTGTTCAAATAAAAGATAATAAAAAAAAATGTTATTTTACGTATCACCAGCTCCCCCTTCCACTATATAATGAACTTGGAATAAAACTTATTGTACATAATAGAAGATGGAAAACATCATAAAGACCTTTCAGCTGATGCACTGCACTCAAAAACCTGCTGCTGCGGTTGCTTTGCAGATCAGAACCAAACCTCTTGCATCTCATCTGTTTCACTGGACTTTTCATTTCTAAAACATGACCATATGAGAGAACCCAGAGCTCAGTGATGACTTTGCTTTTGTGTAACACCTGTTACCTGTCAAACAATGCCAGAGCATTAATCAGAACTTGTGTTATGTCAGCGTGTTTACACTTCCTGTGGTCAAATCAAATTCTAATTAGTCCTGTAGTCGTGCCAGAGCAACTTTGCAGATGGGGGTTAATTATTTCCACTGCAAGATGTAATTGCCACAAACTCTTCTCTTGATTAAAGATAGAAAATTAATCAGCTATACTGTGTACTTGAGTGCTTAAGAGGGGGGTAAGGTGATCTGCTACTTAGCAATGGAAATTGAAGGGTGGATATCTAATGATGGTGTTGGTGGGGGTGGGGAGTTATTTAATAAAGGGATCTCAGTAATATGACTCATTACTTCAATGCAAAAGAAATGTGACACTTTGTCACCTATTGGGCTGGAAGCACAATAAAAAAAGCATCTCAATGAGAGTAATTATCTGAATAACATGGAGTCTATATTTAATGTAACATCGCAGAAAATTACAATATTTTATAATACTATATACAAAGAGTGCTTTGACATTATGTATTTTGCATCTACACTAGCATATATTCAATTTTTTTTTTTTCTTGTCATACATCCTGGAATTTAAATGGACGCCCGCGGCTTTGGATGTTATTGTTGGAGACGTTAACACAGTTTTTGTTTTGTTTCTTTATTTTGTCCATTTCAGTCATTCTCAGCAAAAAAAGTTCTGCTGGTTCAAGAATTTTTAAACTGTGTCACAAAGTTTCAGTTTCCTCTTTCATAGTTTCAGCTATGAATAATTTTTATAATCCTGCTACGAAGCATTAGCATGTCATGAATCTGCCTTATTAAAGCAGTACAAAATAAATTGTCTAAGTGGATACTCACTGAAAAACATGTTCAGCTTCATATTAGAAATCACTCTTGACTCTACTACTACTACTACTACTGTCATTTAGCAGACGCTTTTATCCAAAGCGACTTACACTCTCTGATGGCTTTACAATAGACTGGATAACTACCGGGTCGCGGCCGTGACGGTGTTCTGATGATTTAGGCTGCCCTGTCAAAAATGCCGCCATAGCGTGAATTGACAACATATTTCATAACAAGATGTCACTAGAAGTTTATGCAGTATTCTTGTTTATTCCCTGATATTTTCTATATAAAAGCCCTCTGGGTCCTTATTAGCCAGGTCCTTCTCCTCCGGGTGTGTCCAAACATTTGCCTGTCGCTCTGACAATGCAAAGAAAGTTAAAATAACATCATATTTAGTGTTCCTGTCCTGGGAGAATTTATTTGATAAGTAAAATGTATTTGTGGAAAAATAAAGAAACAAAAAATAAACAATAAATCTGTCCATTGAAGTCAAGAGTGTAGAACGGCACATGTGCAGAAGGAATTGGTATACATCTTGACAGGTAGCATATTTCAACAGAACAGCGGTTCCAACAATCGTGTCTGAGACATGGTTGTAGAAAAGTTATTTAGAACTGCTTTAAGAGTGATGAGTTTGTCTGGTGTTTGCTTTTATGTTCGATAAATTTAGTTTAGTCTCATCTTCCACATTTAGGAACTTTTGATGAGTTTTAGTGGGTTAATAGAACACTTTGTTAGTTTGTTACTACTACTACTACTGTCATTTAGCAGACGCTTTTATCCAAAGCGACTTACATTGAGAGAACATACAAGCAAGAATTCAAAGAGAAGGAAAAAAAATATAAGGAGGCGGACTGTTTGGAGTCCAGTTTAATTCCGACGCTGATACATCAAGTGTATGTTAAGGCTTCTTGGTTCTTGAGTTTTTCCTGGTATTTAACTGGATGGGATATTAGGATTTTTGATAATGCAGCTGTAATCTGTTCTTGGCCTGTTGAAAGCATGTCTTCTTGCTTGCAGGGTCACCTTGGCTGACTTTCACTAGAACTGTGCATATTCTGTGTTCTACTGTGGTCATGTGTCTCATGTTGTTTTTAGTTGGACCTCTGAACTAAATAAATGAGGTGGAACCCAATGAATTTAATGAACAAGTCTTAAGTCAGGGCTGCACAGTGGAGCAGTTTGTAGCACCTTTGCCTTGCAGCAAAAGGTCTTGGGTTTGAAACCCAGCAGTGACCTTTCTGTATGGAGTTTGCATGTTTTGGTGTAGGCTTTCTCTGTGGACTCTGGTTTCTTCCCATAGAACAAAACAACATCAAATAACTTGCACAAGGTTAATTGGTAACTCTAAATTGTTCCTCGGCGTGTGTGTTTATGAGTGGTTGTGTGTTGCTATGTGGCCATGTGATCGACTGACAACCTGTCCAGAATGTTACTCCACCTCTCTCCCAATAACTGCTGCAAAACACTTACTGAAACCCTGAACAGGATTGAGCAAGGGCAGAGGATAGATGGACGTGGGGTAAGTCACAAGATTTATATTTTCTTTTTATTTTCAGCTCACCAATTGTTTTGAAGTTTAGAAAAAGTTTAGAAAAACACACAAAAAACATGAGCTTTAAATACCTTTTCACTAATATGTACAGAGACAGAATTCAACTAATATGACAATGGTGTTATAATAACAACATTATAATTAACTAACAGGCTCACTGTCAAATATTAATCATTTTTATATGTAAGTATGTAAGTGTTACTGCTGAGCTAAATGCTGCTTTAAACTGACTGATTATTTTGAATCAGAACTGGTGAGTAATAAAGAATGTGTTTTATACTGCAATCGTTGTTAAATTATCAACTTTTTTATCTTGCTGCCAACACAGAGTCATTGTCACAGATGAGTGGTAACGTAACAGAGTAACTGTTTAAGCAGGAAACTTTAAATACAGTGTTTATATTTCATACAGAAGTAAAATCTTCTAATGTGTACATGTATAACTTGATGTATTTAGTCTTATTTGTCCTTTTAACAATAGATTAAACTATATGTAGGTTTAAAACCTGAAACATCCTGATGATGAAGCCCTTCTCTCACCTCCAGCTGTTTCCTTCCCTGCAATGTTTTCAACGCCATCTTGTGAAAGAATGAGGTAAATCAATTTGAGTCCTTTAAAGCAGATACGGTGAGCCTGCCTGCTGTGAGCGACAAGCAGGAAGTCTCATCAGAAGAACATTTTACCATTTGTCAGAACTGATTGTTCTGGTCGTACAGCCAGAGACAGGATATTGACAGACAAGGATCAGAGGAATGAAAAACAAGCAGATAGTAAGTATTTCCAGATATTATAGATGATAGATGGTGGTTGGATTTATCAGTGATACAGACTCACTCATGCTCTTTGTCTGAGTTTTTCTATATCTTATAGGGACTAATAATGATAACCCCCCCCCCCAAAAAAAAAAAAAAAAAACTGTTATTTCAACATGATTTTACATTTAAAGGTAATAAGATTGTGTTCAAAGAGAATAAATGGAAAACTTAATGACCTAAAACACGTTAGAGGGTGAGATAAGACTTTGCCTCAGTCCCTTCTGTTCCAGTTCATAAACTGGATCCACTTCCAATTTGGTATGAAAATCCTGTATCTAAAAGTCTATGAGGAATTTGTAGATCTAAAGAGAAGATGAAGTGAAGATGCTTCACAAAGAAGATGAGAAAAAAAAAACCAAGAAGGGGGAGCATTAACAGAGTGAGCAGCATTTGAAATGGAAGTGTACTGCAGGAGCTGCAGACACTTGTTATGTAAAAGGTCATTAGAAACATTTACATGGATCTGCATATAAGAGAAGAGAAGACATAACAGTATCAGGGTCAGCATGAATAAACCTCCTACTCACTTTCAAAGCTCAAGCAGTTTCTGCTCTCACATACAGCTCGACAGCAGGATCACTGTTTCTTTAAGCTCCACTCAGTGTTTGTTCTTCAGACATCTCACATCCTCAGAATTCAGATATGTAAAAGACAAAAGAGATTGACGACTTTAACAAAACATTGCGAGTCAGACTGTGCCGCATGGAGATGTACTGAAGTCTTAACAGTGGAAAAATACACAAAGACTAACAGTTTGAAGTAAATACAAGAGTACAGACCTTGACTGTATTCAAGAAAGACACCAGCATGGAAGAGTTTGTAGGAATAAATACAAATTTTTAACTCTAGTGAAGGAAATCAGGTCATGATGTATTTACAGATCACCCGAAAATCATAAACTAGAAGCAGTTTGGAGCCTTTATCCTTTGAAGCAAGTGGCTCAGTAAACATTAAGCTCTCTGAGGCTTAAAAAAACACAGATAAAACAGTGAAATAAATTAATTTAGTGATCCATTTTCTATTTCTTTTTCCAGGATGAATTATAAGTGCACTGAGTGGGAATCAATACCATTTAAGAGTTAATTGGTAGATTTGGTAGCTAAAAACCCCAAATTTCTTATTTTTGTTTCACTATGAATATAATCTTTTAAATTTAAAGAGTGCTGTAAATACTTCACACTGACGAGCATAAAGGGGATTTTATTTCTTGGAAAAAAGGTTTTATCAAGATTATCAATCATTATCAAGAAGTTGTAAATAAGTTAATGCCTTTTATTCACAGTCAAGGGGAAAATCTTAAAACTAATTAGTGTCAAATTCATTTTGAACAATTTTATTGATAAACAGGCAACTATATTAAATGTTGCTACTACTTTACAAGGATTTTGTGCTTTGGAAAAAAAATGGTCGTTATCATCAAACAAAGTGGATCTTCAGTGGCAGAGCCGGCCCTGAGCTGCATGGTGCCCTAGGCGAAAAATGATTTTGGCGCCCCCTACTGCCCAGAACAGAAACAAAATAAATCGAAAACTGGATTACATTGCAAAAAACATGTATTTATACTAAAATGAACAGTAGAGATTTTTTATTTATTTAATTATTACTTATTTTGCTCTTTACATGAGATGAATGGTGTGTCCAACAGTTTGTCCAAAAAAAACAAACTTTTTTTTTAAATAAAGGAGAATTTGGCACCCCCTCCAGCAGAGGGCACCCTAGGCAATGGCCTAATCCATCTATGCCCAGAACCAGCTCTGTTCAGTGGTCATTGGAAAAAATCTTTACCAGCTTCTCAAACAAAACCTCAGGTAAGACTCAGAAAGGTTCCTCAGTTCTTGATGTCATCCCAGATTTTTTAAAACATGTGTTCCACCATGGCTCTGTCTTCTGATTCAAACCTAACCAATTCTGTTATTATAGAAATTAAGAGCAGCTGCTGTTGTCTTAGATGTTGCACTTTCCATTTTTTAACAGAATTGATTGAGGCGATCTGGCCATCTTTTTGTATTTTTGAATTATCTGCCGTAGCGCTCACACTTTGTAGAACTTCCTGTTCGCTGTGTAGCCATCCGTGTGATTTGGGTCAAAGTTTCAGAATATTTCTGCTGGAATAGAAGAAAAACTGACTCATCTGCATTTGCTTTGTGTGAGTCAGTGAACGTTCAGGTTTGAATTTCTTTCTCATCCTCGTCTCTGTTATTCTTTTTGAAAAACATATGCATAAATAGAGTATTTACACATTTAGGTCTTACACACATATGTAGTTGAATTATAAAGCTTTTCCTCCTGGTCAGTTTTGCATAAAATAGATACTGTATGTACATAGAACTCTGTGGGTTTTTGTAACAGCAGCAGCAGTATCTAGCTGTAGTAATCGTGGTGCAGCCTGGAGCACTTCCTGCAGGCAGGTCAAAATATTTTGACCGCTGTAACATTGTACTGCAAAACCAATGGCAGGGGTTTAGAAAAACATCATTTACAAGAACTGTTATAAAATATTTGAGAATAGAATTGTTGGTTTTGGTCCAGTTAAGAGTAGCTATTAATTCTTCCATCCAGAGAAATGTTTGTTTTATTAGACAAGGGAATTAATTTTACCTTGATTTTCCTCATTTTGTCATACTAATTCTAATTTAAAAAATGGAGAAACACAAACTATTTTTATTGTTAATATTTTTATTGTAATAAGTATTAGTTATGTAATAGTAGTAGTAATAATATTTGTATTACATAATACAATAATAATATTGTATTACAGTAGCTAATGGCCATTCTCAGCATTTACTGTACAAAATGTGATATTGTAGACATGTAAAAAAAACACTGTTCATTTAAACGACTGAAAGGATGCTTTTAATGTCTAATTAACAAGAAGAATACAGCATTTTTTTCAGCAGTGACAGAATACAATCATGTATAAGTGATAAGTTAGTTATACTACTAACTACTGAAATTAGAGATACTTTACATTAGGAAGTTGGACTATTTATTTTCCTTTGTGTGAGTTAATTTCTATAGTTTAGTTTATAAAACATGCTGTTTATTGATTATTGAATGATTGTAGTGAAACATTTGCTTCTACTCAGGCTAAAACTGATATATTATTAACTGATTTAACTAAGTGTTGTTTTGAGCAAATCTTAATGTCTGTACATGCTCTCAAAGCTAAAGCTGAGTAAGAATTAATGTGTAGTTTGTCTTCGTTACCCTAAAAAGAACTGACGATCACAATAAGGATCAGTTCCTTGGTTCACCTCTGCTTGTCTCTCAAACAGCGCCACCTTCTGGAAGCTCGCATCAGTCAGAATGTTTCTTATATGAACGGAGTGAGCTGCTGAACAGAAAGTCTATTCAGAGCTGCAGTTTGTCATCTGTCAGCACTGATTGTGTATAAATTACAGTATTAGACGAGACAGTGAGACTGCAAGGCTCTAAGGCATGAAGAAAACACAAAATGGATTTTCACACAATATCAATAGGGGGCAGTAGTATCACACTATGGCAGAGGTAGTAATTAATACCCTCTGCAAGAAATCATAGCTTTGTTTTTTTTATTTTTTTTTGCAGATAAATGATAAATCACCTTGAATCATAGTAAAAAAACATATGTAAACCAGAAAATATCATTAAGATCTTATTATTGCATATTTGCACTTATTTTAATTCATTACCTTCCTGCTGCATTATCAAAACAGCATGACTCAAAGTGTCACTGATGCTAGGAATATCCTTTATTAAACAATGCACTTACACACATATTGTGGTTCTTAAATGTGTGAAATATACAGTATAAATGGGATCTCTTAGGTCAGACCATAAATCTTAGAGAAATATCATAAAGCAACTGTGAGATTCTCCTTTTGTCACGGATTCAGAACGTGAATGAATGAAACGGTGTTTTGCATCTTATCTTATGAATCAGATCCACCGCAGAGCCAGAGTGGAAGTTCTAAATAAATCCATGTGGAATTTATTGAATTTCTGAGGCACGATAAAGCTAAGAAGTTAGTAGATTTTCAGCGCCAGCCAGGGAGGACAACATGACAGATTTTGCCTCACACCGACATTAATGGGGTGAGGAGCGTTTTTAGCTGAGGCTCACTGCAGAGGCCAAGAAAAGCAGCAGCAGACGCTTGTCATGTGACAGGTCATTAGTAACGTTTACATGTATGTGCATGTGCAAGTGGAAAAGACGTAACAACAATGGGGTCAGATTCCAACCCCCTGCCTTATAATGCCATGTTGAGTGAATCTCTTAAAGCTCACGTCTGAATCAACATGTTGTTTATCCTCTAAATTATATACAACACTGCTGCAGGAAAACTGCCACTCACACTCCTCTCTCTGTGTGCATTTAGCTGGAGACTCGCTGTTCTCTGTCATTACATCCAGTCAGGATAACGTCTCACAATAAACCCTGATAGCTGCTCTGTATGTTGTTGCTGTGCACCATTTCTAGCTTTAACAGACATTCTGTGATCTGTCATGCTCACGTTAGAGCTGGATGTTTGTGAAGAGCTTTGGTCTCTGCATCCGTCGCACTCCCTGCCGGTCCAGTGGCCAGATGGGTCAGTGATTGTGTTGTTGGGGCTTGGAGGGCCCCTTCTGTTCTGTGAGAGCCACTCATGGGATCAAAACCCCGGAGACTGGAATCATCGAAAAGCTGGATTACAGAGTGCATGGATTACAAGCTGAACTGAGACATTCACTTTTATACACCATCAGTTTGTGAGCAAATCCTTCACAGGTGCATGGGGGTGAATCTTTGCTTGAAGTGGAAGAGCGTCTTGAGAAATGGCAGGACGGAGCGAGATCTGGACTGACTGATCAGTGATGAGGGCGTTTCTCTCGTCACTCATGATAAAGAAGATGACCTGAAAGGCAAATCTCTCAATTTACTGGTCTGTGTGACTCTCACCTGTAGTCATAAGATTTGAATCACGACTCAAAGAGTCCAGGTCCAACTGGGTCTTTTCTATTGGGTGACCAGGCTTAGCCTTAGCAATAAGGGGAGAGGGGACGGGGGTTGAGTACAGTCACTCATCCTCTTTAAAAGGAACCAGCTGAAGTTGTTAGGTCATCTGATTAGGATGCTTCCTTGTTGTCTCACTCGGGAGATTTTCCAGGCATGTCCCATTGGTTGGACATCTCAGGGCAAACAGAAATGGCTGAAGGAGACACCTCAGCATCCTCAAGGAGCTGAGAGAGTCTCTGATATGATGGATGTCTGCGCTTCCTCCTGAAATTATTATGTGACTTAACCTTGAACAAGCTGAGACAAATGAATGGATGAATCAATCAACAGATACAGTGGGGCAAAAAAGTATTTAGTCAGCCACCAATTGTGTAAGTTCTCCCACTTAAAAAGATCAGAGAGGCCTGTAATTTTCATCATAGGTATACCTCAACTATGAGAGACAAAATGAGGAAAAAAAATCCAGAAAATCACATTGTCTGATTTTTAAAGAATTTATTTGCAAATTATGGTGGAAAATAAGTATTTGGTCACCTACAAACAAGTAAGATTTCTGGCTTTCACAGACCTGTAACTTCTTTAAGAGGCTCCTCGGTCCTCCACTCATTACCTGTATTAATGGCACCTGTGTGAACTCGTTATCAGTATAAAAGACACCTGTCCACAACCTCAAACAGTCACGCTCCAAACTCCACTATGGCCAAGACCAAAGAGCTGTCAAAGGACACCAGAAACAAAATTGTAGACCTTCACCAGGCTGGGAAGACTGAATCTGCAATAGGTAAGCAGCTTGGTGTGAAGAAATCAACTGTGGGAGCAATTATTAGAAAATGGAAGACATACAAGACCACTGATAATCTCCCTCGATCTGGGGCTCCACACAAGATCTCACCCCGTGGGGTCAAAATGATCACAAGAACGGTGAGCAAAAATCCCAGAACCACACGGAGGGACCTAGTGAATGACCTGCAGAGAGCTGGGACCAAAGTAACAAAGGCTACCATCAGTAACACACTACGCCGCCAGGGACTCAAATCCTGCAGTGCCAGACGTGTCCCCCTGCTGAAGCCAGGACATGTCCAGGCCCGTCTGCGGTTTGCTAGAGAGCATTTGGATGATCCAGAAGAGGATTGGGAGAACATCATATGGTCAGATGAAACCAAAATAGAACTTTTTGGTAGAAACTCAACTTGTCATGTTTGGAGGGGAAAGAATGCTGAGTTGGATCCAAAGAACACCATACCTACTGTAAAGCATGGGGGTGGAAACATCATGCTTTGGGGCTGTTTTTCTGCAAGGGGACCAGGACGACTGATCCGTGTAAAGGAAAGAATGAATGGGGCCATGTATCGTAAGATTTTGAGTGAAAACCTCCTTCCATCAGCAAGGGCATTGAAAATGAGACGTGGCTGGGTCTTTCAGCATGACAATGATCCCAAACACACCGCCCGGGCAACGAAGGAGTGGCTTCGTAAGAAGCATTTCAAGGTCCTGGAGTGGCCTAGCCAGTCTCCAGATCTCAACCCCATAGAAAATCTCTGGAGGGAGTTGAAAGTCCGTGTTGCCCAGCGTCAGCCCCAAAACATCACTGCTCTAGAGGAGATCTGCATGGAGGAATGGGCCAAAATACCAGCAACAGTGTGTGAAAACCTTGTGAAGACTTACAGAAAACGTTTGACCTCTGTCATTGCCAACAAAGGCTATATAACAAAGTATTGAGATTAACTTTTGTCATTGACCAAATACTTATTTTCCACCATAATTTGCAAATAAATTCTTTAAAAATCAGACAATGTGATTTTTTGGATTTTTTTTCCTCATTTTGTCTCTCATAGTTGAGGTATACCTATGATGAAAATTACAGGCCTCTCTGATCTTTTTAAGTGGGAGAACTTACACAATTGGTGGCTGACTAAATACTTTTTTGCCCCACTGTACAAACAGTTTTTTAAGGATTGCTATGAAGGAACAAGACTTTTATGTCATATTGTAAAGTATGTTCACAGTATTGGTTATCACCCTTTCCTTTCAAAGTTTATTTTGCTTTGACATCAACTGCTTTTCTCTTAATTTTTCTGGTCCCTTTCATTGAGTTTTTTGAGACAAAAAGTGGCCCGTTTATGTTTTAAAAATGAGAGGGAACTGGACAAGCAGAAGTCAAAATGAAGTGCCAGACCTTGATACTATCTACAGCAGATCAACAGTATCTGAAAGTCTGTGTTTGTTAAGAAACAATAATAATAAAAAAGAAATCCAGCAAAACTTAGACAAAAGACCTGAGAGATGCATCATCTTTAAGTTGGTCATATAATGAATTTTACGGCTAATAGCTCCATTGCAATAACCTTATAATTGGTAAGATATTTCATCTTTTTCAAACTGTGGTATCTCGTTAATATTTTTATGGATAAAATAAATATATAAAATGGGAAAATTTTACATATCGAACAAAGTGCAGGGCTTCAATGATTTATAGGTCAATGTACGGTGGTTTAAAAACATTCATCTGAACATGCACAAGTACAAAGAACTGGATCTGTAAAAAAATAAAACTTCCAATAAAACTTAGAAAAAAAAACTTCAAATAGCCTAGAAAACTATTTCTCAAAACCAAACACAAGAAGTAGCTCATTTAAAGACATAAAAAATATGCACCAAGTCATACAAACCATCAGATGGCTCTACCTGTATAGGTTGAATTTAACACATTCCTGAATGACACAGATCTGTCAGCAGGATATTTTTGTGATTAACAATAAAATTAACAAAAGATATTGTAAATCTTTTTAATAAGCCGCAGGCAGACCTGGTCCTTTGTCATTCCAGACAAGCTGTTCGAGAGGGTTACATTATTGAAGTGATATTTTTCTTACCATGTCATGTGGAAATTTAGTCAAGTCATCTTCAGCTGCTATTGCAGTCCATTAACTCCATTGTGAAGATACATAATTGATGCAGCCTTTGGGTAAGAGTTTAATCAAATGGAGAGTGCTCCACACTCCACCGCCATTTGAAAAATGAGAACCACAATCCTCCGCAATGTAGTTTGGGTGGTAAGACTATAATTCACGCTTTGAATTGATTTATCATCATTTGACTTTGTACTTCGTGTATAATGCCTAAAGAAAAAAAAAACCTCCCTGTGTTTAAGGTTCTGAAGGTAGATTTGTATGAAGGAGTTACAGTATCTGACTGAACTGGGATCAGTTTTAGAAGCAATAAAAATAAATGTCCCACCACATGTTGTTTTGTCAACCTTCTAGAAATAACAGTGAGCGTGCATAACTTAGTCTTTGTGCCTATTTTGGATTTTGTTTCTATTTAATTTTTGTTTGATGTGTCATTTTGTCTTTTAGCCAATTTTTACTCTTATTCTTCTTCTCTTTAGGAATTAATTGTTTGTTTCAGTAACAGCGGGTGGGGGGGGGGGGGGGGGGGGGGATGCTGCATTTGGAACATGCTGCTGCTAGAAATAAAAGTCTCAGCTCCAAGGTTACAATTCAAAGCCAGCCACCTCATAGATGCCTCTAGGTGGGCAAAGGCAAGCGATAGTGGCACAGCTGCATTGCAGCATGACGGTCCCAGGTTCAACTCCCAGCTGGGAAAGTTTGAATGTTCTCCTCACCTGGATTTTCTCAGTTTATTCTGGTTTTCACCCACAGACCAGAAACATGTTTGGTTAACCGCCCATTCTAAGTTGTGTGTCTCTGCATGGTTGTTTGTCTCTATGTGTCCTTGTGGTCGACTGGTGACCTGTCACGAATGCACTCCTCACCCATTGATCCTGGGGACAGGCACCAGCTTCCAGTAAACCTGTACAGTATTAGGCAGATTGATACATGGAAAATAAATCTGGAAAAAGATCAAAACATAATGGCTTTATTTAGTTGCAAATTCTGAAGCAGGTCCATCTCACTTCTTCATAACACAGCAGTCTATTAAGTCCATAAAGTTAGAATGGTAATTTTTAACTAATAACTGAAATAAAGTTTAGATGTAAAGGACAATGGACGTAAAGACAGAGAGAGATAAAAAGTCCCTCAGCCAGTGATCTCTCAGATGAGTGAAGATAAAGGAGGTGACTGAGCTAATTGTGAACTGTCAGAATCCATATCTCTAATGACTGTCAAATGAGCAAATTTCAAATGTATTCTCTCCTCCCACCCGACTCCCTCCCCACGGGGTAAACGTGCTGAGGGATGGAAATAAATACCAGGAGACACTAATGTGATGAGAATGATGCCTGGTCTCTTCCGCTGATTAAAAATGCAATAACACTATTAGAAACACACAGACACTCACACAGGTGCACACTGTGCAAGCCCAAGAGGGGAAAGATGTAGCTCTGTGGACCAACAGATAAGAAATGAAACCTAGTGACCTCAGACTGTTAATGTTCACTGAGAGGAAGAAGAGGAAGTGCTCTGGAGCACTTTTATCATTCCTCTTGTAAAAACAGTGTATCAGCTGTAGGGCCACATAATTTACTTATGAGCATTTTTCAGATGATAACTGGAGGATGTGAGGAGGTGGAGATGATTCATGTCTCGCCAGTGGCATTCTTACTGTACAAAAACCTCTTAAAATCATGACGACAGTATGAGATGTTAACAGGAACTGACCCTTTGTCCTCAGATCCTTAAAGATGCGAGGGATGGGGGAAAAAAAAAGATTGGAACCACATTGTAAGTTTAAGATACAGAAGAGAGAAAAGAAAAAGACTGAGGAGTGTCTTTATGCACCCCATGTTAGATCAGGCTTCACTTGGTCACTGACGGGAAGCAGATAAGGTTTCACTGTTGCTGCAGTTGGATAATTGGACATTTATGGAGAGATAGGAGAGCCTGAGGCCCAGGAGCCATGAAAGAGAGCTAATCTAGACTCAGCATCAGTAAATTGTCTGTGAAAGAGCGCATCAGGAGCCCTGACAAGATAAAGAAGGCTTTCCTCAAAGGCGGAGCCGGACCGAAGTGACATGAAAACTCAGACAGAAGAAAGCGTGAGCTTTTTTGGTGCCAGGACTTTCACATGTCACATGAGACGCACGCTGAAATGTGCTTTTCTCAGAGCAGCGGTGTCACCTTGTCATCCAAATTGGGTCACGCAGTGGTGTAATTCTTTTGACAGTGAGGACAGTTTTGACAACTGTGTGACTCAACGGCTCTTAAGCGCTGGAACTTTTGGCAAGCCTGCTCACATTATTAAAGGGGTCGATAAAATGTATTGTTCAGAATCAAATATTCCACGCCTAATTTAAGCTGGAACAGGGGGAAAGATGGATGTAACGTATACAGGCTGCATGCGAAGTGTAAACAGATTGATTGACAGTCATTTAAGTTAGAGACATGAGTTCTCCTGGTGCAGTTTGTCTTGTAGTCAGTCTTCTATGATTTGTTTCCTTCCTTTGATGCATTTCCCATTTAATTCTCAGGAAACTGCTGCCTACAGAGCAGGTGCACACTGAGCAGGTGGGCCATTACGTAGGAGCCTTGAGAAATAGAAGCAGTCCATACTTCATACTATTTTAGGTGGATAAAACCCATTCCTGCTTCTGTGTTGCCTTTTAAAATGTTTTCAGCCTTTCAAGGATTTCTCTGTTTATGTTTCAAACCAAAGCGCAAAGATCTACTGCTTGTTCTGTTCAGCATTTCTTTTTGTTTTTTAATTTTATTTATCTTTTTTTTTTTTTTTTTTGCTGAGCTGCAAATCTAAACTCTGTTCAGCCCCTACTGATTACTTGCACACAGACTCTGACACAGGCAATTAATTTGCCAGGGGAGAGGCTAGTCTTAATTGGGTATAAGTGGGATTTTTCTTGGCTGTGTTCAACAAAAAAAATGACAGGCTGTGCGTATGAGAAGTGAAGACCATCTGGTCCCACAGGAGCTACGAAAGATGCCAGACAAATGGAAAGAGAAACAACAGAAAAACCTGTGTGGAGAAGGCTATCATTCCCTCCCTCCCTCCCTCCCTCCCTCCCTCCTCCTTTTCCTCCTCCTCGATTATTTGCTTTTTTTATGTGAAACACGCACGCAAACACACACGCACATACACTCCCACAAAACAAAGTCGTCATCGCTTGGTCATATATCATTTGCCCATGTAACAGCCTGGAGGGAGAGGCTGACTAGCTGGAGACACTGAAGTCTCTCAAGCGTGGCCCATTCATATTTTTATATAATGATCAATATCGAATGTATTAATGTAATTCTTGTAGGCAGGAGCAGGAGTAAAGAGGGGTTAGCGTGTAATGGCTTGGTCATCAGCATTACAAATTGAGCTGACATGTTGTATCATTCTTGTCAATGACCGGTGGTGAAACTTGGAAAGAGCAACTGTGAGAAAAAAAAAACGACAAAAGATGAGATGGAAATAGTAAAAGTTTGCATGAAGGATTAAGCTGGTAGACATTCTTTCCTCTCATCAGGCTCCATCACTGCTCAGTGAACTACCTAATATGTTCTGTCAAGGGCTGAGATGGTAAACAGCACACTGCATTTTCCATCAGTTTCTGGAAACAACTATTAAAGGAATATTTAGGCCAATTTAAGGAGTTTTCAGTGTTACAGTAAGAAGTAAATCATATCTTACCCACAGTTTGGAGCCAAGACCAAAGTACAGTAGATTGAAACCTTTATAAAAAAGGTAAAATCCCCTAAAATTCACATACCCAAATGTTTTTACAAACCTTAACAATACATTTAGTTTGGCATTGTTTGGGTAATTATGTGAAGCTTAAACATCTGCACATACAGCAAATTGTAGCTATTCCAGTGAATCTAGGTGTCACAGGAATTTCTCTATATGTTTTTTTTTTGGCCTGGTCAGCTGATGC
Source organism: Pachypanchax playfairii (assembly GCA_006937955.1). Taxonomy (NCBI): domain Eukaryota; kingdom Metazoa; phylum Chordata; class Actinopteri; order Cyprinodontiformes; family Aplocheilidae; genus Pachypanchax; species Pachypanchax playfairii. The sequence goes on along the minus strand of SSNP01000007.1, from coordinate 2,717,717 downwards.
TGAATTATTTTGATTGGAGTTAGCAATCTGTCTTGGTCTCAGCTGCATTTAGACTAGTCGTTGGTTCAGCGGTCCTGTTATATGTAAACTCTATTAATCCAAACCAAGACTATTAAAAGAGCTTTCCCCACATTCTACAGTGGGTAAAAATGAACCTGGTACTACCATAATGGCAATCTGGGGACTAGTTAAGGCGGCCCTTAGCACAAAAAAGGCACTTTGTGATTGAGGAAGTGATAGAGAATGGAAAACATAGAATTATACACGTTCATGCCTGACACCAACTTTGAAGAAATCTCCTGCATGACCTGTGTGCAGTAGTCACACAGGCCCTGTTATCTGACCCGCTACTGTTCTCAGACTTACACATTCTCCCTCAGAACACTTTGTTTTTCTTAATCCAAGGTAACTACGAGGCGCCAGCCACTACTGGCTCCACTGATTTGTAGTGATGATTCATGTTATCTATTATTGCTGTTTCTAAGTGAATAAAGACACTGAGCTGAAGAGGGACCAGCAGAGTTATCAGGGCTGTCTTGCGGACATGATGCAAGCGCTGGTACTCTCCTCGGCTGAGTTTTGGACCAAACTTCTTGAGTGATCGTATTTCTTATATTTATAATAATGGAAGGTTTTGATAGAATAAGGAAAAAACCTAACAGGAAGAATGTGTGACTTAAACGTGTAACAATTCTTCAATGAGGATTAAATAAAATTCCAGGCAGGAATTTAATCTGACTTGCACTAAATTAGTATTGGCTATCTAAATTCCGACAAGTAATCAAACTAAATAGTCATGATGGGTGGGAGCAAAAAGCAACTGGGTTTTTAACACTGATTCCAGCTCAGTTTTTACCAGCCAGTTGCAGAGCAAATGAACCTTTGACTAACTTATAACAGTTTTTCTNAAGGGTCCATCAGGTCCTCCTGGATTTCCTGAAACGCTGGAATTTATTTGAAGCATCAGGGTTCGTTCAGAGATTATTATTCACTGTTTTTGTTAGAAAACGTTGAGATTTAGTTTTATATTATTCTAATAAAATAAACGACCTTCATCACGTGAAAAAGTTTCACCATGAAAAACTCACCCAAAGTCTCAAACAACAAGAACATCAAGTGTCAAAGTTTAAACAAGTTCTGGAGTTCTGACTCACTTTCTGCTCACATCCTCTGATAGAGAATGGAAAACATATAATTATACACGTTCATGCCTGACACCAACTTTGAAGAAATCTCCTGCATGACCTGTGTGCAGCAGTCACACAGGCCCTGTTATCTGACCCGCTACTGTTCTCAGATTTACACATTCTCCCTCAGAACACTTTGTTTTTCTTAATCCAAGGTAACTGCGAGGCGCCAGCCACTACTGGCTCCACTGATTTGTAGTGATGATTCATGTTATCTATTATTGCTGTTTCTAAGTGAATAAAGACACTGAGCTGAAGAGGGACCAGCAGAGTTATCAGGGCTGTCTTGCGGACATGATGCAAGCGCTGGTACTCTCCTCGGCTGAGTTTTGGACCAAACTTCTTGAGTGATCGTATTTCTTATATTTATAATAATGGAAGGTTTTGATAGAATAAGGAAAAAACCTTTCTTCAATGAGGATTAAATAAAATTCCAGGCAGGAATTTAATCTGACTTGCACTAAATTAGTATTGGCTATCTAAATTCCGACAAGTAATCAAACTAAATAGTCATGATGGGTGGGAGCAAAAAGCAACTGGGTTTTTAACACTGATTCCAGCTCAGTTTTTACCAGCCAGTTGCAGAGCAAATGAACCTTTGACTAACTTATAACAGTTTTTCTGTATCAATAAGAAAAAAAAAATCTGGAGATGAAAACAACGGCTAAAAATGGAACAGAAAATGCAAGAAAAGGCCTGTCTAGCTTGTAGCAGTGAGAACCAAAGATTTCTGTTAGCATTATACCCGCCGTAAGAGTCAAAAGAAGAGACGCCATTTCCACGAAAGAGGCTAAAAAGAGTCGAAATTACTAATTCCTAAAAGCATGAACTAGGTATTTGTGCATTAAACTGCAGTAGTTGTGCTTTTTTGGGCTGTTAGCATTAAGCTCATTGCATAACCAACTCTTTATTTGCTGCTGTAAGATCATCAGATACTTACATATTACCCGAGACAGAAATCAAACTGTACTTTAGAAAGATTTAAGTGGCTTTTGCTGAAAATGATTTGTAATTAAATTACAGCGTTCAGTTTATTAAAGTGGATTCTACTAGATGTGAAATAGGTTGTATTTAGTCTGTGATGAACATGACAGTAAGTATAACCTGATGGACATGTAATGGTTTGTTGTATGTACCTATAACTGACATGGGATCAATGTTTGTGCCAAGTTTATTCCCATGTAACAATGAACAGAAGCCTCTGAGGGTCTTAATCCTGATTAGGGTGAGATAGTCATTATTTAATTATTTTACATGAAAACACTCTTCAAACTGGCTAAAATATTCCTTTAATTATCTGCACAATATTTTAAAGATACTGCAAGATCTCCAGTTAAAACCCGGAGCGCCACTCAGACAAACAATCTCACCTATATGCACACAAATCACTATGATAAGCTGTCCAGTTTCATTGTATAAATGATAACAAATGTTTTTATTACAGGATCATAATTTGACAGACATCACAACATACTTGCATGACTGCTGATGCGAATGTTTCCCTTAATTAGGCAAAATAGACCCAGTACAAAACTATAGAAAACAAACATGCTTCCAAATACACTTTAAATTCATGTTCCATAATTTAACAAAGTCCACACCTGGTAAAAGAAGACAAACTGCAGAAGGATGCAAAAGCTCATTGTCATTTTCTGAATTTATTTTTCTCTTTCTCTTTTTTTTTTTTGTTGTTGTTTGTTTTTTGTTTACATCAAATAGAACAGACATACATTGGCACATGCAAAGTGAACACTTTGTGGTGCTTTTCATAACCATCCAAATCCAACTGAACAAAGACTGGATATCTATTTTTGTGTTTCTCCAAACATGAAAATACTCTCAAATATTTACAAAAAAATATTCTCACAATGCCCGTTTTCCAAAAAAAAAAAAAAAAAAAAAAAAAAAAAAAAAAGAAAGAAAAAAGTCCAGATTAAATAAAAAAAAAAAAAAACAACAACAAAAAAGCCAACATCTGATCTGAGATGAATTTGTTAAAAGTAAATACTTTGTGGCAGAGAGTCGCTGTTCAAGGTTATTAAATCAACTCTGAGAGAGAAAAAAGAGGCACAGAAGAAGAAAATCACCTAAACAATACAAAACAGAAATCAGATAATGGACACCCCAAGAGAATATGGCTTTAATGATGTTTCAAAAAGAAAAGATCTTGAAGTAAATCCGCTGTCCGGTTTTGTGTTTATCCACGTCACAGTGACCTTTTTCAGCGAGCAGGTTCTCCTCTGTCGAAGACAGTGAAGGGAGGGCCACAAAACAAGTTTACATCCTGCAGCTTGGTTCTGAGGGTCGACCCAGCCACACAGACCTGAAGCTCTGCTAGTATCTGTTAGGACTCATGCATCATGTCTCAATGAGGGCTGGATGCAATCCAGTCCTGGAGTGCATAGGTGCTGCAGGTGGTGCTGGGATGCCTGCGCTCTGTGTGTCTTTCTCTGCTCAAACAGCTTCCTTTGCTCTTCCAACCACAAATACAGAACAAAGCACATCAGATCCTGAGGTTGTTGTAACTCACATATGTTTTCTTGGTTGCTTGACCTGTGAAAGAAAGTATATATATATAAAAAAAGTCTTAGATTTACTTTGATCTCTGTTCAAACAAAATAAAAGTAGAAAAGAAAGCTGCCTGCAGAGGTAAATAGACACCATCCACTTTTGCAAAGTCTTTTCTGCTGTGCTGTGAATTCTTATCACCAGCTGTGTGCAATCAGTAGCATTATTTTTCTCTACTTGTATCATTTCAACTTGCATGGCCCCCGTGTAAAGCCTCAGCTTCTATTTTCAGATGTTAACTTGTGATAAAAATCACAAACAGCACAAAAGCGGACACCAAACAAATGCTGGGGCATGCAATGTGATCCCAGTCTAGATTACCATGGAAACGTATCAGAATGTGGCCGATTGCCTAGTTGGCGTTTGTGTTTGTGTGTCCTGCTGCATAGCTTTCATAATGAGAACCAATTTGAGTTTCAAATCTTCTGAGCACAAACATATTTTAAGTGAACTCGGGTTATTCTCGCTTGTCGTGACTTTTGCAAGAAGATTGTTTCATGATAAAGGTTAATATTCTGATAAATCTTTGGATTGAGGTGATATTTGGATAATGCGTGTGATGGAAGTGAAGGTCCGGAGTGGGTAAATCTGAATATAATCAGAAGTCCAACAGCAAGTATGAATATATGTGTGTCTGCTCATGTGAAGTAGTGTCTATATACAGGTCAGTGTACATTGTTTTAATCAAAAACATTGCTCTTAATTCTCACTCTGCTGCTTTAACGTTGCTATGACAACCAGCTCCCATGGGCTATGCAATTAAAGTCGCACCATTTCTTTACAGCTGCATTTTGTGGTCTCGGCTCGCAAGTATGATGAATAAAACATCAGTAAGTGCACAGCAGATTCTAGCTGGTAACAGTCTTCAGGAGGATTTTTGAGAGAGAGAGAAGGAGATGTGTTTTTTTTTGTGTGTGTTTGCTGGTCTGGGAATGATTCATTTAACTTTACTATGCGCTTAATATTTCATACTGAAAGCAGATTATGTTTTCTCACTCTGCACCTTTCCTTATGTGTTACTCTTGTCTTTTCATAGGTTGTACGTTCTTAAAGCAATTAAAATGAATTCAATCAAAAAGAATAAAGGCATCCATATACATGCCTATTGAGAGTAATCATCCTGGACACTGAATCAATTCTGCTGAATTACGGAGCAAATGCCGCCGTCTGAGAGGCGTAATCATGAAGATATTACACCATATCAAAACTAATGTAAATCTGAAGAATTGCTAATGCTCCAAATCCTATAAAATACTTGGAGTCATCTCCTGCAGGGTCCGACGGGACCCAAAAGGGAGGTGGTTGGCGCTCTGATGATTACAGGAATTGACGGACAGTCTCCAGGGATGGTGGAGGCACAGTTCAGGTTTCAGGGCGGTCATGCACATAAATTCGCCATTAATAAATGTCACTTCCACTGTCGCTAAAAAAGAAGGGTAAAAAAAAAAGGGGGGGTGGAGGCGGGGGTGTGAGTGTGCAGAGTGGAAGGACAAGGCGAGAAGATCCTCATGTAGGGAGAGACAGAAGGTGAGAGACGTATGAAACAGATGACTTTGTGCACTTTTGGGAGTTCCCTGGAGAGACCCGGGGATTTTTTATATCCTGCTGCAACAGATGTTACAATTTTACCGTTGATTCCAAGGATGTAGTTCGTAAATGAGACACATGTGTGAGGGGCAAGGATATGTTCACCATCCCCTTGATGCATTTTGTTCACCTCAAACATTCAGTTTCACAAGCACAACCACAGACACACAACAAGCTCTTTGTGCCTCTGACTGATGAGTGTGACAACAGTTTCTCTGTGCATTGGGTGTTTGAAGAAATTCCCTGGAAAATCTTTTACCTCAGAGGTATAAGTCATGGAGGGGCTAAAGGGATGGAGCACCTGTGGGCACAATGATTGCTGAACATGATTAGAGGTGTTGTGGGAGAGGAGTGTGAGGAAGCTGTGATGCGTGATTTGCATGCGCTGTCAATCTTCTCTGTCTTCATCCTGACAGTTCAAGAATACCAAAAAGCTTCCAAAGGAGTTTTGCAGTTTTTTTCTAAATGAAACTCTTTCAAAATGTTTTTTGTTTGATTGTTTGTTTCTAAATCAAAACAAATGCTACATCATCTAAATGTGGGAACACGTGGGCTTCTTAGACAAGCACTAATACTCAGCATTATCTTAGCTAACAGGATCACGCTTACTGTTTCCAGATGAGTAACATACAGCAACAGAGACAGATTATCCCCATAAATTCTCAGAAATAAAAGCCCCTTTCTGAAAATCTCTCCTCAGACTAAGTTCCCCATGTTCTCTCATGCTCACTGTCAGATACTCAGGCTAAAGGTTGTGCTTTAAACAAAATAAAACAGGATACGAGATAACTTGGCCATCTACAGATGAGATGACACATCAGTTCAGCTGTTTAGTTTCATCAGTGAAATGGTTTCCTTGTAAAAGAAAAGAAGAATGAGAGAATAAAAAGGCATCACATTTATGTTGCTTCTTGAACTCTTAGTTCTTTTCTCTGATCACTACACTGATTTTGTGAAACCATTATAGATAAACTAGAAACAGTCACTAAAATTCACAGGAATCTGATGCCAATGTTCATAGATTTCTCAATTAAAAATAAAGGAAAAATAGTATTTTTAATTGCACATTTCTGCTATGCTGACATGTTTAAAATAGAAATAAAATAGGATAAATAGTGTATTTTACTAAGAAATACTTGTGTAATTGACCTGTAACTAGTTTATCAATTTATGCTTTACAAGCAGCTGTAAAACTTGTTGTAATTCATTTATAAGCTCATAAAAAATGTATTACCAAACTGTTGTAGATGTTCATAAAGTGATCACTGTATATTACTTTTACAGTTTATTAACATATAAAGACAAATTAATAAGAAATGTGTGCATGTCTGCTTAAAATGGGTCACTATTATTTAACCAGCTGCAAGTTTTCAAATGAAGATGCATTTAATATATATACATACATACACGTATAGTTAGATATAACTACACTCTGTTCCCTGAAAAAATATAGCATAACTACGCCAGTAAACTGGATGTTATGACTTGATGTTTTGTACAACAGAATTAAACAAAGACACATAGTCCATCTGTAGATGGGCTGTCTTTACTCTGTGGTACTCACTCATGGGGTCGGCAGCAGCAGGGTTCTCACACAGCTCCGTCTTAGCCTCGCCGTTGGGCCTCTCACTGGGCTTTTGGGACAGACGGGATGACATTGTGGCAGCGGTGACCACAGCCTTGAAGCTACGCTTCCTCTTCTGTACGTTCATCTCAGGGTGGAAAATAATGATGTACACCTTGGGCATGTAGAGCATGCCCAGCGCTACAGAGGCACTAAGGTTCATAGAGATGGTCAGGGTGGTTGTCTGAATGTACAGCTGGAAGGAAGCACAGAGACAGTAAGAGATCTTAGTAAAGATAAAATAAAAAGCCTGACTTCTATGGTTGAGGGAAAGTATTTGTTTTCTGCAGGCGGATAAATATCTTAGGAGTAACATTTAAGTCTTTATAAAAATAACCAAAATGACTCCTACACTTATTTGGTCAATTACAGAGCAAATACACTGCCGAGCAGCCTGATGGGACAAATTCTAATTATAGTATTTGCCCAATAACTACTTCTGAGCATATGGTAAAAAATGCCTCAATTTTCTCTGTTTATTTTTATTTTTTGTGTCTTGTGGCAAAATATTCTGCAAAAATGTCCATCCTTAAAAGTTGTTTCTGTTTTATACTATTTATGACATGTTCTACTTTTTATGATTATTTTAAAATTCTTATACCAAGATTCAGGTTTAGGGACTGAGCAAATTAAATGTAAGATATTCCGTAACATCACTTTGCAACCTTGATTAAAACCTAACCTGCAGCCAAATGCTGAAGACAAAGAGTGGTGAGGTATTTTAAAGAGGATAGCTGAGTCATCACCAGGCCTTTACCAAAACATCTCCTTTCCTTCTACTCTGTTCACTATTAAAGGGATGAATAAACTAAATTGTCAGATAAGGATCAGAACCTTGACATGTTGCACTCTTCTTTTCTTTGCTCATGTATGTTTTCATTCTCCACTCCAGCAGCTGCTCCTTCCTCCTGAAACGGCTTCTGCTTCAGGGTACATTTTAATAAAGTATATATTCTTGTACAGCACAAAAACAAACAAACAAAAGAAGAAGAAAAAAGCCAAAACTGCATGACCTGAGAAAATTGCATCTGCTGCAAATAAGTTAATGTTGGTTTCTTTGTTCCTTTGATTGCAATAGGATGCAGCCTGCAAAAAGCCCTCGTTTCTCATAAACATAAACCGATTATTTATAAGGACGCTACTTATGTAATATGTGGGCTCCCTGCGCAGCATCCTTTTTCCAGTGGTTACATGACACCTTTCGCATTGCTAGACAGTAACTGGGAGCTTGCATTAACCAGATCAAGCTTGAATTGTGAAAGTTAAACATCAAGTTCATTAAAATGTAGTGATTTTCTCTGAGCACTGGTGAAGTCAGTCAATCAGCAGTGACACGAGAGCCTCTTGTTTCATTAAGTGTCCTGGAGGAGTAAAGAATCACACCGAGAAGGAGCCTTATTGTTTCGAGAGCTTCCTCGCTAATCTACTGCACTTGAAAGTGTCAGATATCACTTATATGCTGCCTCTCCATCCATCGGCGCTAATGTGGATGGAGCGAGGATACAGTTGTAAACATATTACCCACCACAGAGGAGGGATGCTCAGCGAATCAGTGAGGGGAAGAAATGTCACCATTTGCATACAATCTTTCTCAGTAAATATCATTAATGGTAATTTTGATCGTGCTGATCTCATTTACATGTGAAACATGTTTTTGTTTTGTTTTTTTTGGTCTTTTAATCTCCAAAAATCATTCAGATGCCTGACATCAACATGCCAATGCAATAAATTGCTCCCCGTCTCTTTTCACCGCCTCCTGCTTGGCTGTGCGGCAGCTTCGGAGGCAGTGATCTGGCGGGTACACCATGCATTAATAACTGTATAAATATCACAGTGCACTCAGTTCTGTGTCACTCCAAGTTAACGGGATGTTATGGGAACTATTTCTGGTTTGATTTTGGGGTATCCAGTCAGGGAGCACACATGGTATCAAACAGATAATCTTTACCCTGTGCTCTGTTTTTTTTTTTTTTTATATTTGTTGGTTGGTAACCTGTCTAGTATCCATGGCAACACTACAGAGTTTAGTGCGAGCAACTAAACAGGGCTGGAAGAAGCTTTTAATGAGATTCTAATACCTTGGAATCTGCAGCGCTGCTGACCCCATCACAACTGAGTTTGTGATCATGGAGGTGAGTTGATTCAAAGGACGGTTAACAATAAATGCTTGCTAACAATCACCATGCAAGTACACACGTTTATCTGCACACGCGCACACACACACACACAAAGAATGTGTTGGTATGTGGGCTTTCAACCCCAGTAATACTGCTACACATGCGTACAAACACGAACCCATAAACATACCGCATCAAATCCTTTTTCTCACCGTCTCTAATCACAGAGACAGGGTGTTTTTTTTTTTTTCTTTCCATTGTGCCTCTCTGTGAGGTTGACCCAAATTCATCGCCCCTCTCAGCTACCACTTGAATGTTTAGCTTGTCACAGAGCATTTATAATTAATTCCTTTTGCTTTAACATAAATAATTACATGAAGTCATTTTCACAACTGCTTAGCAACTCTCTATTTATAGCTGCAGTAATGATTTATTAAAGTCTTCATCAGAGGAATCAAAAAAACGGCTTGCTTTTAAATTTTAACATCTCATTGACAAACCAAATGCCAACATGCAGCCACAACAAACTGTGAGTCTTCAGTCTTGACGAGAAGCTGATGGGGAGTTTGTCTCATAATTATACCCACCCGGGACACCCTCACTGCAAAGGCAATTTAGCAGGATATGGTTTAGTACTATAGTAAATGCAGACAGTGATAAGGACTTGATTCAGTAAGTGACAATTAGGAGGCTCTCTTCCCTCGTTCGAGCAGACCTTAAATAATGAATCCAGGGGATTTGCAGTCTCCTCTCAGCTACCTGGATGTCTCTTGTTATTTTGGGTGGCCTACTTTTCTAAACCGGCTCAAGTCATGAATACTTGTAGGTGGCTTTGTGCTGCAAAGCACTATTATATACTCTGAGATAGAGTCTGCATTCTGACTCAGCACAGGAGGGTCAAGTTGGAGAGGTTGTGACACATATAACTTGCACTATAAGTGTTGAAGTGATTAACTAAAACCCAAAACAAGAAAATGAAGTTAGTTTAGAAGTAATTTTTAAAGGAACTTTCAAAATAAAGACAGATCATTACAAAAGTCCAGTTAAATTAATCTTTATCAAATGTCCTTAAAATATAAGAAAAACTTTAGAGTGACTGTTTTTGATTCGACTTTTGGAAAAAAAGTTTAATTTCAGAGGTGTCTTAAACAGTTAAGCATCATCAGGTGATGACATTAGGGCAATAATCTGCAAGGAAGGACAGAATTGGGAAATACTGATTGACAATTAGTTGATTCAAAAATATTAACATTAATAAAATTGTCATTTTTGTCACTGGCCTTTTGCAAAGAACACTTCCTGTTTTGTAGTAACATATTCTTTTCCAAGCTGACAATCTCATGAAAAGAAAATTGCAGGGTTAGAACACTGAGGCTCAGATTCACTAAGAATGTGTTGTGTTTTTTTCTCCACTTTATGTTCATCATTTGCACCTTTTCTACTCCTCTTTAATGCCACATTCACGATGGAAACAGTGCTAATAATAATGACACTGATACGCCCATCAAGTTCAGAAGGTGTGAACAATTTACACTCTTTTTTCTATAAGATGTCAGTTGTTTTCTTTTTAAAATTTAAAGAGGGACCGCCCCCCCCCCCCCTCCACAAACACAGTTGGCACAAAATAACAGAAAAAGAAAAATGTTTTCTCACAGTAACTTCCAGGTCGTAATAAATTAAGAATAAAGAAACTACTTATTGCTGGAAAAAAGCTAAAAATTTCACTGTTTCAGGGTGGAATCTCATTTAGGATGACATTTCTTAATCAATGTGACATTTTGTGTTTTTCCTGACATGCTCATCCTATTTCTGAATAGGCTGCTGTGCAGAAGAGCTCTCTCTTCAAATGTTTCTCCTTCTAAGATGCAAATACCACCAGCGCACCAGCACTGAATGCATATTGCAAACAGCACTAATTTGTTAAGATTTGGCAGTAATTTACATAAACACAGGGAGATTTCTTTTAAACATATGAAAAATAACTGAAATGTGCTGAAATATGTGCAAACTGCACGAGTACAGATAAACAATACTTGATTTGCAGTGCAGAATGAGGGACCAATGTCCCTTTGATAGGGACAAAGGCACAACCCTAATTTGTACCTGCAAAAGCTGTACAATCCCTTGCTGATTTGGACTTGAGTAATTTGTCCAAACTAACAATCTTGATAATCAATTTGATCAGATTGCACAATGGAAATCATCATGTCAAGAGTGCATGCATTAAATTGGATTTAACATCAAATATAATTATTGTTTTTATGGTAAATCTAAACGTTATCGCTCAATTTGAAAGTTTACATTCAAGAGCTGACCTTCCGATGATATTTTCACCACCTTTTTACTAAAAGCCAACAAAAAGAAGAAATCTTGCTATCCTCCGCTATCCAGTTTTTACCAAGACAGTCAGAGCAGCAACAAAACTGTGGGGTCATCACAATTTTAGCTTTGCAGTTCTAAGTGCTGTAAAACCAATGTCACACTTTCTCTTCCTGAATAAATAAAGATAGGCCCAGCTTAAAATCATGACTACAACCTTTCTTTCTCTTCATTACACCAAAAAAGTTCTATTTCTTTTCCTCACAGCATGCTGCTGGTGCAGTCTACTCAGGGTTTCATGCATAAAACAAGTGATAGGGGAATTTCACTTATTCTTTTTAAAAGACTCCACATCTCTTCAATAAGTGTCAGGTCCAGCTCTTGTTAAGTGCAGCTGTTTGCAGAGAAAAGGGAGGATTACAAGTTGCACTTTTCACATCACTAGCTGAAAGCTTAAGTAAAAAAGTGTTCTTCAGAACAGTTAGTCATCGCTAACGATACTTGTCAGAACAAAGTGTCTTGTAGGGTCAGGAAGCATCTTACATGAACCAAAGTGGTTTGAACACTATATTGCTAAACGTATTGGGACATCTGCTTTTGCACGTACATGAACTTTATTGACATCCCTTTTTTTAAGGTCTGGCACTGATGTTGGACGAGAAGACCTGGCTTACAGTCTCCGCTTTAATTTATCCCCAAGGTGTTGCAGGGTCAAGGTCAGGACTCTGCAGGCCAGTCGAGTTCCTCCACACCAGACTCACTCATCCATGCTTTTATGGGCCTGCTTTGTGCACTGCTGCACAGTCAGGTTGGAATAGTCCATCTCCAAAATGTTCCCACAAAGTTGGGAGCATGAAACTGTCCAAATGTTTTTATAGGCTAAAACCCAACCCCTGGAAAGCAACCCCATACCATAATCTCCCCTTCATGCACCTTTCCATTTGACACAGCAGACTCAGTACCGTTCACCTTGTACCAGCCGAACCCAGACTCATCCATTGGAATGCCAGACAGAGAAGTGTGATTTGTCACTCCAGAGAACATGTCTCCATTGATCCAGAGTTCAGTCAGGGCATGTTTTACACCACTGCATTCAACGCTTTTCATTCTACTTGGTGATGTGAGGTTTAGATGCTGCTGCTCAGTCATGAAAATCCATTCCATGAAGCTCTTTATGCACTTTTATTGAACTAATCTGAAAGCCGCACGAGGTTTGAAGGTCTGTAGCTATTGACTCAGCCAAAAGATGTAGAGCTCTGAACACCGTGAGCTTCAACATGTGCTGACCCTGATCTGTGAGTTTAGGTGACCTTCCTCCTTGTGACTGAGTTGCTGTTGTTCCCATTTGTTTTCAAATTGTTACAATAGCACTAAATGTTGAGCATGGAATATTTAGTAGTCAGAATATTTCATAACTGGACTTATTGCACAGGTGGTACACCATCATCATACCGTGCTTAATTGCATTGAGCTCGTCAGAGTGACACATTCTTTCATAAATGTTTATATAAGCAGTCTGCAGTCTTATACACCTGGAAGTGACTGGAATATCTATACTCAGTGATTTGGATGGGTATTACATCTTCTCTGACAAGATTATTTTAAAGACAGGTGATTATTATTTATAGAATGAAACTGTCATAAATATGCAGGTGTGGCTGTAGGACCCAAATGCAGGCAGCAGCAGACAGGAGGGTAAAATCCAGTCTTTAGTTAAATAAGCTTGACACACGAAAAAAAAAATAGGTTCAGACACGGGGCATGAAATCATAAAAGCAGGAAAATCTGACAATAAACTCCAAACCAGAGAGCTAGAAATACTGTGGAGGAAGATATCTGACATGAGCACCAGGTGTGTGATTAGCAGATGTGAGCGATAAAGAGAATAAACTGATGACAAGACTATAGCAGGGGAAATATATATGGCTAAACAAAACAGAAACTCTAAATAGAAATAAAAAACAACAAGATAAAGGCCAAGACTTAAACATACATGAAAATACATGACAGTTTATCAAAGACCGTGGTAATATTAATAAACTTAGAAAAAAGACCACGACATGCTAAAGAATAACTTGAGGAAATTAATAAACCATAACTAAACACGAGAACCCAGATTAATTTTCAGATAACTAAAAGTAAACAAAGTGAATTCTAAAGTTAAAACTGAAAAAATGGATACAGGCAAAACTGAATAACAGTTAGTCATTATTTTTACCCACTTGTTCTCGCTCAGAGTCGCAGGGAGCTGGTGACTGTTTTCCAACATCATTGGCAAGAAGCAATGTCACACCTGAACAGGTCACCAGTTCATCAAAGAGCCACATATAGACAGACCACCACTCTCACATATTCACACCCAGGACCAATTTAGATGCCAATTAACCTCATGTTTTTGGACTGTGGGAGGAAACCCCCACACACAGGGATGACATGCAAACTTAATGCAGAGTGCTACCAACTGAACCACTGTGCAGCCCGCCTGAAATAATCCTTGAAAACAGGAAACAGTACCCCTGATTCATGACAGGAACACACTTCCTGAAAAAATTCAGGACATTTTATGACTTCTATTTTTCCAGAAAGACTTGGTGCGGTAGTCTGATATCTTAAATATGACACTACAACATGTATAGGGCTTGATCTTCCTGTTCTTATCCTGTGTTTTATATTCCATTGCACTTTATTGTCTTCACCTTGTGTTTGAGATCTTTGATCTTCATTTACATTTGTTTATCTGCTGACCTGCCATGAAATCACCTGATGGCTAAATCAGTTGCAAATCTGAAATATTTTTCTCTTTTGAGATTGATATAATATGTACAGGCTGTACGGTGGTGCAGTTGGTAGCACTGCTGCCTTGCAGCGAAAAGGTCCTGAGTTTGAATCCGGGACCTTTCTACATGGCGTTTGCATGTTCTCCCCATGCATGCGTAGTTTGTCTCTGGGGTCTCCGTTTCCTCCCACAGTTCAAAAACATGCAGGAGGTTAATTGATGACTCTAAATTGGCCCGTTATGTGAGTGTGTGTGAAGAGGTGTTTATCTATATGTGGTCCTGACCTGTTCAGGTGTAACCCCGTCTCTCGCCTAGTGATTGCTGGAGATAGACACCAGCTCCCTGCGACCCTGAACAGTAAAAAGCGGGTTTAGAAAATGGATGGATAATATGGACATCGTCCCCATTTAACACATATACTCAACTATCAATTTTTCTGTGCAACCTGGGAATCATTTTAACATATCATGCACCTGTTCACAACTATGAGAACTGTGTTGTTTTATAATGAGTTTCACTCCAGCTTTTAAAGCTTACTATACTATTCAAAGCAGTTTATTCTGAAGCATTTGTCACACAGTCTTCCAGCCTGCCTGTCTGTCTGTCTGTCTGTCTGTCTGTCTGTCTGTCTGTCTGTCTGTCTGTCTGCCTGCCTGCCTGCCTGCCTGCCTGCCTGCCTGCCTGTCTGCCTGCCTGCCTGCCTGCCTGCCTGCCTGCCTGCCTGTCTGTCTGTCTGTCTGTCTGTCTGTCTGTCTGTCTGCCTGCCTGCCTGCCTGCCTGCCTGCCTGTCTGCCTGCCTGCCTGTCTGCCTGCCTGCCTGCCTGCCTGCCTGCCTGTCTGTCTGTCTGTCTGTCTGTCTGTCTGTCTGTCTGTCTGTCTGCCTGCCTGCCTGCCTGCCTGCCTGCCTGTCTGCCTGCCTGCCTGTCTGCCTGCCTGCCTGCCTGCCTGCCTGCCTGTCTGTCTGTCTGTCTGTCTGTCTGTCTGTCTGTCTGTCTGTCTGTCTGTCTGTCTGTCCCTACTTTACAGCACTTTTTTTTACAGAGTCCAGGTTGATGTGTTTATGAGCAGCAGTAATTTAAGACCCATCATTCCTTGAAGGAAGGCATCTGGCTTACCACTAGTCACATATTGAAAAAAAAAAAAAAAAAAAAGATCTGCCCGATCTTATGCAATAATCTTGTGCATTACCACAACATCTGATGTGATCTGTTAGAACTCAGAGTGTTGGAGTTGTCTCCCAGCAACTATGACACCAAATCTGAGCTCAACTTCTGTTACACTGAACTGCATTCTTGCCATTTTTGCTTTGGCTGATGTTGGCTAGCAGTGGTAACCATCTAATCAGTAGTCGATGTGTGTAATGATTACTTTCTGAGAAATTCATTAAAATTTGTCCGGTGGCTCATGAAATATTTTGCCAACACTACAAACAAACAAACCCATGTGACTCGAGCTATAAAATAACAAAAAAAACATTATTTGCTGCCTTTAGCCATTCATCAATGGGCAATAATGAAACTTGGGTTAAAGACAAAGTGAGATATAAAAACACATCAGCAATGTTTCATTTGTTTCATCACCCACTAAAGCTAAACAGAAACAGTGTAAGGCTTCTTTCCATGGAGCTTTTAACAGTCCTTTAAAAATGTGAAGAGAGACGAGTGTCCGAAGGCTGATGGTATTCTAAAGATTGTTCAAAGATAAAATAAAAAGACAGTTTTACTGAGTTCTAAATGTGTCTGAGGGACATTTAGAAGAATTTCTGAAGTGGACTTAATGCCTTAACTGCTAGTGTGATAGATAAAAGACTTTAAATGTGAGTCTGTGGATCAACAATGTCTTTACAAGAAATGGCAACATGTGCATTTTTCTTCTTAAATTAGATAAATGCCTCCTAAAGATTCATACAGGTTGCAGAGATGACTACGTGAGCTTACAACTGTTACAAGACCTGAAGCTTTTGAGTAAAGCTCAAGGAGCGTGCATGTAGATAATGTTCCCATTAACTGGACTGTGGTGGCTGCAGTGGAAAAGCAATTTTTCAAACGAAGTAACATTCAGGTTGAAACTTTTTAACAAACTCTCAACATGAACATGAAAAGCCAACTTGTTATCCTGCTGTATCCCCAGGTATTTATGTGAATCTTAGTCTCAATGGGCAAAATGGAGGAAGAGGAAGGAATGCACAGGTGTGAAAAATAAGGATATCTAAATAGTGTTCAGTTAAAGAAATATTGCCCTCATTGCAGCTACAACCTCTGCTGCAACACGATATTAGGTTGAACAGGAGCAGCAGAAATTCCAGGATCATTGGTGGCAGCTGGCATTGTGTGTTCTAGGTGTTATAAATCATTTGATACAAAAAAAAAAACTTGGTGTGAGAGAGATTAGTCATACCTGAGTGGGTGTTGATCTGCACATGAAAACACAACTTGTGCAAGGTAAAGTAAGGATACGGTCGAAAGTACTACTTTTAGCATACACAGACAAACAAATACATCCAGCATTAGTCTAATCTATCCTCCTATTATAAAATATTTCTATGCTATCAATTACTTAAGAGGAGTGCAGATCTTACATCTGGAGCCAGTAAATTCTGGCTAAACAGAGACAGGCAGAAAAACGCATGTTGAATTTTTCAAGATAAGGAAAATTGAACTGACAAGTTCGATGGCCTCAAATACCTTCAATTTTAGCGCACTTTTTGCAGTGGCTGCTACTGAGGCACTGACAGTGGCTGGGGATTAAGCAGTACTGCATCTGCAGAAGACATTACACCAAGACTCTGTGGTGTGAACTAGACATGTGTAATGCAAAATCCAGCGTGAAGAAAGAGTTAACTGCATAAAGGGGAAAGATAAACACATTACTGCTTCGCTAGTTGCCGCAAGTAACATAATGAACTCCTAATCACTGCTGAGGGTGTAATTCATCTATGAAATCAGCTGCAAATTGAGATGAGGAAAATCAGTTTCTGATCTATCTCATGCGAGAGCTTAGCAGGAAGGATATTGAGCGGTGCGTCTCTCAAAAGGTTAGGAGTAACACTTTCCTGTCAGCATTGATATTCTGTCAGTGGAAAACTTCCCCTTGGCTCCGTCATGTTGCACACGGGCCTGCCAAGCAGCACGTGGAGTCGAGCAGATGAATGCATCTGTATTCTGCTCAGTGGCAGCCTGATAAGCAGTGACTAACACAGAAGGTCAGAATGTCATTCTCTCAATCAGCTCCAGCAGCATACAATGTCAAATGCTTCGTTGAGTGCAGTTGTCAAGAGATGGAGTGTGTTTACCCCCCACCCTATTTCTCCACCCGTCCTGTCTCCTCCTGGTCCTCTACCCCCCTCTTTCCTCCACCTCCACTGGCTTGAACTGCCTCTCCATAAAAAAGCTATTATAGTAGATGTAGAGTTCTGGGCATGAGTGCAAAGCTAATGGAGCCTCAGGCATTTCAGGATTTTGGTGCTTGACACCAACTCCTCCTCCACCTTCGATTCCTCGCTGTCAAAAGCCCACAGTGGGTTGCCATGCAGGTCAAAGCCATCTAAACTCATCACATATGTAGACACAAGATATGTGTATGTGTGTGTTCGGTTCATGTGTTGTGCACGCTTTTATTTTATGCTCGTGTGTTTGGACAAGATAAAAACCAGGGCAGTGGAACTGAAAAGAGAATTTGTGAAAGGAAGGAGAGAGACAGACAAAGAGAAGGGTGGTGACAGTGTGAGAAAGCACAAGAGAATGAAATGACTCACCTTCTCTGCTGACTGGGCTGTGCCAAAGAAAATCGGGATGAAGGCCAGCCACACTATGCAAGTGGTGTACATGGTGAAGCCAATGGGTTTAGCTTCGTTGAAGTCTTCTGGTACGTCCCGCGTCTTGATAGCGTAGATGGTGCAGGTCACCATCAACAGAATGCTGTAGCCCAACGAGCAGATGATTTGGAGGTCTGTGATGTCACACTTCAGTACACCACGGGCCAGCATGGGGTTTATGGTTTTTTGCTCATCGTAGTCGACAACTGTGTTTGGTGGGTCGACTGCGAACCACACCAGCACTCCCAGCAGCTGCACAGAGATTAAACTGGACGTGATGGCGATTTGGGAGGTGGGACTGATGAAGCGAGGGGCCGTGACCGTCTGCTTCCCCTGTTCGAAGATCCGATAGATTCGGTTGGTCTTGGTGAGAAGAGCAGCGTAGCTGATACACATGCCAAGGCCCAGGAAGATCCTCCTGAAGGCGCACACAGCTACATCAGGCTTGGCAATCATAAGGAAGGTGATGATGTAACACAGGAAGATGCCAGTCAGCAGCACGTAGCTCAGCTCTCTGCCGGATGCTCGCACAATGGGTGTGTCGTTGTAGCGCACAAATGTTGCCATCACAAAGATGGTGGCGATGATACCGAGCATGGCCAGGAAGACGGGGATAACCGCCCAAGGAGAGTGCCACTCCAGCTTGATGATGGGGATGGGCTGGCAGGCTGTTCTGTTGGAATTTGGCCTGCTGTTGTAGTCACATAATCTGCAAGAAGTTTCATCATACTGGTACTGATAGCCATCACACAGCTCACAGTGCCAGCAGCATGGCATTCCCTTTACTTTCTTCTTCCTTTCTCCAGTTTTGCAGGGTAGACTGCACACAGAGATGGGCACCCCCTGCTCCCCATCTGGCCATTGAAGCTCCTCCAGCTGGAAGAGAAGCAACACAGGAACTAGAGTTAGCAACTGTGACGTAAGCCAAAGATGACACAAGGATTGTGAAAGGTGTCTGAATTCAGGGGCAACATAACATCACAACATATTTACCTCCCTCACCTGGAAGGAATGATTAACCTATTACAGTATAACATCTTTCTTGTAAATTTCTTATATGGATAGCATTTTGTAATACTTGAAAATAATTTAAATCACCATAGCAACAGAAACTACCTTTGTTCAGTGAAATAAAAATAAATGTGAAGTGCAAAAGGCATTAGGTTTTAATACAGGAGCCAGTGAGGTATGAAATACATGATGAGAAGGGAGCAGAATGGAATCTGGGTTTGCAAAATGCAACCATTTGACTTTGCAGGTCCATTTCGATTTATGTTCTTGCCATGAAAAAGAAAACTGCAGTATACTGAGGCACGGAGAAACTGTTTGAAGGTCAAAAAGGCCTTGAGGTATTTTTGATTTAAGCGCAAGATATAGTTTGAACATATAAGTCAAACTAAAAAGCCATGACAAGATGAATTTCCATATCTTTTTGGGGCATAAAAAAATTCACAGTACTCTGAGCTGATCTTTTGATTTATTTTGAAAATGTACTGAACTTCTGCTTAAAAGCACCAGCAGATCAAAGCTTTATCAACTTGTTTTCAGAAGCAATATCAAAGATTTACAGGAAATGACACAATCCCAAAATAAATCGCCTGATCTCCAGCACACTGAGGACCAGTTTACATCTGGAATTAACATGCGTGTTTGATTAACCAATAACAAGTCGATACCTCTTACTTAAATACATACAAGATATTATGAGGGTTGGATCACACAGACCACAGTAGTAATCTAACCCAGAAATGTTTTCAGTTTTTAATATTGTAAAGACAAACATGTGGGCCACATTCAAAGACCTTCCACTGAACTGGTGTCCTTCACAGGCTTTTCTACATTTTTTTACTTTATTTCAAACCAACTACATTTATCACTGACAGAAAAACTCACTGTATCCTGTTTGTTTAACTGAAATAGAAGTAAACTTTAGATTAAATTTTCCAGGTGTTAGCTTTTTGATTTACATTTTGCACTAAAGTTTAATTTTTACATTAAGAATAGCAGAATGTCCTCTTGTATCAAGCTTGTGAATTTATTCATTTACATTTCTATACATATATTGATCATAAAGTGTGACTTTTCTACTAAAATGCAAAACATTTTTCTAAAAACTTAAGCTTAAAAACACAGTTGATTTTTTTATGAGTAGATTGAATCAAATGATATAATAAATCTGAAAAATAATTCAAACTCTTCATCATTTTATTAACTTCTAAATAACTTCTCAAAGTGATTCAGTAGCATTTAAATTAGTGGATAAAACAAACACAACAGGCACAAATACTATTAAATAAAAAAATGAGTCTAACAAAGTGATGGAATCCCTCCATATGTGGCCAATAATTAGAGATCCTGAATACACACTCACATCGGCAGTGTGTTTGTGATGTGTGTACCTGTGTGACGAATGTGTTGTTTCTGTGCTGTCTGGGCAGATTATCATCTGTCATTTATCAGAGGGCATGAAGGTGCCATTTGTTATTTGGACAATGAATAGTGTGCTCTCTGGAAATCCTCCCGACTGCACACAGTGGAAACAGTAATGAGACCGACAGCCCTGTTGCCATGGTGACCAGAAACAAATTTTGACACTTTGAGCTGATAGTTTTCTTTTAAATTAGTTGTTAAATGTAAAGTTAATTTAAGGTTCATTTGAGCTAAAAACAGAGTTACACTAAATACTTAATGACGCTCACAAAGATAATGAAATGCTCGATGCTGTTCAATTAAAAGTCTCTTTGTGTGTTACTGAACAAACTAATACCCTTTGCATTGGAATATAATTGTATTGCAGCAGGATTTTTGCCACCTGTACCATCAAATCCCACTCAGTGGAGTTTAATTATTAAGTTCTTGAGAGCTATTATTCATGGGTTCTCTTGTGTAAATGTCATAGTTTTTCAATCTTTTTTTTTCTTGGCTTCATAATAAACCAAAATGTGTAGGTTTGTCATTTCAGTTTATTTTTTTATTGCCATCATGTAGGTAATGTGAAACAATATTTTGCTTTTAAAATTAATGTATCTACTAAAGAACTCAAACAATCATAGTACATTTTATGAAAATTATTAATTATAGTTGCTACAAACCAACGTTTTCAAAAAGTTGGCGTTTACGCTCTCTGCTTAATCTGGAACTGTCACATAGTGTTTTTTTGGATAATTCAAGTTTTTCTGTAACACTATAAAGAGTTTTACTGTGGGATTTAAGCTTCATCTTTTAGTTAGGTTTGTATTTTACTCAAAATCCTGTGGAACTGGCTTATATTTGTTCTGCATGTGGTAAGCGCCAATTTTATTATTCCTAACAACATAATTATTTTTTAATATTAGCATTGCTGTTTAATCTGTGTTAATGTTACATATTAAAATGTGATGTAATTAATATGTATTAAGATTTAGAGCATTACTTCAATCTACACAAAAAAAACAAAAAACACACGTGATCATGGACCCACCATGTACAGTAAAGCCTGCAGGGAAGCTAATAAGTTACAGAAGGAGCATCAGAGGTGAGTGCAATACTTCAGGTGTCAGTTTCCAACTACATCAACATCTTCAGAAGCTCCCTGCTGCCAAAGACTGAGCATACAGTGTGTGAAGTGACACATGGGTTGAAAACAAGTCCTTTCTCTTCCTCCCTCTCTGTGCTGCTGTTCTTTGACAGATCCACTGTAAGCATAATGAAATCCAACAACACAAAGAACTCTTCCAATGCACTGTTAGGTTTTTTTCTTACTTTTTTTTAGAACTGAACTCTCCCACTGAGACATATTTTATGCAGGCTTATCCAAGTTTTTCTTTACTGGTAGATCTGAATATGCAGTCATCAAATGTATTTTTATTTTATTTTAACACTCATTATATATTTTTTCAGTTTTACTTAATTTATTTTCTCGTTTTATATTGAAACCTCATGAAAACTAAAAAACAAACAAAAAACGGCTATTTAGGACAAAAACATTTAGTTTCTGACTGAAGTTGAGAGAACTTTTGTTGGACATTTGGATCTGTTCACATTCTGGTTTACATTTGCAACCCTTCAACTAAACTGATTGTGTTCATGTTTCTGAATTTATTACTGGAGGAATAAAATTACACCCGAAGAATTCCTTCTGAAATGTTAATGGGTGCATGTCATATTAAACTGCACAGATGAAATCTTCTTCTGAAACTGAAAATGCTTCAGATAGAGTTAGGACAAGTGCAACAGTACATCTGTCAAAAAAGAGTCATATTTGCACCTCTATTGTGCTCTATTAAAATACAGTCAGTCATTGTCTGTGCCCACTTATGCTGTTCAGGGTCCCAGGGAACTGGCATCTATCTCATTGGCCAAGAGACGGGGTTACATCCTGGACAGGTAACCTGTCTGTCATAGAGTGACATATAGACAGACAACCATTCACACCTCAGGCACTTTTGAAGTTGCCAACTAACCTGTTTGGTCTGTGGGAGGCAGCTGGAGTCCCTGGAGAAAACCCACATGTGCACGGGGAGAACATGTAACTAGCTTTTGCAACCAGGACTTACCCGCAACTGTGGTACCAACTGTGGTACCAACTGTGGTACCAACTGTGACACTGTGCAGCCCGCTATTAAAATACAAATGTTCTAAAAGTCTGTTTTTCTTGTGTGAGTTTAGCTCGTGTAATCATCTTACTCTGAGCTGGAGGCTCTCCACCCACTGTCCTACCACTCTGTACTCTGGGGTGGATGAATTGGTCATCTGGAACTGGAACAGGTCATAACGTCCTGGAGCATCCCCATTTTTGTTAAAAACAACAGAGGTATTGGCACTACCTGTACAAAACAAAAGAGAAAAAAACATAGCAAAATGAGTGCAGGACAAAAAGTGTGAGACATTGTTAAGAACACACAAAAACTCTTTCAGTACGACACAAAAAAGAGTGTTCAAACTACAATGTGAACTCAAAAGTGGCCTATTTTTACCTTTATGAAAATGGATTGGAGAAGTAATGGGCCAGCAAGGCCCCTGCTGATCAATAACCAACTTTTTTTAGTCCTCTTCTTCCCATGCATCCACTGCAGCTGCACAATAACCACTAAAGGAATAAGTTATCACATTCAAAACACACTTATTCATGCCCTTTTTCAGCTTATATACTGTGAAAATTACTAACCACACTGCTCAAAAATATGTAAAAGCACACCTCTACACCCTGAAAGCCATGTATTTCAGTCACACATTGTTCAACAACAGGGGAAGCAAGGAGGATAAACGGGTCAGCCAAAACATCATATGGTCCCCATCTGCTCATGGTGTGCAGCAGCCTTTCTCAAGCAGAGCCCTGGAAATTTCACTAACTAGCTCAGTGAGAAGGGCCTGAAATGTAATGAATTAACTTTGTGTTTGTATGAGCTCTCAAACCAGCAAATTGTGTCAGCTCTTGGTGTGAACGTTTCACTGTGTGCACAAGTTAGTGTTACTGCGGATGTCAGTTAACGTGAGATCTTCCTTGCAAAATTTAATGATGAATGGCATTAATGGAAAAATGGCTGTGTTTTATTTTATACATGAGGTCTGCATAGTAGATAAGGTGAATCTAACTATTTTACAGCACTGGGAGACAACAGAACATGCATTCACCTTGGAAGTACGTGCACTGGTCCACATGTACAGTACAAATGGAGATACCATTTTTGAAATGGGACAGTGGAGTCTGGTGACTCTTGGCATGGGAATTGGGTGCTTTTAATAGCTCTGGCTATAAAAAGTCGAAAGACTGTAGCATATGTTCAAAACACTTTGGGAGCATGCTATCTTTTGTTTCTAGAACAGAGCATTTGGCTTTTGGACTGAAGGCCACTTCACCTTCTCCTCAGTTTTCAACCAAAAGGGAATTTGAAGTCCTTCCTTTTATTTTACAAGGACGCTTATGTCTGAACATTTTACAAAAGTTTCAGGGTAAAAGTTTTTTATAAAACATGATAAGTGGAGACAGAAAGAGGAAAATGGCCTTTTCAGAAAGCAAAATAAAGAATATTTTAATACTACAGAATTTGTGTGGCATGAACTCACTCAATTTTAAGATTGGGACACTGCTGCATGTGTAAGCTTTATTTATTTATTTTGCCTTAAGTAGCAATTTCCATGTTGATGCAGAGCCACAAATCACTTGATGTCTGCTGTTATGTAAGGTGACAGCACATGCAGTTATAGATGGTTTGACCCATCCACTTAAAAAAAAAGTGCAACACTAATTTGTAGGTATCAATGTGTCAGCTCAGAAAACGAACCGAGACTGGAAGCAGTCGAGATTTAATTTATGTGAAGTCGTAAAAAAGCCGGCAGTGAGAGCTGTCAATATGAAAAGCAAACGAACAACTCCGTGGGTGGCAGTCACCATCCTGTCACTTCAGCTTCTACAATAGAAGACAGAAAACTTGTTGACATGGTGTATAAAGATGTTGACAAGGTATTGACTTCTGTGAGGAAAAGTTGTGTCGAGGTTGCCATTCTTACTTCATGCCTCAGCAAAATCCTATAGCGTGCTCACAGACACTCAGTCACTGAGTAAAGCGACATGGAGGATTGGGCACCAGGCGCCTCCTTAGGTTTAGAACAAATAATTAAATACTGTTTTTGTGTGTGTGTGCGTATATACATAAAGGCATCGGGAATTCATTCCTGTTTAGCTGATATGTTCAGGGAAACAAAATGGTCTTTGCAGACTCCTTAGTGCGAGCACTGTCTAAGATGAAAGATTTATGCATCTGAATGTGGCTGTGAACTAAGACATGACAAAAGTGCACTGCTGCTGAGCTGTGCTAAGCAGCGTGGGTGGACCAGGGATCCACTGCTGTGTTTCTCTCGCATCATTATTCTTTCCTCTCTTTTTTTTTTCCCTGCCTCTCACTCCTCAGCTCTGTGACTCCAGCACAGTGGGAAGATCAGCTAAGGAGGTTTACACCCCTTTGCTCTCAAACATACATTAGCAGAGGCACGTACACAAGATAATGTGCGTGGTTCCCGTCTAAATGCAGTAAGGGGCAGTGAGAGATGTCTGATGGAGCTCCAGTGGAGTAAAAAGGTTTTTGAGGATATAAAAGTGAGACAGAAAAAAAAAAAAGATGGAAGTCTTATTTTTGGCTCAGGTAAAATGAGTCGCTTTCCCCGCTGCAGTTTGTGTGTTTTCAGAGAATTCAGAGAAGGCACCAAAGCACAGATGGTTATTGAGACTAGAGAGTTAATTCTCAATCAAAGGCATGAATCTGCACTTAGTTAAGGTCTCCTGCACTGTACAGGCTATTGCATACATTCTGTTGCTTTCGTTCCACCTTAAAATCAGACTCTGCACTGCTGCCATAGCGACCACATTAGAGAAAGGCTAGAAGCTTTTTAGGCTTCATTTCACTGACTAAAGTTTGTTTGCACGGCTTCTTAGTTTACGAAATGACTTGCAACATTTTGAAACTGCATCAGTTGTTTGTTAAGAGAGATGAATGTTTTCAATTTTAACTGATTCAGAAAATTGTTCATTCAGCTATTTAATATCTATTTTTGTTTACTTGAATAAATCTAAGAACATCAATGTATACATGACAGTTAAATGTTGTTTGGAATCCAGCATCACGATGTGTTTTGTTGCTTTTTTTGGTGCATCTTCTAAATGAATCTTGCTCCCACATATATACTATATCCTGCTGCTGTACATACTTAACCTGGAGTGCCAGATGGTTTGCAATACAGAACCATCTGGGAAGTCGTCATTGGAAAAAAGCAGACCCAGACGAGGAAAATTCTTGGCATGTGACTGAATGAGCTATCTATAACAGGCAGCCTCACTTTAAAATGAGCCTCTTAGTCAAATCCAACTTGTGTCCGAACTACTGACAGAAGAGCAAGAACATACATAACCACTGAAGAAAAGCTTCTGTCTTGTTCTGTTTTCTTCCTTCAGTGAGGAATTATTCAGCTTTTGTAATAATGCAACCGATGCAGACCGGCTCTAAACAGTTGAAAATTTACTTTGAATTCTGTAGCGATTAGATGTGGTCAGCGTCTTACCTGCAGCAGACAAAAGTCAGAGAAGTCTCACCTGAAAGAATCAGGGAGAACTTTACATAGAGGAGAAAGGAGCAGCTAATAAGACTTAAGCCTCAAATATAGCTGTTCAAATGCTATGTCGTAGATTTTTACACTACATTAGTCTTCCACTAGGTTTGCTTTACAAAATATAATTTGTTTTTCACATGAACCATATTGCAGCAGAACCAGGATTGTGTTCTAATGTTGACAGTCTAAATATCTCTGATGCAACAATGAATTTTGAGAATTTCTCCCAGCTTCACCAACTATTTGGAAATTCTAGATGCATCACTTCCTTTTTCACTATTGAAACCACGACATGTCTGTTAATATAAAACTCATTTCATCTGAACCAAAGATTGTTTTATACAATAGATAGTGTTTCTCCATCTACTTCTATTTTACAAAAGTGAAGCCAAACATGCAGGCGTCTGTGCATTAGGCATGTGGGGCTGAAGGTTCTTCAATGTGACCTATTACTTATGAAAATGGATGGGAAAAGTATTAGGTTCTTTGCTGATCAATAAACAACTTGAAAGCCCCACGTACTAAATTGCGGTGTCACAAGACCTTTTTAAAGCATTAATACCTAATTGTAGTTGAGTCAGTTTGTCTATATTGTCTATATTATTTTATTCTGATGAAAATTAGTAAAACTTTATGAAAGTTATTGTTTGAAATCATACTGTACTTTTTTGCACCATTTGTTGTGGTAATGGAGTATCATGATTGTGGTTCCTACAGTACATAATCATAGTAGTTTTTCCTGTTTTAACTAAATGAAAATGTGATTAAAATTCTTGTTATTTGATGTGTGATGATTGTAATGGGTTTTGGTTTGTCAAAAAGCTTTTGTTAATTTTTTATTGAATTGGCAGAGATTTTCCTTGCATGCATTACTTGTGATATCCTGCAGGGAGCTGGAGAGAACATATAATTGCCGTGCATTAATTGTGCCCCATGCTTGTGTTACTAGGATAAACGTGTGGATCGGGACTTCTGCCGTGACATGTTATTCTCACTGCCTGAACCATTTTGTACCTGCTATATAATGACAGTGATGAATATTTCAATATGCAGCCGCAAAGTAAGAAGCATGTGAATTATGGAAATCAACCCCAGAAAAAACATCAGTTTTATTCAGGAAAATTCCTCATTTGTTCACACAAAAACATCAGGATTTTAACTTTAATTCAGAACAACCACAGCCTCAACTTCAGATTTCCTTTCTGACATCTATTTTATTATGTATGTCGTCTATGATGGCCACTAAGGCTCTAAAGAATTACTGCAGATCATGTTTGAATGACTCAATATAAAAATGTTTGCAAAGCATAAATGAATTAAATTTATATGTTAACTTCATTTCATACAGGTTGAGAAAATCTCAACCCATTTATGTAAAGTCCAATAAATTGAGTTAATTGAGTGCTTGAATCAGCTTTTTAGTTCATCTATGGAGTTTGAGAAAGTCGGTTTACAGACTACCTTTTCCTTCTTTTCAAACTCTCCAGGAGAAACTAGAGACCACTAAAACCCAGAAGGTCCTCCTGTGAATCATCTGGTTTGTCGTTTCAATGCTACTGAGGTCATAAAACTCTGCAACAAAACAGAATCTTAGGACGAGAACTTGCAGGGTCCTTAAAGATAAATAACTATTCGAGAAAGGTGGAAGGACCCAAATGCAGACGAACTTGAAGCAAGTTCAGAACGAAACTTGGATTTAACAGCAAAACAAGAAAGAATCCAAATCAGTATGAACGAGACAAGGCAAGAAAAATAGGAAAGGTTAGAAGCAACTATATATTTTTCCATTTTCCATACATGCTTGATCCCGTGCAGGGTCACGCTGAGCTGTGTGCACAGGAGGATGTAAAGATGAACATCCATGCTTATTTTGGTTTCTGGAAGAAAACCAGCACACCAAGAGAAAACTCCACATATAGAAAGCCCAGGCTGGGAGTCGACTCCTGGACATTCTTACTGCAACAGTGCTAACAACTCCACCACCATGCAACTAATCAACTAATATAATAATATCAATAGAGACGACTGGAGGATCTGATAACAGTCGGAAGAAACCAAGGGGTATATATACTGGAGGGGTGATTAATGAGTAGACACAAGGAGCAGCTTGAATGAGGTCATTTAAATATGATGCAGAGATCTACAAGAAACAAAAACCCAAACTACAATAAAACACAGAAAACTAAACAGAATGATCCAAAAATCAAAATACATACTCCAATTGCTACAAATAACAAGATGTAAGTTAACAAAAGCACAACGATGCATATTTTTATACGGTGTTTCTTAAAGATCTTCTGTAATCAAAACATTTTGACCTGAAAATTCACAAAATACTGGCAGACAGCAGCGTTCCTGTTCATGCTGATATGTTTCATTTTGCATTTAATGATATTTTTTCCCTCAAAACAGCAAATCAACGAATTGTCAAAAGATTTAAAACAATAGAGAAAAACATCATTGTTAAAAACAACAAGAGGTGTGCCTTGTTGTATTACAGCTTAAAGAAAGCGGTTCTTGAGAGTGTGTAATTACTTGATTGTTGTGAAAACTGTTGACTCATTTCTAGCAGTTGTTCCCACGCTTTCAGATCCGACTGTAAGTGATGCCTGTGGGATGGAGGCTTGCTCTAAACAAAACATAACTCAAAAAGAGGATCTCTGATTGAAAAATGACATGCGATGGAAATTTCCTTTGATTATTGCGGCACTCAAACACCTCAAGTTGTATCATGGGAATTATTGTTGTTACTAAAGAAGTGCTGGAGGTTTAGAATAAATCAGCTTGACTTATTCTCTGATGCCAAGAAGTCTGTTTTAAGTGATACACTCAATTAATGATAAGTAATGATTTATTCATTAGTAAGAGAACCTACAAGCATCCCTTTCATTCTTTAAATCAGGCAAGATTTTTCTTATATTTTTCTTTGTTCATTAAAAGGCTTTTCATTTTACGCTTTATGTGAAATTTCATGTTGAAAGTATGCAGAACTATAAGCCGTCAATACAGAGATTGAAACAAAACAAGAGGGAAAAAAAACATAAAGGGAGACGTTTCACACAAAGTACACATTTCATATATGTTATTTAAATAAAAGTGACACGTTGCGCTGAGTCCACTTTTTTTGAGGAGGTTATACTGATGCCTAGCTGTGTCTAATCTAATAGCTGGCTGGATCTTCTTTAGAGCATTTTGTGAAAACACAAAGTACTTCAAAGCACCCTTTAATGATCAGTGGCAGACATACGTAGTAGAAAATCTGTAATGACAGAGGTTTCTCTCTTTTTAAAACCCATCTCCCTGCTGGATAGTTTTCTTCATTCTCTTCTGCATTTATGATCAGTTCTCATTATCAGCTTCCCACTACTGATTGCTCAGTATCTTTTCCTTTCTGTTCAAGGATAAATAATGTAAAAGTTCAGCTGCGGGCAAGGTCATCAGACTTATTTACTCAAAAAGTCTAAGAAATGCTGCTCTGACATATGACTGCAACTGAATGTAAACTGAGGTTGTATCTAGCCCTCAGGTAACTAAATATTGCACATAAATCATCAGGTGGTGTCAGTTTTTCCAGTCTGAAATGGCTCTAGGCTTTATACTCTTCATTTTCTTTCAAAAATGCATGATCCAGCATTATTAATGTGCCTCTTTTTTCTTTCATATTCAGTTTTCTTAGTTCAAAACAGAGCTTCAAAGACAGAAGATTTGCATCACGCTGTTAAATTTACTAAGACTGAAACGATGACAAGGAGCTGATATTTTAATTTTAACTTGGTTACTATGGTGAGTGTACAGCTTAAATGTCATGAAAACTCTAATCAGATGTATATAAACAAATCCTCTCCATAGAGTCTCTGAGAAGGGAACTTTTTGAAGTTAGTTTCTCACCATTGAAGCTGGTGTTGCGGATGTACTTCAGCAGAGTCTTCCCATCTGTGGACTCCATTTGTGGACAGATGCCTGGATGATCGGGACATAAGTCTCTGTGCATGTTGTGCAGAGCGTGGGCCATGGCGTACACTGCGTCAATCACAAACTGCACCTTGCCCTCTTGCTCATACTTGGAGTCAATCCCAATGCGTTCCTGGCCTGAGAAATATATGAAATGAAAAAATAAAAGCAACAACTTCTAGTTGAATGTGTCAGGAATAATTAAAAGTTACATTTTCTTATATTTGACTGTCACCTGCAGCTCTTGTTTTTATGCCCTCATGAACCATTTGCTGCAGGTTTTGATTCTGGTAGAATTACTCTCATAAGGAGGGGACAATGCTTTAAAGGTAATAAGAGGACACATTTAATTCCCAAGTGGGATATATCAGCTCTTAAGCTGAGCTGTGAGAGAAAAGTGTTTGTGACAAAATCAGCAGAGTCAGACTGAATTACTGAGGTGTGCTACAAAGTAATAGGCAGCCAACAATGAACCTCATTTGTCCCATCTGAAAGGAGATGAAGATCGCCATGAACTTTAGTTACAGACTCTGCTACAGTGCCTTCCTGCTCTTTTATATCCTCCTGGTAGTGTATTGCCCTTTCACTAAGGGCTGCTGCAAAGGTTTTGCTTCATTCTGCTGATACACAGCTTGAATACATAATATACAATCTCTTTTTTTTTTTTTTTAGTTTTTCTCACAAACTGAAATTTATTCACGTAAAAATTATACCAAAATAAAATATTCTTATTACATTTGACAGGCTAATCATTGCTATTATCATATTTAGTGTATAAAAAATGAATAAAAATAAAATAACACAATCATAGGAAAATTAAATCATGAAATATTATTTTCTCGACACTGATAGCTGTCCACGGGAGCTCAATGAGGATGTTAATGAGAAAAACATAAGAATGCGGGGGACTTTCACCAAATGAAGCAATCTACTCTGACATTTCAGTTCATTTCTTAGAACTTAACATATTTCATCCCACACGTAACCTTTTTTTTTTTGATCTTCTAAATATTTGCCTTTTAGTATCCTTTGCTTAGGATACTGATCAATCCTGTTAGTTTTTAATACGCAGAAACAACTTGAGCTTTAAAAAGTAATATAGCAGCATTTTACTGCTCCTTCCAGTGCAACTGTTTGGAAAAACAAACAATGACAGGTGTTTTGCAGTTATTTGCAGAAGATTTGTAGGACTTAGCAATTGGAAGAGCATCTTTTTTTGTTGTTTTTGAGTCTCGATAAAAGACACTGTACAAGGGATTTAAAAGGAAACAAAATCCTTAAGCAAAGAGTAATTTGTGTCACGTTCCCATTGCCGTCATCACGGATGGAAGGAAGATTAATGCAGCATCCCACATCTCAGCCGTGATCCACGTAGATAATTCATGCAGTGAAATGCCTGTCACACCGTTGGCAGGCTCAGCAAAGGTAATATGAGAATGCATCACCGTTGAAAACAACTATCATTAATACAACACAAAGATGGTGCTGAAGCAGAACGGACACATGAAATGATGATTCTGACCATTTTTCTGTAATTTAAATTGAATATCATGCTGCTTTTTTTTGCTGTCAGTGTGCCGAGCTGTCAAGGGGACACAGTTAAGGTGGCATTCTGGGGAATTTAGTGCTTTTGGAGCAGATGGTCGGTTACTGTAGTCATATGACAAAGAGATGTAGTGCATTAATTATTCTAATAATACAGTTTATCTTTCTAGAACCCGCTGGGTAGAAAACACCTGGTGTTAGAGATTCTGGCTGTGCAGCTGACAAGAGGGGTTGAATCAAACCC
The DNA here is from genome assembly GCA_006937955.1 of Pachypanchax playfairii. Taxonomy (NCBI): domain Eukaryota; kingdom Metazoa; phylum Chordata; class Actinopteri; order Cyprinodontiformes; family Aplocheilidae; genus Pachypanchax; species Pachypanchax playfairii. The sequence goes on along the minus strand of SSNP01000007.1, from coordinate 2,685,902 downwards.
CAACAGTCTATGGGCGCCTGCAGCTTTTAATGTGAATTTTACACATCGTCTTTCCAGTCCAATACAGAACACATTTCCCTAATTGACTCATTGTATAAAGCTCACGTACCTGTGCATTTACGGCTGGTGTCTTCTCTCTTGGATGCACTGAGCAGCCTGCAGTCAAAGTTTTCTTCCCAAAACTCTGCAAACCACACGTTCCTGCGATTGTTCTCCAGGGTGAGTGCAGTAAAGTATTCATCAAATCCTGGGACAAAGGAAAAAGGGAGAATGGCTCAGTTCCGGACCAATTATCAACCAATTCAAACCTGCAGGAAATGAAGGAGCAGCAGCAGCAGCAGGAACAGCAGCTTGGCGGCGGTGAAGATGTGCTGATGGCCGCTAGGTGTTGGAAACACACCACTAAGCACTACTTCATCAAAATTTGACCATCCTCTTTCTCTGAAGCCCTGTGGAACTTTAATCACTTCTTTCATCTAGGAAATTACATTAATTAAAAAAACAGGATGCATAATGAAAAAATAGGCTTTTTTTCTGGTGACACAGCCTGCTGCCTGAGGGTGCGGGGTGCTTTAGGTGTTTTTCCCAACTTCACAAAATCCATTATAACAGAAATGGATTGAGGGAAGGATTAATGTGTTACTCATTTCAGAGGGACTTGCTGTTTAAAACATTCCTGTACAGCTGATGTTTCCTTTTTTTTACACCTCAATGTACAAAACCATACAAGATTTGATATGTTGCGCTTTATGTTTGTCTTTTCTTGCCAAAGTCGTCTTCCTAAAGGTAGGATAATCAGATTTTCCTCTATAATGTCACCATGTCTCCACTCTGTTATCCAGTCGTGTCAGCTGGGTAAAAGCAATAATAGTTAATTTCATCTGAATGACTCAGCTGATGTTCATTTCAGCAGCCCATCAATGATGCATAGAGGATAAATAATGTTCTCCTTGCCTCTACAGTGTATCTTTCTCCTGGCTAGACCTGCCCTAATTAACAAATACTTCATAGAAAATAAAAAAATAAATAAATAAGCAGACCTCTATATATAATAATGAGTGTTTCTACGGACTGTGACACAGATCAGGACTTAAAATAGACCGGGAATGTTCCATTAATGTGTTGAATTTTGCATGTCCCGCTCATGTAGCTGTGTAATGGTCTCATTTGCTTGCTATTTTATCTCGAGGGTAGAATATTTAATGTACATCTTTTAAATAAAAAAAGCATTTGTAATGACATTTGTTTTAGAGATTTACATAACTACATTAAACTCTAATGCAAAACATATCATTCAGTGATTCTTTCAAATTCTTACATGGAAATGAAAGTGTTTTCCACCCTTTTTCGAAGCATTTAAAACTTTTTTTTCGCTCGTACATCGTGATAGCTCTCTGATTTCAATAACTGATATACACTTCAAAGTATTTTAGCTTTGTCACGTCCAACCCAAAAAGATTAGAAGTGTTATTTGAGGTTTGGGAAAGGTAAGTTGAAGAAAGTAGAGACAGAGATCAAAATGACAAAGAAAAAAATAAGTTAAAGTAAAATTTTGAATCTCAAATATTGTCCTGATTTACCAATCATCCTTTTTAGTTGATACTTGTATAATTGCTTGTATTATAGTGATATTTTTTTCAGGAGTACTATCAGAGTATCAGAGTGATAGCTTAACCCTCATGATTATAATCTTAAAAAAATACCACCCGCTGAAGCTTCATGAAGCGAAATAACTTTGACAGATTACAGACAATCAGTAACTGTTTTGTAATAGTTCAGCAGAACGAAAAAAACAGAAAAAAAATGAGATTCTATTATATTATATGCATGATATTATTTTTTTACAGCTAGTTTTGAATTTGAGTTTATTTGTTCCTGTTTGGATTTCTTAGGTTTACTGTCATTTGTGTTATTATTGTGTAGATAATGTTTTCACTGTTGTCTAGACAACTAAAATACAGCCTTTTAAAAACAGTGTCATAGCTCCATCTCTTACCGCTAACCCTAATTCCAAATTGTGTCAGATATAACAATAGAAGCAAATTGCAAGCCTTATCATGCTTCATGACTTCTTTCCTGTTTTTGGTGTTTTCATGGCAGGGTTAGAGCGCCACATACAGGCCTGGCAGGGTTATCACAGCATTTTTGGGTCTATTTCTGGTGTTTTCATGCTAACAAAGCCACAATAGTGGTAATGTTACAAGAAAATGTGACAAAAAGATTAAGTTTCTGTTACAATATCTCAGTTTCACTATTAGATATGTTCGGTTTTTGCTCTTCACACACCTGAGTCCCATTCAGCTCATCTTACTGTCATCCAGTAATCACCTGCCCCAGTGCTTCATTAACTCATTGTTAGACGCTACTGATAATTGACTAGCATCTTGTTCCCTGGTGTTTTTCTTGAGTTCCTGTCTGGTACGTCTTTCTGTTGTTTTGCTGCCTCGTCAGCCATTTTCTTTATTAAAAGCTTTCAGTTTGAATCATGTGTCTCCCGGCTTGTACGTTGGGTCCTCTCAACAGACCCTTTTATGACAATAATATTACTGTATGTTCAGACCTGATGTGGTAAAATTTAATAAACCAAAACTAAATCAAATCAAATCAAATCAGTAATTTTACATGGAACATTTCTTCATGACTCATAATACATAAGTCTGCATCAAATGTCTTGTCAATTTCTTTTCGAGTCAGTTAAGCTGGAAACGCTAAATAGTGCTTGTTATATGTGTGTTTCACAATATAACAGAAGTAAAAAGTTGGAGTCTGTAAAAACATGGAGAGATGCAGTAGAGGTGCAGTGATTAATCTGCTAGTGCTGAAGACAGCCGGAAATACAGAACCTACTGCAAATATATGGTGCAAAACCCAACAAACATTCAAGAAAAGCTTATAATTTTCCAAATAGAAATTAATATGAAGTAAAACAAAGGTTGTGCTCGGCAGGTTTTACAATAAAACAGAACTCCAAATCAAGGCAGATGCTGTGCCGTAATCGGCTGATGTGTAATTATGGTGCGTTCATACCGCACGCTTTATCAGCGTCAAGCAGCTCTCACAACGCATCTAGTCTGACGCTTGTAACGCCTGTCACTTCTGAGCAAAACAGAGTGCGTAGGCGGGGCTTCCTCTGTTGCCGTATGTTCTGAACTACAACGCATCATATGGAGAGAGGGGTTTGGATTTATTTGCTTAATAAAACTAGACAACATTGACGTTGGGTGCATCAGTGATAAGTTTGTCTTCCACTGTTGAAATTGAGTTTTTTCCTGGTCCCGCTTCATTCAAGTTATGTGCAGTGACATCACTACAATGAGACTCTCTGATTGGTTGACACGTTGCTTCAAGAGCATCATCAAGACAGTCGAAAGTTCAGCTAGCCGAACTTCTGCATTGCTCACGTTTCAAGCTTTGCCACTTGAATCGCGGGAAAAGTTGACGCTGCCAACCCTCTGACAGACTCAACCATAGACTTTACATGTAATCGTGTCGCTCCTGACGCCGACACTTGGGCCGATGTGAATGCACCATTATACAACTGTTCTGAATACTTCTATATTTGCTGAGGTCAGCTAGCTGTGGCAGCCATCTTGAATCAGAAGTTAATCAGCTGTAGACGTACATTCAATCCTCTATTTTGTGTGAGTTTAATTAAAATCTGTCCTGCAGTTCATAAGCTATTTTGCTGACAGACAAATAGGGCTGATCTTTGGCAGTAGAGGTTTAGTGACATGTGCGATGTGCAGATACCTTTAATTGAGGAGCGTTTGGGCAGGATTGTGATTGCTCCCACAGCTACGTCCTCGAGCTGGTGGATTGGACTACTCTTGGAGCCCCAGCTGTCAGATCCAATCCACAGGAAATGGTCCACCTGATTGGCCCTCTTGGTGGCATTGAGAACTCCTCTGCAAGGGAAGGTATTTGTATATTTATCAGGAGAGAACACAATAGGAATGCTCAAGCCTACATCTTTTACTAAGAACCACAGCCAGCCTTTGGAAGCTGTCTGGGAAAAAAAAAGCCATGTCCTGAGGTATTTCTCATTAAAGCACAAACAAAATAAAGAATATTAGTTTTCTTATTTTGTTATATGGGTTTGTGTGAAGGAGAAACACATTTCTCCAGTATCTCATGTTTCTTTACGTTCACACATTCTGGATTCTTTATTTTGAATTTCCATTTTGTGAAATGTTTTATTCTGTTTTTTTTTATCTAAACATTCCTCAGGGGGTGTAGTAAATGAAACAGTATCTCAGTTGTTTTCTTGCACTCTGTATTCCCAGTCCTCCTTTGAGCAGTGTTTGTGTTGCCACAGGTATGTTTGTCCAGCACATGCAGCCTGTACACATGTTCAATCTGTTCTTCTCTCTCATCCCTAAGAGCCGCTACTCAGAGATTAAAAAAAAAAGTTTGATAAAATCAACATGTTTAATGCCAAGGTGTGCTGTGCTTCTCACCGTATGTCTTCTTCATTGGCAAAGATGATGACCGCCCGTGAGTGGTGTGTCTCCATAAGGTGTTGGATGACTTTATCATAATCCTCCATCTTGGGGTTGTGTGGAATTTTCAGCGACTGGGCGATGCAGATTCCACCTTTTTAAATGGTAAAAGAGCAACAAATGATAAGGCCTCTGGGATGATCTCGCCTACTCTTGCACTGTCATTCTCAGATGCAAACACATAAACACACACAAAAAAGCCTGAGGTCACAATAGCTGCTGCTGCTGCTCTTTTATGAAAATCTCGCCCATATGGGAAGAGAAACACATCTTCACACAATAGTGAGACTCTGATGAAGCTGTTCTGCCTTCAATAGAGTCTAAACTATTTACATTTACATTTTGGCAGCGATCTGCAAACCACAACAGTGTGCAGTATAACACTTACTGCATGGAGCTTTTTCCAGCTGAGCATCATTTCACAGACAGAGTTACAAACACATCTGCTCCAACAAGTCAAATAAACTACACACAGAGCTACAGATGTACTTCTATGGATTTAGCTAGGAAAAAAATCAGCAGCTTGCCATCGAATTTTCATTAAAAGTCATTATCAAACATCTCTTACTGAAACCTGAACCAATCCGATAGCAGAGCAAACAAAGAGGATGTTAATACTGACAATAAATCACTCTCAGACAGGTCATTGCTGATGAGTTTGAACAGGCTGAAGAGCACTGATTGCTTTTGCTTTTTTTTTTTTTTGTTTTACAGCATCATACAGTTTTTAACTGCAACACGTCATCACAGATGGCTTTAAGAAGATTACTAGATTTGTTTTTCCTTTTATTGTGATATTCAATAGCTCATTACTGGGTAAAGAAGAACAGTCATCCCTTTCAGGAAAAAATACATAAATAAAAAAAAAACAGGAAAAAAAACCTTTGCTCCTCTGTGTTGTGGTAATTATATGTGTGGAGGGACAAGCTAACCTTTTAAGCACTTGAGAAACAGATAATTTGATAACCTGTACAAGAGAACATCCTAACTACTGTAGGCCTACACTGAAGAAGCAGCTTATGTCCCGAGTCAACAGCATAGCTTTACCCAAACCAATTAAATTTCTCCCACTCAAGCATTCTAATAGTCTACACAGTAACCTCGCAGTTTGACTTTCCCTGAATAGACAGAGAAATGGAGGGGATCTCCTAATTGCCACTCTCCTCAGGCTCATTACTTTGATATAAACAGCTTTCAGCTGCCAGATCACACATCTCTAGTCACAATATTCTATGGCATTTCTTCAGGAACAAGAAAGCAAAAATGAGAACCGTTGATCCTCTTCTTAGATGTACATTTTTCTTGTATTAGCGAGCAATGGTGGTGAGAAAAGACACACCAAGATCTCTGATGGCTGCTGTTATCCAGCCTGAGTGGACAGAAAATTGGAGAACCCACTGGTGGCCGAGTTGTTGCTTCAGGGTTTGCAGTAACAAGTTTTGGGTAGACGAGCAATGCCATTTGTTCAGGGAAAGCTGTAGGTCTCAAAGGATGGACACCAGATCTTGGTTTTAACTCAACGATTTTAGATGCTTTATCCCAGATCGCCCACAGTGCTTCCTGATTTCTGTTTTAGAAGCTAATGGTATCTCACTGGGCTGCCACTGTTGCATTCAACATTAGCTAATGAGTTTCCAAAAATATTAAAACACTCACAAGGGTCCTAAATTTCCAGTCTTGAGTTGCAAGGCCTCACTTACATTTTGGTGGAAAGTCATATATGTAAAAAAATAATAAAAAATTGCAACACAAATTGTCCAATTGTCTTGAGTGTCTGGAACCTGCCTGGTTGCCTTCTAGACATTGCCCAACACTGATGAGGTTGTCAACCTATGAACTCAAGTTGTGACAGAAAGAACAGAATTTGACATTCCGAGTTCGACACTTGGGCGAGAAGCGGGGTTAAACCTGGATACCTGGTACTTTAGCGATACCAATGAATTCTTGGATTATTAGCTTGTATCTCCACGTAGCTGCATGTTTGTAAGTAGCAATCATATATACACATAGCGGCACAGAGGTAAGCAAATTTCCTCTTCTCCTCTGAGAGCTGAAGTTCCATGAAAATGCAATAAGACAAAACCCTGCAGAATTGTGCAAACAGTTATATTAGTTTAACAGTCTTGAGCAAAGATGGATCACAGGTCACAATAGTTAATAACACAGAGACCACAAGAGCCACTGATGAAGATAAAAAGCATTTGGAGCACATCCCATCTTCAGAGAGGAATGTGCTGCAGGCTTCAAACTGCCCCGATGGCTGCAGGCTGGCAGTTGTGCAACACTGGCTAAATTATTAAATACCTGCAGAATACCTCATCTGTCAGTCAGATGGTCAGACAGTTAGTCTGGGAGGCAGGCGTGATGAAAATGCAAGTGTTGTATCTGTGGTTCCAGAGTACAGTGTTGTGTGTGTTGGACTGCCTCTCCGTGTCACTGAAATGGGAACGGACTTGAAAGGATCTTCATCTCAGACAACAGATTTAAAGGAGAGCTGCTCGTGTCTGTAGATGTCTGATGTGAGGCAGAAAAATGTCAAACTCTGGGAAAAGAAAGTGTTTTGGACCAGCTTCTTAAAGTTCATCAAAAAAGAAATGAAAAAAATCTTTGGTATAGACACTAGAGGGTGAATTCAGAACATGTAAAATATGTTTTTATATTTTGAGTTTAAAGAGTGATAATTTTTGAAAATGTTATGCTTTTCAGTGTTTGAGCATATTTTTAAGTGTTTAAAGTCACTACCAATTTAAGAATGTTTTTTCCTGCTCATTGTGTTTATTTAATGTTATGTTAAAATTTGGCAACTTGGTTATGATTTCTACTTGTTCACTTTCCTTACCAAACAGCTGAGGAAAAAAATCCAGCATTTAATATCAATTTTAACTTTAACTTCAAGTCCTAATTAAATAATTTTACCTTAGTTTTACTTTTTTGCTACTGTGTTTTAAATTGGTGTTAATTGTAAATTATTAGTTGAAGTAATTTGTATTAAATAAAAAATTGAACTGGATTAATGCTGCTGTAAGAACATTTCCAATGTTCATTCAACAATTAAAGCTACGCTCATACATTTCCTTTATTAATTACCCAGCCATCTGCAACAAATTTTAATTTTCCATTTGTCATTTATAACATTTTATTTCAACTTTCATGCAAAAACAAATCATAAATATTGTTTAAAATTTGCTTACACAAACAAGAGTTATTATTATTATTATCTCTAAAATCCCAGAAGTAGGGACTGACAGAGAAGCTCATCCATTATACAAACATTATACGCTTTTCTTGATCGTTCAACACTTTCTAGCTTCTGAAATCTGCAATAAGCATCATACATGGAAACCATCTGTCTGCCTTCTTCATTATATCTGCATCCAAATCTTGCAGGGAACTCCACACTCATTGCAGTTGATGTGAAATCACTATATTACAGAGAACAAATGAACTGACGGAAAAGGGGCACCATGCAAAAGTTTGGACTTCCAACAAATTAAACCTTTATCAGTCTCTCAGACCTGATGTAGCCAAGTAAGTCATTGCTAAAAAATCAATACACAATCCAAAGCTATCAAAAAGCTCAGATTCCTTAAACCTTGTTCCAATAGTCAGCATCTATACTGGCTCCTCTAAGCAGCTCAGCAGCTCTTAAGATGAAAATACTTGATATTAACAGAAGAAGTTTGAGTCGAAATGTGTACAGGAGGCCTTTTCCTCAGTTTTTTACATTAAATTATTAGCTACAATTATAAAACAGTAGGAGGATTTGAAAAAAAATTCAACACAAACTTTCATTTGGATGTTAAATAAAAATATGTTTTTCTTAAAACAACAGAACTGTAGAAATATTTAGTCTGTGCAGTATTTGTAATAAATTGTGCATACAAAATTTACTGAGGGTCATTTTGGTGTTTGCATCATCACCCCCAATATCCTAAAAAAAAAAAAGAGAAATAATTTCAATATTCTTGCTGAAATTTGTAAAGACGTTTTGTGAACACAATGAACAAATCTTTGAGGAAAAATGGTGGCAGAATTTAATGTAAAAAAATAAAAAATCTTAAACACATCAGTTGGATGATCTTTGGGCCAGTGACATGGTAAAGCTCTGGAATGCTAAAAATATGTTCTCAACAGACAAACTCTAAAAGTATCCATCCATTGATCTTTTAAAAAGCTGAAAATAAAAACAGCATGGTTTTCAAAACAGGATAATGATTCTAAACGCACTTAAAAATCCACAACTGGATCCTACTAGAAGAAAGACTTGCCCTGACTCTCACATCCTCCTACTTAAACATCATCAAAAATCCATGGCTGCACTTCAAAAGAGCAGAGCAACATGAATATCATAGAATGAGCTTTTTGCAGAAAGAATGGGTAAAAAAAAATCCACCAAACAAGCAGTTAAGGACTATTTACTGGCTACAGAAAGCTGTAATTTTTGTTAGTAAGAGTGAATGGCTGTAGTACTAAACATGTTGGGTGTTCAAACATTTGCTTGGGGCCTTATTTTGAAACCCAAGTTAGAAAGAAAATCAGTCTTTCATAAATCATTAAAGACAGATTTAATTTTCTTTAACTCCCTTTGTTATTCAGTTTGATTCTGGGAGCCTAAACTTTTGCATGACACTGTTATGTATGGCAGAACTTTTAGCTGTCAAACAAAGTCAGTGAGTAAAGTGAGGGATAAAATGTGTTTTTATATATCAGCTCTTTAAATGTTGAAAGGAATTTCTCCACAGAAGGAAGACGACCTGCTGCTTTGTGACAGTAAATGCTGCCCATTATTTATTTACCTGCATCTTACCTAAAAACCCATGAACCTTTGACCTCTGCTCCACATTTGATTACAAAGTCAGTTTAATGACCACGGTAGTCAGTTTTATGAGGATCTTGGAAGTTCTTGACTTATCTGATGGCCATGGGTCATGCACTGCATTAACTTCTTCTGTTGTTTATCTTCAGCGCCCTCATATCTGAAGCTGCAGCGTGGGATGAGGATTCCAAGGCTGCTATTTTGTTTGATAATACCCAAATCCCTTCAACTTCGAAGCCATTGATGGTTGTATTCCTCCCCATACACACACATACATTATTGCCTGCCTACTCACCTTCACCCTCCAAACCAAACCCTCATGAGGGATCCACAACAGTCCAATTATATTTATCACCCTGACAGTTAAAGGCAGTCCTGCTCCCTCGTCTTCCTGCCTGAGCACATCCAATTGGGCTGCCATGCAGCTTATATTCATGTTCTACATCTTTGTGCCCTTTCAAATCCTGCTTGACTTTCCACCGCTGGCCCAGGACGCAGCAATGTCAAGGGGGGACGGTCATCCAGAAGAATTTTGGTCTATAAATAAGGTGCTTTCAGAGGCTTCTTCCTCTTTCCCCTTTTGATTCCAACATATTAACAGACGGATTTTCCCTCCCTTCCTTCATCACCGTCTGAACTGGATCTGAGAATCGCATTGTGTTGGCAACACACTGCAATCAATTCTGCAGTGATGCTTTGTGGGAGGTTTTCCTCAAATGCAAGTCATTTTCTTTTATCTGATGGGAAAACTGAACTCCATCGCTCTGGCTCGAGTCCAGACAGACACAGAAAAGTACAAACAAGATTTATCTCTGCCAGATTCACCTGGAGCCAGATAGAAAGCGCACAGTGTGAAAGCGCCCAAACCGAGGAGAGACAGTGGAACTAAAAAACAGGAGGGAAAAAAATGGAAAAGATCAATACAGGCTGACCATCACTCCAGTCTCAGCTTGGGGTAATGGGCACCCATATTGCATTAGTGTGCGAGATGGTTCTCCTTGAAGTGGTGAAGCGAGAATCCTACTAATGCATCTGACATTTCTGCACAACAGAACCAGGCAGCTACACAAAAACGTCTCAGGGCCTTTCGGATCAGCTTGCACAGAAGCTGCAACAGCATCCGCCGAGCAATACCGCTGTTGTTCTTTGTACATTTAATCCCAACACACAGACTTTTCCAGCAACTCTCGTTCCATATCAACTCAGATTTATTTCCTTTATTCAATTCAATCCAGTCCAGCGAGTTTAACTGGAGAGTTGCAGCTTCAGTATGAAAGCTGTGACTGTACAGTCAGGCCATTTTATAATTAATGTGTTTATTAAAGATAAATCCTTGGGTCCAGGAAACTTTCCTTTAGAGGATATAATTCTCATTTGTATATGAATACAAATAATACAGTGACTGGAGCTCAGCAGCAAGAGAATGAGTGCAAAACAACAATGGCTGTAATTCCTTACCTCTTGTGTAGCTGTTTCAGAATCATAATTATATCACTATGTTTCCTGCTTTTGCATGAGAAAGAAACAAACATGAGTAACAATGTGTCTGGAAAAAAAAAGCAGCTGGAAGAGAACTGTGTTTATTTCAGACATAAGATTAACTGAGACTTTTAAAACAAGCCTTCAATCAGGACTTTTCCTAATTCACTCCTACTCGAGCTGCTTTATCTCCTTCCTTCTCTCCCCCGCTCTCTCTTTCCCCTGATTGATTCAAATTATGCAGCCACAAACAGCTTCTTAAAGTTTTGGTGAGTGATCACACTGGACATGAATGCACACAGATAAAATATTCATGCATGCTGGACTTCTGATCAGTGCCTGTGGGATATCATTAGCTTTCCTCATTTTAGTGGTTTCTTCACATTAGAGTATTAAAGGGACAGACAGAGATGGCTCCCTGCAAATTTACAGAAATGAAATTGGGATTCATAGAGGTGGAGGTGAGAAGCCATGGAAGACATGTTTGTTTAATCAGGCAACTTTTTCTAATGAGGCACCTTTTGGCCTTATTTTGCAGACAAACTACGGCAACAACAGTTTAGACTCTGTGGACTCCAGAGTATGAGATGCTGTAAGTGAAACAGCAAACTGACCCATTATACTGATGACGTTTATTCTGCCAACCATAGAAACTGTTGATTGACGTGTACAACATGTCTAAAGCAGCTCCAACAGGTGTGTCAAGGATGTGCACAATTTTTAGTCCGATAAAATAAACCGAAAAACTATGTTGAGTGTCTAAATACAAATCTTTCTTTTATTTTTATCCAAATCTCTTGAAACAGAGCAAAGTTCCAAATTACCTTGAAACATCAGTGGCACTTAAAATCTAATTTTCATTATTGCTCTATTATAGAATCCAACAAGTAAGATTGATTTTCGATGTTTTTTTTGTTTTTTTTTTTGCTCCCTTTGTTCAAATATACTTTCTTTTAGAAATGTCAAGGTGTTTTTTTTTTTTTTTTTTTTTTTGCTTGTCCTGATAAGTTTGACAGACAGAAATGTGGGTCTGGGTGCTTCATTTTGTCAGGGCAGCTTTACATTACCACAGGAGAGGTTTAATTTACTCCTTCTGTTGTATAATGGACATTTTTTTAGGTACATTATTTGTATGGCACTACAGACTGTAACGGGTTTTGACAACAATGTGGACAGGCAGAGAGACATAGACATTTATATAACAACAATAAGTTACAAGGGGTGGATGAGTGGGAGGAGAGAGAACTGAATCACAAAAACTAACACTAAACTAAACAGTTAAAATGTATTTATTACAAGTAACTACAATTATATGTATATATAGTAAGTATATTTAATTATATCTGAAGGTTTGTTTTCTCATGTCTGTGCATGTGTATGTGTGTGTTTTGTATGTGTGGGTGGAGGGTTCTGTAAATATCGATGTTAAGTGTCTGCATGCACCAGTGTGTTTAAGCACATGGCTGTTTGTGTGTTTGTTCATGTAGATTTATCATGTGGAATGACTGTGTGGAAAGGTTACAATAAAACAAGAGGGAGGTTTTAACCGACCACCAGCCCGGCCCCACGGGCACCAGAGCACACGGGGGCCGAGCATCAGGGAGCACAGCAGCCTCAAGCAGACCGACGCCTAACAGCTTGCACAGTATGTATCCACAGGTGCAACGCAACATTGATGTCCGCATGAGAGCAGAGTGACCCCTGCGTCTAGGATGACGGCCCCCAAGTAGACAAAGGCCAAGGAGCCCTAAGACCCAGCTCGACACCCCCACCTCGGTACAGGGTCAAGTCAGTAAAGCCTAGTGGCTCTTTTCTAAAAACTCATTGCTGACTATAATAATGATCCTCTGGATCATGGAATGAATTACATGTATTAACGTAATTTAATAACAAAGTTAATGTAACTGTACATGTTACAGTTACTGAGGGAAAAGAAAATATTCCAGATTCACAAAGCTAAGCCACATGTTCTGTTTTCTTGTGCACATTGTTGCCATTTTTGTTGTTGTTGCATTTCACTCATCTCATGACAATATACTAGTTTAATAATCAATTTAGATAAAAGCAGATTCTTTCCCTCTAGAAATGGGAGTATTTTGAAGTTACCTATGTAAACTGTGACCATCAGACACAGCTATACATACAGAACAATATTCACTCCAACATTTATATTAAAAAAAATGAAGCACTAAGCTCCAAAAATAACCCGTTCCCTGGTGACTGGCTTCATACAGGTTTTGTGTTCTGCTTTCTCACAGTAAACATCTGGATACCTGAGATCTTTTTTGACTTTTGTTGATTAACTTGCTTCATTTTCAAATATTCATTTTAATCTTGAGTGGGTGGGACTCTAATGCTCAGAATGGCTTCTAAAACACAACATGGCGGTAAACAGGTCATCGCTTCTCTACAATGAAATGCTCTAGTTTTTACACTGATGGAGTAAACTGTGATGGACAGACACAGCAGTGCATACAGAGAATCATGCGCACATCAACTCTTCTCTCTCTGGATAGTTTTCCAAGTGAACCAAACAGGCCACGCCCCTTTACATCAACAATATCATCATATATACAGTACAAAGGCTCAAACAGCTGCTTAATAATGTTTCAGTGTTTACTGAGTGCTGTGGAATGTAAATTGCCAAAGTTTATTCCCAATTTGAACTCATGAGGATCTCAAGCCTGACCTTGGTTGGCTGTTATTACAGTTATTGTCAGTTGTTAAACATCATCAATTTCTTTGATTGTACTTCATGTATCTGAACAACTTTTAAAAAGGCTTGACATAGGTCAGTTTTGAGAACTACTGTAAGGTCATTAACCACATTAAAACATTTGAAAAAAGGTTAAGAGGTACCATCACAGTCATTTTAAGAGTCAATTAATCAAAAAGGAATTAAATGTAACTGGTTACTTTAAAAATAACTTTTAAAAGTGATACTGCTATTGCATCTTCAGTGGAGTAACTTGTGACCTTAAGTGATATTATTTCCAACCTTTGCATCGCTGGTGGAATCTATCATATAAAGCTCAACACTCCCTGATGAGCAGCAGTGGAGCTGCTCCTTCCTCTCTCTGAACAATGAAAACATTTTAAACATCAATTTTTAAACAAATCCTAACCCGCATGTGCATTTAGGAAAAGGAATGGAATGTTTTCAGTCACAAAAGTAAAACAAATTCTCACTGCAGTGATAGTGCATTTTCTCTGCCAGCTGTTTCTACATTTCACTAACACCCCACAAATCGCTGGAGAGCAGGAGACGATGCCAAACTGATTAATTATTCATCCACCCAAAACAGATTTTACAACGAAGAGACAATTCAAACTAATCTTTTTCTGAGCAAGTGCAAGTGCATTTTGTAATCATAAAAAGACCTTTAGAACTTTTCATTTTCTGTCTCAGACTTTTCATCTTTCTTACCTGCTTCCTTGGACAGCTGTGTGAAGGCCTCCACTCCCTTCTCTCCGTAGCTGCCTTCAGATGCAACAGTGGAGACGTAGCTCCAGTCCAGCGCTCGGATTATGTCCACCATGGCCTGGGCTTGGAACGAGTCTGGAGGAACCACCCGGGAGAAGAAGTCGTAGCGCCTGTCGTCACTCAGCTCCGGGGCTGTTGATGCGTAGCTGATCTGAGGGATCTAAAGAAGAAGCGGTGCAGGTAGAGAAGGAAAGAGAAAGTTTTACTTCTGTGTTATTGCCCTTCTGGTGCATTGTAGCAGTTGCTATGGCGACTGATCTGACAAATCGCATTTTGGAGCCGTTGTGTTTAAAATTGCTTCCTATTTATTGTGCAGTGCACTTCATTCAGTGTCTGCCATTTTATTAAAGTGTTCTCAGATTATTATTTCAAGCGTGATATTTGTGCACTGTGAAACCTCGACTCGGGACTCTGGGAAATCCCCACAGTGGAACGAAAAAGCTTTTTCTTTTTTTTTTTTTCTTCCAGTTCCACAATGCAAAGTGCCATATATTATAGATAGTGTTTGCCAGGGTCAGCTATATAACTTAAAGGCTTAAGAACCTGTTTAGTGCAACACACTTTCATGCCAAGTCTTAGATAATAACACTGATTTACAGTGAATGCTAAACATAGAACCCCTTCCTGGATAATAAAAACAAGTCTGTCTGCATCTAAAAGTTTTAAAACTTGAAACCTGCAAGTAGAAAATAAAGACATTTTGTAATTCTTGAGCTGTTTTGTCATTGTTTCTGTATGAAGGTCTTCACAGCAGAACATGCATGATAACGCTGTCAGGATGGTGGAAGTGTGAGAAACACTGACATTTTGTTTATAATAAGCACATAATATACACATTTATGGCAAAACCATGTTTGTAATTCATAAACAATCCACAATGATTCGCTCTTCACAAGAAAACTGAGCCTTAAAATGACCCTGCAAACTTCAAGATAAACACATTCTGCATATACAGTATGTTATATTTTTACATTAGTTGATAATCCAGGAAAGAATTACAATTATTCACATTAAATATTTAATACTATAACCTGTATTGAGTCTGTTGCCTGGAGAATGTGTCGCACTGTCACTTCGAGCTGCTACTTATCGCAGATAATGTCTTTGCAGCAGTTTTTATCAGCTAACTGCACAGCATAGTTAAGTGTTTCCCCGCGATTAGAGATGAATCTGTCTCAGTCATCCTGTAATATACTGTATAAGGGTGGAAAATTCAGTCTGTTATGCACACTGAATAGAAACAAGATATAAAGGTTATCGCAGGTTTGCAAACATTACATCAGTTTCAAAATCATTTTTATTTACAGGATAATGCCTGTCCCACAATGTCCTTCATATCTGAATTTCAAATCACATGTTGAGGTGAGCTCACGTTTCACTCATAGCTGTTATTTTTGGATGACAACAAACAGATTATATTACATTTCTTTACAGAAAAAAAAACAACATATTAAACATGTATTTTGCACATGTGGAATGTGGTCTTGGGACAAAAATCATGTTTCACATATGAAAACTTGAAATGTTCTTTTTGTCGTGAGCAGATCTCAGCTATCAAAACCCAATGAAGGAGTTTTTCAGTGACTCAACTCTCGAGCTCTAGTGTTGACCTTCTGTCTAAGGGTTTAGGGTCACCTGTGCCACAACGCGGCTGGCATAAAACATTGTGATGGAACATGGTAATGTGTGAATGTGAGCAGTCTGGTAGTGTTTTAAATGTCAGTTTTAACATTTCAGCATTTCAGTTGCAACTTTCATTATCGGTATTTTGGGTGATACTGATAGCGCTGTGGTGCATTCAGTACCACTAGTTTGATTAGACATTTACAATTCAAACATTTGGATGAGTTCATCCAGCTAACAGTTAAAACTAGCCTGTCTAGGCAGAAAAAAAGCCAAAAGCTGAATAATATCTGATTGGCACTTGCTGTCAGAAGATTCATAATCTTAAATGTCTTCGATTTTATGCCGTGCATGATTTTACAATAAACTTCTTCCAGAAACTTTTAGTTTTTCTACTTAATTAGCATGTAATTTTTGAGTTTTTTCATGGGAAATAAATCTAAATATAAATCCCGTCTTTGGAATTTATTTTCTTTCACATGTACTTATGCTTTTCATGTTACAGCCATGTGTTTTCTTTTTATATGTGCATTTGCTTTCATTTAAATAATGCCTAAATATTAATAAAGACAAATAAGATCTTATTATTAATCTATCTGTTGCCTGGAGATGGAACTTGATTTTACAGCTCATTTGTTTTCAGAGTAAAACATGTACTTTCATGCTGATTTCCTTCAAGGAAACTGCATGTGTTAACAAATATCTGTGAACTATGATCTCCGAAACGAGCATCATAATTACTCTTCATGTGGTCAAATACATAGTTTCAGTTTTAGTGGACAGCAACATTAATAAATGAGTCTCACAGGGATATAAAATGACTTTTATTGGTCAAGTCCCAGAAAAATGCACGGTAGTCACTTTTCCTAATGTTCAGAAACTTGCTAATAGTCTGCAGGTGCTTGCATTATCACCGAAACCCTTACTGGACTGACAGCCATGAAATTTTGTGCTGTCGTGAGCAGGTTGACTTAAAGTCACTTGGATTTGGTGTGATCATCAAATTTAAAGTAGTATTTGTGTATTATTTTGGTAAAAGTCTTAAAAAAAAGATCTGCACAAACCGATTAAAATCTCGAAACTAGCACAGCTCTCAAAGGCTTTAAAAAGAATCAACCATTTTCGTGGAGGGAACATTTGGGTGAGAATTCAGGTGAAGACATGCCTACTGAAGCAAAGACATGTCTATGTGAGTTAAAGTTGGTGCGTGTCCCACGGCTTTAAAGGATAAAGCCCAGTAAGAGGCACAAACTCATCCAGACACGGGAAGTTTATCTGAGGTCACAGCAAATTTCTGTGCAGCTTCACCATCTGTCAGAGGGGATTTAACAGCTCATCCAATCAGTTTTCAAATGACTCCATGTAAAAGATTCACTACACCTGCAGGCAGAAACACCTTTAGTCTTATTTTAAAACCTGAGTGGGTTAATTAAATGAAAAAAGTAGCATTTCTCACATGAGCTGTATTGACCAAAATAGCTTAAAAATGTGATAAAATTGTATGCTGGAGGCTTCTGACGAAACATGCTGCAAGCTGGGAGTGCTGATTTACTTGTTATGATGCTTCAAGATAAAGATCTAAACATCTCATCAGCCATTGTGTTTCAGGTTATGAGACAGCAATCATACCTGATGGCACATCAGGGTTCAGGATGTTCACCTTCCATCAGACAGCTGGACATCCAGGCAAGGACATGTATCATTTTTGCTTGAACCTAGCACAGCACCCCATCTCAGAGTCTAATATAAGCACTGCATGAATGCCATCCATTTCTGTTTGAGAGATCAAAAGTGACTGAATGCTGGAGAAACACCAGAATGAGGACACATCGGCATGCTTATGGGACCACTTCGACTCCCAGAGTGTGAGTTATAGCTTTGACCCACAACTCGAAGGGGGTCAATTGCACAAAGCCGACAAATTGAGGAGCAGAGGACGAGGTCGGGCTTGAGAAGACCCGATGTGTTACATTTCACTAAAGAAAAAATAATCTAAAAGACCCCAAATAATTCTCCAAACTAGCACATGCAAACTGGTGATGCAATTAATTTCCAAGTAGGAATGCCTAACAAATCAAATCCCTTCAGTGATGTTTGAGTTGAGCATATTGGGCTAAAGACGAGAGCGACTTTAAAGAATTCTTTTTTTTTGTAACAAAAAGTAAAGCACCTATTTGGAACATTTGCCAGGGGTCTATCTATCAGAGCTGCGGTGGTAATACAGTGAAGTCAAAAGGTGTTATAGTTTTGTTGTATCACGTACCGTCTCCACCACAGCTGGGACGGAAGCCTGCATGAACATTTGTCTCTCACGAGTATTTTGCTGCAGGGAAACATTTATAGGAAAACAATGTCTTTTTATTTTGTCCTAGGCCTGTACCCTGTTAATATGATTTCTTCCCAGGAATCCACATCTCATTGCAGAACAAACATTCAGTTTTCTTTTTTACGCTGTTATTTTATTTTTTTTTCAAATCTCATTTTGACCTCCAGGTATAACAGAAGGTATTAAACCTTGATTGAGAAAACGCTGCGGATTAAACCTGCTGAATTAATGATACAAGGAGGCGCTGACTAACTGAACTGATTAGACTGTAACTTATCTTTATCTTTCTCTCTGGCAGTTAATAATTAATCCTGTGCAATAAGTGAATTATATTAAAATATTCCGAACCTAATTATTTTTCTCAGGAGATCATCATAGGCAGCAAAGTTTTACTTTTCCTCTTTGATTACAAAGATACACAAGCAGTTGTCAAATCCATCAATTAAAGCAGCGCTTGTTCACAACCAATCAGAATATCTTGAGAGAGGCTGATAATGAAGGAACTATAAAGCGACAAGAATTAAATTTCCCTGCGACTGATAAGCTTGAAATGAACTGCTTCTGTCTCGCTTCCTCTTGGTTTGCTTGGAAAACATATTAGCATAGAGTGAAGCAACACGCGTGAATGCAGCACTGAAGGTGACCCTCATGTGACATTCATGTCTAAAGAGAACCAAATGCAGAGAACTTTATTACTAAGAACAAAATGATTGTTAGAAATTGTATTTTTTTGTATGAACATTGACATGCTGTACCTTTGCTTCATTGCATTCAAAAATCCCCACACTCTGACAGCTGGGTACAAAGCTCCTCGTCAACATCATCAACCAAACTTCTCTGTCTTCTTCTATGGTTGTGAAAAGTGATGCTGCCATGTTGTAGTTCTACTGCAGTTTGTGCAGTGGAGATGTGGAGCTGAAATTCTCATCTACAAAGGTACACATGGTGTTATATGTACAAAATAATTAATCATTAATAAACATTTTAGAACGTTGTTTGGGGGCTTTGTTTGCAGCAGTGAGGGAGGGATTATAGATCTTCTCTGGTCTGGGGAGCAACTTAGGATCTCTGGTGATATCAAGGGAGAGGAAAGTTTAGGTTTACCTCCTTGATCTGCAGCCACCATGACTTGACATTACATAAATGGATGAAAATGTATATTTGTACATACAGCAACAAGGTAAGAACTGTAGAAATCCACAAAACTATATACCTGGAAACAATTTTAATCAGGCAAATTGCTAATTTACATGCAAGATTTGCACAGGAACTACAACTTTCAATTTCTTTTCAGAAACAAATCAACAATCCATCCATCCATCCATCCATCCATCCATCCATCCATCCATCCATCCATCCATCCATTTTCTAAACCTGCTTCTTCCTTTCAGGGTTGCAGGGAGCTGGTGCAGATCTCCAGCAGTCTTTGGGCGAGAGGCGGGGGACACCCTGGACAGGTAACCAGTCCATCACAGGGCCACACATAGACAAACAACCATTTACACACACACTCACACCTAGAGACAATTTAGAGTTGCCTGATAAACAGTCTCCAAATGTTAAACAGAAAAATGTTCCTAATGTGGCCTGATGCATCACATGCAGACATACGGTAAAAACCAAACAAATGGCTTTCTCATGTTTTGCATTTATACGCTGTCATGTGTTAAAGTAACAGTAAACTAATGTAACCATTAATGTACAGCATAACTAGCATCATCCAAGGTGCATCAACCAGGAGCCGAAGAGTTTAGATGTTTTACTTTAGTCAAAAAAGAACAAGATGCAGTTTGAAATCGATCTTAAACTGATAACCTGAACAACAAAACTAAAGAGCCATCACAGTTTACCATCTGTAGCTGGACTGAAGCCACAAACCTCTGCTTTCTCTGATGGATCTCTGTTTTACAGAAACAATGAACAAATAAATAAATAAATAAAATCAACTTGGTTGTTGTTGTGTATTTTTTTAATATTTTTGCTGTGCAAGATGCAGCTCAGATCCTTTTATACAAAACACCCAAATCTGATCATTTTCATGAGAACAAAGTGATGTGACGTCAGTTTTATGCACAACAAGATTTACTATGCTGCAGAAAACATCCAGGTGGGAGAAGTGATGCAGATGCCTGAACGCAACCTTTGCATCCATGATGTCTGCTTTGGTTGTGAACTCATCATGAGTCAGATGAAGAGACAATGATTAACGCCGCAGCGTTTTCAGCATCACAATTACCCAGAGCTGATGTCTGGCACCTGCCATCTACAGTGTGGATCAAAGTTAGGATTGCTGAGGGTAATCGCCTGGCTCAAATGTATCTGAGCTGACAGGATCGATGGAGGGAAAACACAGGGGTCTTTTATAGGGGACACTGCTTTATTGATTTACCAGCTCAAAGTGCTGTGGCCGCCTTGAATAAAAATCTGTTGGTGAAGTCTCTAAAGAATGTTGGGTAAAAAAAAAAAAAAAAAGAGAGAAAGATGGAAGGGGAGGAGAGGGCAGTAATCTGCTTAGTGACATTAAAGGAGAATTTCAGCCTGGAAATGAAAATTTAAGAGGAGAAGTGACTAGGCAAGGTTGCATAAAGGTTAGACTCGTTCACAGTTATTTGGAATGCCAGGTGAAGTTAATTAGAGTGCCATGGCCTTTCTAATGGATTCTCATATTTAGCAGCCTACGAGCACCACGGGCAGCTCTAAATAAAGGTGAGAGACAGTAATGTTTGTGCTTTAACTGTCCTGCTCTGCTAATGTGAAGGTGATGATCTGGACAAGCCGAGAGCAATTGTTACACATGCAGGAAGCTCTCCTCTCTCTCATATGCCCCATGTAAAAATAAATGTTATCTGAGGGAAAAAAATATGTAACATATGGTGTGGCACAGCTCTCAGTCAGGGAAATGGTTATCATCAGTCTCTGCCATCTGAGCACAGGGAAAATCTGTAGTAGTGTGCATAAAAAAAACAAATACATGTCTCCCACAGAATCAAATGACAGCCCGTGAAAGACCATCTTTCTGAATGCAGCAATAATAAACAAAACACTGATCTGAGTGGACTCCGTCACTGTCAAAGTCTGGGTTTTGTGTCCAAAAATCCAAGAGGAGCCATCAGAAACATGGTTCCAAATGAGCTGTGAGTGGCAGGGCTGTAGTGTTTCTCAAGAGAGGCTTTCACTGGAGCGAGGGCGGTTGGGCAGTTCTTCTTCTTCTTCTTGTAGGAATTTCTGTGCCTCTATTTGCTGCATGATTAGATTCTAAGTATATCTTGACATCAGTCAGCTCCGCTTGGCCATTTGCAACAAACTCTCTGCGGTGATGACGGAAATGACAGCAGGTTCTGACAGATTCAACCATAACCCCATGCTGTCCGTGGCTAAACGCCAGTGTACAGATTGTACGTGACACCAGCATAATAAAACACACAAACACACTCACAACCCGTAAGCATGACCCTACGAACTGACCACAGAGTTATTTTGAAAGCAATTCCACACACTTCATCCATAAACGAATAAATATTTGTCTCCAAAAAAAAAAAAAAAAGCTCCTTGTCAGAAGATTTATTCATAGCTCTGCTGCTCGGCCTTGTAAAACACCAACAGTCAATATTCTATATAAAAAAGTAATACCATACTATGAACAGGCCTATAAAGATATTGAGCAGCCATCAAATTTTACAACTTTTCTGCTAAATCAAGGTTTTTTTTGCATCCTTTGAATTATATGGACGTGTCTTTGTAGCCAAACAGTAGAGCCATTTGTTAGCAGGACAGAAGTAATGACTGTGTCCCTACACGTAACCTTAGGCTGGCTTTTGGTAATGTCTCTGTGCCAGAGCATGGCACTGCCAGCACAGCTGAGGAGGAGGAGAGACGGGGTGGGGGGAAACTGACAGCTTCTCCTCCTTCTCTATGTCACTGCCACCCCTCCTCTCTTCCTGCCCATCTGCGCCCCTCGTTCTCACTCAGATTTTCTTTTTTGTGACAGCTACATCTCATCAGTGCGCCCTCACACAACCTGTGACTTTCAGCCTTAGTCTCCACCCCCCTGTGTGTCTCAGTCCCATTGAATGAAGACGGGTGAGTCTCACCTTCATGTTTCTCTCTCTCTCCCCCTCCCTATCATCTGTCTGTGTGCCGCACGCCCACACAGATGATCAGCAGACACTTCCTGCTCAGAGAGGTCCTCGGGCTTCCAGTACTCCCCCCTCCAACCCAAGACAATCTGCCCTCGGTCTTTTGTTCCAAGTCTTTCTCTTTTCTCTCATTTTTTCCCTTATGTTTTTAATTTCAGCCCTTCAAACTCAAAGTTATTCTCTGATACAGCTGATTTGGGTTAAAGAAATGGATCTATCACAGCCAAGGCAAAATTTAATTTGTAAAACAATCACTTTTGGTGATTTTCATTACAATATCCATCTGTGTCTTTGTAACAGAAGCATAATTGGCGGGTCTTATTTGTGCATCTTTTTGATTTAGTTGTTTGTTTTTCAGAAAAAATGGAACAGATTGGATCAGTAAACATGTAAAAAAAAAACACATCCAGCCAAAGTTTTTTTTATGCTGTATAAACTGTGTAAAAGAGGTTCAGCTGTGAAAGTAACTAGGGCATTGCTTTTTAAGTTGCTCCATGGAGCTTGGAAGGATAAATAATTAGAAACGGGCGAAGAAGAAGAATTAGTTAACTTGTTTACAAATAGCTTGTATGGTCATAATAAGATGGTGCTCTTATAATACCTTAAAACTGAAATATGTGCACATCCAGTTCATAAAGCAGGTGTTCAGAAGGATGACTAAAGCAACAAATCACATCAAACAGCTAATAATAAGTCAACAACATGTGTTTTGACTATAAAACACATTTGACAAACACATGTAGATAATTATATAATTATCACAGTATCCTTTCAAATTTTTTTAAATAATACACACTATGGTAGAAGAATTTGGTTATAAAAGGAGTAAGGCGAGTGATTTTTACATAAAAAATATGAGTTTTATTATGAAATCATGCATGAAGTGAGAACGTTCAGCCAAACGGTTCTATGAGGTTCTAAAATATGATGCTTGTCGAGCTGTTTTATAGTGATGCTGATACAGAGATGTTATCAGAATCCTGGATGTCATTAGAACATCTTGATAAGATTGATGAGAATCTAATCAAGAACAAGATGTTGAGCTATAATAATTTGTCAGTGTGACGTGGTTGGACAAATGACGCTGGAAGTAACCTGAATTCCTTCAACAACCCACATTATGGTTGTCTATGGAGTAACACAGTTGAATCCAATGTTGTGGCTTATGTACAAATAAATCAAAATGACCCAAAAAATGTAGAAGAAACCAGCTTGTGGAAAGCTGCTCAACAATATGCATGAAATGTTTAAACAGGAAATAATCTGAGTGTCTGACCAATTACATCCAAACATCACAGATATCTAAAACTGTGAATTATTGTTTCAAGAATTCAGCTAAGAATAAAAATATCCAGCTGAAGGTTTCTGAAGGAGCAACGAGATTAAATTCATCATAAAGCACAGAATTTTTGAGAACATTAGAGGATGTGAAAAAAATCACTAAATGGGAATTAAGTGTATGTGTTATTAGTATAACCAAGGGAAATAAAAGAGAGTTAATTAAAAGGTTTACAGAAAGCTTCCAGAAGTCATTAATCATTCAGTCTTTTTAGTGACAAAAGTTTTTGATGTAGATTCAATAAGAGAACAAGTTCAGTACATCCAAACCAAAAAGAATGATCAGGGTGAGCAACATTAAAATGCATCGCAACAACACGATCACAATCAGGGGATCATTTGGTCGAGTCTGTAAACTGAACTCTTGCACATTGCTGCTTTACAAAGTTAACAGTCAGACAATCCTTGTAGACACAGAAGAAGACTCATATTGATTTTTATCTTGTTTGCAGCGACTTAATGTTTATTTTATTCACCTTTTGGCTCTGCTTTTAGTTTCCTGAGAAAGATTTGTTTCTTTCAGCGTCTCTAAGTTCACCTGTTGTTGCTAAATGCATCTGTCTGGTGTTTCGAGTGAAGAAGTGCACAACTCAAAGGTCTGACAACAGAAAAATAGATATATGCTATGAGACAAAGAGATTTAAGGCTCAGGCATTAGATGTATGTAAAGTAATTCCTATAAACTAATTTCCTATTTCAACCCTTGTTAATATTATCATTTATATTCATGCAAATTTACGATAATTGAAAAATAAAAGTCAAAACTGAAAGTCTTTGTTCACTGAAATCAATTTTTGTTATTTCCCAACTTTGTTTATATTTTTCATTTGCTTTGAATCAGGTTGTGTATTTTATTAGATTTGTATCTTTGTGGAATTTAAGAATCTATAACAGGTTTTAAAACAAAACAAACAACGGTAATTAAAATAAAACATCCATCCATCCATCCATCCATCCATCCATCCATCCATCCATCCATCCATCCATCCATCCATCCATTTTTTAAACACATTTATTCCTGTGCAGGGTTGCAGGAGGACTGGTGTTTCCAGCAATTATTGGGCAAGAGGCGGGGCTACACCCTGGACAGGTCACCAGTCTATCAAAAGGCCACATTGGGATAAACAATAATTTATGCCTAGGAACAGTTTAAAATTGCCAATTAAACTAACAGGCACTGTTTTAGTTTGTGGAAGGAAACTGCAGTCCCTGGAGAAAACCCACAAATATAAGGAGAAAACATACAAACCCTATAGATGTTTCAAACCCAGGACCCTAACAGCAGCAAAGCAACAGTTCTGTGTCACCGTGCAGCCCCAATCAATAATGTCCTTTTATATTCCTTGTTTCGCCAATCTCTTATTTTCTCCCCTTTTCCTTTATCACTACATCTCTGTGCCATTTTCCTAACTTTCTTTTTTATTTAAGCACCTTCTGTACACCTTGCTTATTGTTGCAGCCCTGTCTGATGTAGAAATCACAGACGTTGGTCCTTCTGAGCTGTCCACACTGCTGAACTAGCCTTGGTGTTACATGAGAGAAAGTCTGGCTTTTATTATCCTTTATCTGACCTTCTACCATCTCCATCTTCTCGCCCACTTCTCTCAGTCTCAGTCGGTTCCCTCACCCTTCGTCTCTCCTGCTCTCTCCATCCCGGGTCCCCTGGGCGGCTCCAGTGCTCCACGTTGAGGCTGTAAGCTCTTGCATGGCTGCCCTGTCAGAGTGTATTTTAAGACAACCAGCATGTTTCGCTGTGGGTACAGAGGCTAGGTATGACTCACAACTCAGATATTTGACCAGGAGAGCCACACAGTGGAGTAAAGCTGAGCGTGGGAGGAAAGTGTGGATCGCTCACAAAGGGAACCTGACCGACCTCCATCTTTCCATCTGGTAAACAGACTGCTATTTCAGCTCTATTGGTATTTCACATCATTTCCAAACACCAAATAGCTCTCAAAGCCTCATCAGAGGACAGTCTGTACTGTGGAGAGACTCAGCATTTAGACAGTGTTGTTTTATAGGTGTAATGTTGCTGTCACAAACACAGATCACAAATGAAGCCTGATCCAAAACTATGACTTTGGCGTTGAAGATAATTGTGAGAGTTTAGTTTGTACCTCTTCCATAAAGCTTCACCTTGCAGAGAACAGTGTAGTTCAGCCGAGCAGATCATCATGGCCACACTTTCGTCAGGTTCAACAGATTCTCAACTCGCCGTGAGTATAAAACACAGCCTGCGGGTTTATGACTAAGTGTTATCAAACACATTCCTTTAGATTCACAGAATCTCACATTACAGCTGGCTTTATTGATTTTTCCTGCCTGCAAAGTGCACTAGATGCAGCTCTGTTTTCTCCCCTGCGTTCTTTATAGCCTGCATAATAGCTTTATTTTTTTTCTGGAAAAACATGAAATATTAACAAAACAACAGTTAAATCTACTGTGTGCCTGGTGAGAGATAAAAAACTAATTCTTTCATGAGAGAAGCAACATATGCCTGTGGTTGGAAGCTGTTGATATGCAACATCTCTATATCACTGTTCTGCCTCCTTTCACAATCCAGCACCAATATGCCAAAGACATGTTATTTATCACAGACCAAGCAAGGTACATATGTTTTGTTTTTTGTTTTTTTTCCCCCACCTAAAACTGGAGCACGCTGGGTTTGACACATTCATTGTCAGTCATGCACTTGCACCTCCCTGACCTGCATCCCAATGACTCCAACTGTACTATCACATCTATTCCCATGTATCTCTCTCTTCAGAGTCGACAGAATTTCATCCACAGGCCCATTTCTCTCCTAATAGTGCAGACAATGCGGGTGAGCCTTCTCAATTTTATCTTTCCCTGTCTGCACCTCACAAAGAATTCTTTAGCAGGGCTGTGTAATTACAGACTGATCTCAGCAGTGGAAATTATCACAGACATCCCATTCTTTCTGTTAGTGTGTCTGAGCCGGTGCTGAAGCCAAGCACTTGAGACATACCGTATATACTGGCTGAAATGAGAGCAGAGCATTAAGAGCATAGTGGTTAGCATGCTTATTGCTTAGCATAGTGTGCAATGCAGCCTTGAATCTCCAGTATTTTTACATGTACTTTTACATGCCTTATGCAACATTTGGTTTCATAAGATGTTTTTGGAAAAAGATCCAAATATGACGAAGAATGTGCAGATGTGAGCAAAACACCCGCCTTCTGTTTGCTTTGTTTTCGGCTGTAATATGTGTTGGACTTACTGTTTTCTATTTGAGGTGTGCAGTGATAAATGCACTCACCCGTAATGCCTGGAACAATTTATGCACAGTTGTTATTTGGTGATCAAATATAATAGCAGAATTAGCAGCTTAAACTGTTGTTCACTGTAAGATGTGCACGTCTAGCTTAGCAGTGATGATTGTGAAGATTTATCATCATCCATAAAGAGGCAATAAAAATGCAAAACACAAAATATGTTCAAATTTATAAAACGTTGGATCGAATAAACAGATTAAACGTTCAAGATGTGATATTACAACTGAAGACGAATTGTAAACAAATATTTAAAAGACAGCAGGGAGTTTTCGCTTAGCATTTTACTGCTAACTGATTTAGCAGCCCATGTAGGAGCTTGCACCAAGGCTTTATGAACAAATCTCGCCTCCTTTTACAGTGACTGGCAGACTCGACTTCACCCGGACAATAATCATCTGTCACATGAGGAATTTTGATATTGAAAGTGCACATACTGGCAAGATCAGTTCAGATCAATAAAGTAAAGTCCTTGCCCTCCAGCAGTCTCTCAGCCCCAGTGGCAAAAGCTCAGTCACCTTTCCATCTCAGCCAGAAGTGCTTTAGAATCTGAATCAGGATAAATAAGTAAATGTCTGTTGACAGCCACAGCACAGCTAAAATGTCTGGAATGGTAGTTAGAGGTTACTATTAAACCTTATGAGCCACTGAGTTCATGTTAAAAGTGAGAGATTAAAAATTTGTGACTGATGCAGTTTAATAACATTGAATTTTTAGCCAAGCTTCAAAAGCCCACACAAACAGAGCTATGCTTGTGCTAGTTCATTAATAATAGTCCATTAATTTTGTTCTATTCACATAGTCAGTAATGGATGGTTCTCAATAACAAACAGAAAATCTGATATTTTGAAGGAGTTTAAAAGCTGCCAGAAACCACAGAATGGCTTTAAGTTATGAAGGGATTTTCATGGATTTTATAGGTTGAATCCTCACGATTTTGCAAATCTCTTGACAAAACTTCAGGTATAAACCCTCCGGTGGTCATAACAGCTGTAATGTCACCTGGTGCTTCATGCAGCTAGAGACTGTTTTTATTACTTTTTAATACATTTTGTGCATCTTACTGGGTGATGTCTTGTACAACTGACAAGCAGACTAATTTGGTTTCTACTTCTGAGTTATGTTCCTGTGTTCAGTTTGTATACAATCCATGTTTAACTAGTGTCACTGAAGTTAGAATTTACTGATTAATAAACACTTTTATCTTCTTTTTTTTCTTATTTTGTTTCCAGTTATTATCTGTCTAAAGTTCATATGATATTCATTATATGAAATATTTCCCCTCAAGGCAGCTTTGTCTTCATTCTCATACTGGCTTTCAGATGTTCTCTGACATTAATGTCCCCTGCAGATAACATTTAATGAGGTCTTATGGTGTCTCTTGCAGATAGTTAGCTGTCACTCCTTGTTTCAAACTCATTATTATTATTTATTTCATGCTGTATTGTACTAATCAGTCTTGAATAACTTATATAATTACGATTATAGCAAGAATAGTTCAGATTATTTGAAAATTAGAAACAAATAATTAAACTAATAATGTATTTGAAGAAAATATTTCAGACATATCAAAAATACAAACAGCTTAAAATGAGGTGAGGTGAGGTGAGTCTTTGTTGTCATTGTACAGTGTTATAAAGCAACTTGAGAACTTCCATATTTCTGTAAAAAGACAAATAAAATCCCAATAGGTACGGATAATGAGATTAGCAATATGTGAAGAAATGAGGAATTGATATGTGCAAAAACTATTAATGTGTGTAAAAAATGAAATATGCAATAAGAGGAAGAAATTGTGTACATACAGAATCAGGATTATTCACGATGGCAATCTGCAGGGTTAGGATGTGCATTATGAGCAGAAATGAGGTCTGTGAATGCTGTAGAATGTGTATTGGATGTTTATATAAAGTGCAATATACAGATATGCAAACTGAGCAGAGACATAATGTATATTAAATTTATTTAAATACACATGATCCAATGAGAGAGGATGGCTGGGTGTTTTCATTTATTAGAGCTATTGCCCTTTTATAAACACCAAGTCTTTTTGTCTGTGCCCTGTATGCTCTGGCAGAGAGAAGCAGCTTTAACACCTGGTGTTCAGGGTGAGAGAAGTCCAGTAAGATGTTGCCTGCCCTCTTGAGAAAGCAGATCTAATAGTGTTCTCACAGGACGGGAAAAGGGTGGTCAGTGATTTTCTGGGTGCTATTGCTGACCCTTCGGAGCACCTTCCTCTGTGTCATAGTGCAGCTCAAGAACCACACGAAAAAGCAATAGGTCAGAAGATATTAAACAGAGCAGCTATAGAACAGTCAGGAGTAGAACCTGGTCAGCAGTTTTCATTTTAGGTTCTGAGGATCTTCAAGTGAAGGCATCAACCTCTAAGAGGAGGAACTCAAATGGAAGTCTGCACACCCAGAAACTTAAAGCTTCTCCACACGTTCCCAATAATTATAGAGGAACTGCAGATTGGACTTCCTGCTCCTGAAGTCAACCATCATTTCTTTGATCACCAAGTTGTTATCTGCTTACCAACACACCAGAATCTGGACTTCACCACACCCTCACCACATGAGATGACCCCACCACAGTGGTATAATCCTATTAATACTGTAACTACATTGTCTATGTGGGTTGTGCAGAAAGAGAAAATAAAAATGTATATTATTTAAATTAGAGACCAATGAGTTGACATGCATTTATAGCTGGTCTAACTTTGAAAAAACAAAACAAAAACAAAAAAATCTACAGAATAGCTCAGATTAAAACCTAAAGACATAGTCTGATTTTCACATTTACAACAGAAACTATTTGTTCTCAGTATCCTGAAACCCCAAGCTGTTTACTACGGCTATAATAATGTTCAAAATATCAAACATAAAACTTTGAAGGGTGCAATATATCCTTTGTCTTATATAATATAGATTTGTGCCCGAGAAAAGGTCTGGAAAATAAATACACCCTATAAACCCCAAGCAAAAAGAATGACAGAGTGATAAGAGCTGCTGCAGCAACAGTGTGATGAGAAATTGTTTTTTTTCTGAGCATTAAGCAGGTAAAAGCTCCAACAGCTAATGTAACATTGGAAGAAAACAACATTCATTAACCAAAACAACTTTATTAATTAATGAAATGCATTGACCAATCAGTAAAGTTGTTTTTTTTCTCAGTATTATAATTGGTGCTGGAACTTTAATGCAATTTAAAATATGAGGTTATGCTGAAAACGTGAAGAAAACTTTTCTAAATTAAAGGTACAGTACTGAAATAGTCACACAACAGTCTAATGTCCAACTGATGTTGAAAATAAAGTCACATTGTAACAGATCTCGATGTCCACCAAAAAAGCTAGCCCGGACCGTAATCATTATTTACACGTCCAGACTTCCTGGTTCCATAATGAATCACATGTGAGTCTGCAGGGCTGCCAAGTCTTCAACACAAGCAGCTGTAATTCCACAATGAGCAGCAGCAAAAAGTAAGAAACCACCACATCCTTCCAACTCAGCAGCCGAGCTGCATGTGATGGGGCGTTCAAACACCTTTAGAAAAACTTAACACTGAACAAATAGACCTTCAGACATTCCCAAAAATTTAACAAAATAGGGGTGTAACAGTACACAAAAGTCACTGTTCGGTATATATCTCGGTTTTGAGGTCACAGTTTGGTTAATTTTCGGAACAGTAAGTGGAAAAAAACAAACCATAATTGCGTTTTATTTAATTTTCAACTTTTGCAAACAACGGTTTCTATATTTTCTTATAAAATTAAACATTAAAAAAATAAGAAAACATATAAAAATAGAAATAAAAAATAGAATACTGCTTAACTTACATCTGTTAGAGAAAAAAAAAACTCACGTGGGAGTCCGGTGCTGACAACAAACTTCCAATCCGCCAGTGAAGATGCTCCGCGCAAAACAAGCCTGTTAACTAGCTGTAATCGGATCGGTGAACATCTGCACTATGCTAACAGTGCAGTACCGAAACGGTTCGTATGAATGCATGTGCTGTTACACCCCTCTGCTCGTGTATTTACTTCAATGTGTTTGTTTAGCGCCGCTGTGCGTCACGCAATACAGCGTCCATGCTAAAACTCTCCTGGAAACTTACTTCTGCTGCGCTTAATATCACATTAATAATACATTTATGAAAAAAAATGCACCAAAACGGTACACAAGTGAACCGAACCAAACAGGCCGAACCGAACGGTTCAACATATTCCCATGCATCGTTACACCCCTAGAACAAATACAAGGGAAACAAAACGAGAATCAACATCAGAACTGGCAACTCAACAGAAAAATCGGAGGGAAGGGGGCGAGTGGCTGAGAGTGGACGTTTTTTTTTCTACATGAACTGCGGGACTCGGATTTAACAGCAATGTTTAATTCTTACATACTGTACCTTCAAAAAAATGAATTGTATAACGGTGGGTGAGTGGAGGCGGGGGGGTCAACTACAGCTCTTGTGCGCAGACTATGGTTTCAAATATTTATTATTGTAGGACAGATAAACAGGAAATGATGGCAAAACTGTTATGCAAAAAAATAGACTGAGATACATCCTTCATATTTATACACAATAATGTTCTAAACATTAAAGCACATGAAACCAATGCTTATAAACATTCGTTATAGTCTCTTTTTTAATGTATATTAAATGATGTTGCCATGGTTACAGAGCCATGATGGGTGGAGAAAATAAAAATCTTCTTTACATCTCCTCTGCTATCTTCCACACTCTGATGGATCGTGTGTTCGCCTGTGGTGTAGCGGCCTCTCTTTTCTTCTCCGGGCTGATTGGTAGTTGTAGTGCATCACTGAGAGCTTCTGACCTTGGAGTACCGACAGAAACACCATGGCACCGCTGCAAAGCCAGAACAATGAATAACTGCTTCCTCAGTGAGCACAAGAAACATTTTTCAGTGTTGTACCGATCACCCTGCCAACTCTGGAGGAAGTGGACACAGTCTTCCAGACAGAGTTTTCTGTATAAACAGACTCCCATTTAAACTCAAATCATGATTCATAAAAAGAGGACGTCTTGACAAATGGAGTGAGAAGATTTATGTAGAATGTGTTTTTTCTTTTTGCGACACACTCTTTTCACACAACTTTCAACTGGCAGGGAGACAAAGTGTAAAAAAGGCACGCTGACACGCAGCTCAGAGCCAGAATCAAAGATGTGGAACAGACACCAGATCAGACAATTACCCTGAGACAAGTTAACCAGGCGAAACAGGAAGAGGCCCAGTCAAGAACAATAGAACTGTCACACTTCGCTACTGAAGGGTTCTCGTTGTTTATGTCAACAGCATCAACATGCAGAGCAGCTCAAGTGAATCTCAACACTGCTAATAACAAGATCTGTCAAACGAGCTACAGTGAAACAAACCCAATGCCCTCAACATTTAAAGGAAATTAAAATTACTTTTAAACTTTGTGGTTCATTGATCATCCAAAATACAAAGTGTAGGAGAAATAATCGAAGCCTATTAGTGCTAAGATGAGCTCTAACCATTAAAGTTTCAACAATTAATCCTAAAATCTGTTCAAAGATGAAAATGTGGTTCAGAAATTATTTTTAAAATGTCTCATTTAGGCTAAACACTTGAAAAAAACATGGGTTACGTGAACAGCACATGGTTTAAACATAAAACATTACCATTACATCATTATGTTAGTGAAAAAATAAAACATTAAAGCCTCAGTTGTAAAATTGATTCTGTCCTTGTGTTTTTTGTTTCGTTAAATCACCCTTTTCCAATAAAATTCATTTCAAGTTCAAACCTCAGAGAGGAATTACTCTCCAAATACAGAGGTGAAGATGTGCTCCAGCTGTGCACAGGAAGTGAAAAATGATTTGAGCACAAGAAAAGTATTAAAACAACCATGAAACACAAACTCGCACGGCAAACATGTTTTTTGCCATTTAGAAGTGTGTAACACTGAGTTATGTGAATTCTTCTGAGAAATAGCTTTAGCCTTAGTCTTTTTAACAATAGCTCTAACTGCGGATTTAAGAAGAAAAAAAAAAAAAACTTTTGTTTATTGCCTGTCACATGATGATAGAAATCCTTTACACCAACCTTCGCCTAATCTTCACAGAAGCCTTAACCAAAAATAAATCTAGCGGTTAACCTTGTGTAGAACCACATATCTATCCTCCAAGCATGATTAATTCAGGCAAACACACATACACCCCTGAAGTTATCGATCGCATGAAGACTTGCTCCGCAAAATCTCCAAACTGAACAAGAAGACGCATCGCTTGTTATTGCCAAAGAACAAAGCAAACAAGCAACAAACATTTAACAAATATGAAAGTATTATATTTTCTTATTAGCGCAGCCATGCCTAGATTTTGATTTAGATATACAAAACTGTGTTATAAATATTTAGATTTAGTCTGGATGACAGATAACAGGTACTAGGCTAAAGCTAGTGTTAGATGCTAATAATCAGGACAAGGAAAAAAAAAGTGTCAGGAAAAGGAAAATCCATGTCACACTAAAATAAGATACATCAGAAGTTACCACATTCTCAAAGCAAGTTTCCTTTCATTTCTCACTTTTCGGTGAGCTTAAGTCCAATAAAAGTTTCCACAGAAAATGACGCTAAATGCTAATTTACGTTCCAAGTCTCACATCTGTATTCAGCTTCCTGCATCTGTTTGCTTCTCTTTGATTCACCCACTGTATCCTAACAGCCTAATTTCCAATAAAGCAGCTTTCGTATTTCTTTACTACAGTTGTCAGACAAGGAAACAAGTCTGAGTGTAATAGAAAAGCAGTCCATTAATGCAGTGTGTTGAAGCGCTGTGAGGCTAGTGCCCAGCTCCAAATATCAGGTTTCTTTCTTTTTTAAACAACATCTTTTGATCAAAAGCCATTCATGAAACACAAAGACTTTGCTGTGATTCATATTTACTTCTACAAAAATCAGTTCAATACGAAGATGGAAGCAGGCAGAAGGTCATGCAGATTATCTTGGCTACTTTCATCTGCTCTTACCTCATGTGTGTATATTGTTTAGTTTTTTCTTCCTGCTAAAAGCTAAAAGTTCAGATTTTTTGAAGTGAGTTCTAAGAAAAGATTTTGAACATTTGATAACTAACTTCTTGTAGATTCTCTTGTATGATCTCAGATCAACAGAAAAGTTCATTTCTACAGCCTTGAAACAACTCGGGTATTTAACATTTAAAGCAAATACTATATTATATGTTATTTATTTTATATTTTACATCACATCAGTTATTTCAGTCCAATTCCAGCCAAAGTTGTTGCACATTTAACATGAGGTTCTAGTCAGCTTCACTTGTTCTAGAGCAAATAAAAAAAACAATGTTATGTAAAATTTACCGTAGGGAAAAAGCTCAGGAAATAACATTCACATGAACCACTACTACAGTGAAAGAGAGAATAACATAATTATATGAAGACAGCAACGATCATTGCTAGCTTTACTAGTACTAGCCATTAGCTTGTCAATCTAGTCAGAACTAATCTCTGTTTCTCCGAACTGAGGTCATTTAATGACCTATCTGAAATATGTAAAATAAAAATTGACAGTTTTACAGAACCCCAACTATCACTTTCTGTTTAAAGGATGGAGAGAAATGCACTTTATCTATAAAAACTCTTCATTAACATGAGGAGTACACAGATGTGTAACACCTGGGGCCCGTTACTTCTCACATATTTGCTTTCGAAATGTGCCTCACAGCAGACAATTACACAGTTCCTGCACTGAAGAGGACGTGTTAGCAACTAACTTAACAAACAAGCATCTATGTTTTAAAAGTCAATTATTCTGATAATCTTTTCTGTGAACGCAGTCACTTTGTGTTCGCTCAGCTCAGAATTTACATGCTGATGTCCAGCAGTGGACTCAACCAAGGACTTTACTTTCCATCTTTCACTGATTCACTGACACATTAAATCACTGTGCACTATGTGTGCATGAAAGAAGCCTTATAACTTTTAACCAAATTCCACACAGGATTTAAACAGGAGACTCAAACCAATGTATAAATTAATCCAATGATTTTCTTTTCTGTTGTTATCATCAGAGGAGCAGGGAGAAACGCCTTCGACGTCACGATGCAAACTAGCTGATTTTGCTTCACAACTAACAGCCGAATTTTTCGGGCAGATTTTAGATTTGATGTGCTTTCAACCTCTAAGTAGAAAGCACATGACAAGTCTGTGCCTAATTCATCAATAAACAACCTGCTATTGATCTTGATGGCCTCATTTAAGGGTGAAGCATGAGTGCTTCAGTACTGATAAGGCAGTTTAAAAACATTATATTGTGTCATCAATAGCTTTTGGCCTTTAGTCAATGGTAATTTAAGCAACCCCCTTTGAAGGGACAGAGGTTCCCTAATTTGCAAAATGTCAATTGTGATTGAAGTCTTCCACCAAATCAATGTACCCGTCACATGCAGGCATTTTAGAGAGCACTTGAAATCCCACCGGATTTGCATCTGAACACAGTAATCCTGTCAACTGATTTTTTATGTATGCTCTGGCTGCTGAGGCACTGTATATTTTTCAAGCTCAAGAGAAAAGACACACAAACGTGTTCAACAGCACTCGCACACGGCTGCAAAAGTTCCCACAAAAAGAGACGAGAGAGAGAGAAAAAAGCACATTCACTAAACATTATCTCCAGGGAAATACACAGAAAATGAAATTGAAGCTAATAAAACACTGAAGCTCCGCTCTTTCACTTTCAAATGCAAAATCAACAGGTATTTTAGCTTAACTACCCGAGGCCTATGCTGCACTTTAATAATTTAGCCTCCATGTGAAGGTCCACACTGTGCCGGCTGATATATTAGTTATGTATTATTGCCTGTTGTTCGGAAACGTTCAGAGGCACCATGAAGCCCTGCTGCAATAACACAACTGAAGGACAAAGAATGAGTTCTAGCAG
Source organism: Pachypanchax playfairii (assembly GCA_006937955.1). Taxonomy (NCBI): domain Eukaryota; kingdom Metazoa; phylum Chordata; class Actinopteri; order Cyprinodontiformes; family Aplocheilidae; genus Pachypanchax; species Pachypanchax playfairii. Next base: position 2,649,963 of record SSNP01000007.1, on the reverse strand, counting down.
CAGTTTATTACATATTCTGTGAAACGAAGACACACTGGACCCCAACATCTGTGATCTGAACGCACACACACACACTCATGCACACATACAGATGGAAAAAAAAATAATATGAACCAAAACATGACGCAGACATTTTAATCTAATTTGTTTTTATTGGTTTGTTTTTGTTTACTCATTTCAGGAAGGAACTAATCACATGACCAGGAATGCCACTAATAGTGTTGGTAAACAGTTGTGTTATTTAATAAACGTATAAAGTCTATATGATAAAACTACATTAATTTAGCATTTAGCATGTTAAGATAACATCTCTACAGATAAAACACATGATTTCCACATGTCAAGTTCATGTTTTTCTCTTAAAATCTGTCAATAAATATATATGTAACAAAAAATGTTATACTTTGTTTAAAAATCTGCTTCAAAATAGGGTTGTGTGATGTCAAAAAAATGGTACAACTATTTTTCTGATAGTAAAATCCCTTTTTTTAACTTTTGTTTTTTTAAACATTGATGTGTTATTATTCTACAAGTTACTTAACAACTCATTCAAACTGTTTCCACGATAGAAAAACATAACTTGAAAGAAAGAAAAACATGACAGAGTTTAAATTAAGCTACATTTCGGATCAGATTTTGAGTAGTTTTGATGGTTTGTCATGATCTACTACCATCATATCACCCAGTCCTACTTCATAACATGACACAATAACACTAACAGACATTAAGGTTTAATATTCTTCAGTAAACAAGTAAATAAAATGTTGGATTCTGCATGCTGGATTGCCAATAATCCAAAACGAAGCCATGAATTTGTGTGATTATAAATCTCCAGAAGAATCTGAAAGACTGTGTCGTCACAGTAACAGAAGGACCACTGTATGTGTTTTCTGCTCTCCTGCAGCTTGTTACCATGTAGCATGTCTCTGTCTTATTTCTTGCAGCTCTTCAGCAGCGAACCTTCATTAGAGCTCTCATATGGGTCTGCAGTCTAAGCAAAACCTTGTGCCTCAAACCTCCAGGGACACTGAGACAGCCATGTGGGAAGAGGACCTTATTTTCTTTCCATGTTTGAAAGCCTGCTGCACAGAGTGTCAGGGATCCTAAATGTATTGTTACGTTAGCCTTTTTACAGAAATATGACTGTAATGGAGACAATGAGACACTGATATGGGCCAGACAACCATGAAATTTTGCACAGACACTTTTAGTCCCGGATGGCTAAATCCTAATGACTTTGGTGATCCCATGACAATTCTTCACATGAGTAATTTTTTTTTTTTTTTCTTTTTGGTGAAATGTCTGGAAATCTCCTCAGGGTGGACAGGCATGAAAATGGATACAGTCAATCATTCCCTTGAGTTCATGTGGAGAGCTTATTTTAAATAAAAAGACTTTGTCCGATACGATGTCACGCTGTAAAACCCGTGCAGGAAAAAACTGTATTCTGACACGTCTCACCTCAAATTTTTGTTTCGTGGTTACAAACATGCACACGGGTGATGAACCCTGCCCATATCTGAATAACATCAGGATGTTGGCCATTTACAAATGTTAGCATTTACCTCGAAGAACAAAAACAAATACAGCCTCAGAAAGCATGCGACACTTTACGACATACAACATTTAAATGCAGCAAATTACATCAGGAACTTGCTGTCGCAGCGTGCAAAGAAATGTATTGTTAACGGCTCACACTGTGATTAGTTAACAGATTTTCCAAGTTGCAAGAGGAAAACAAGGGAAGACCAAATGAAAACAAACTGATGACTGAAAAACAATAAAAAAAACTGATAATAAGAAATAAAAGCTCAAACAAACAAAGTGTCTTTTAATATTGTTTTTGAGCACTAAGGTTTTTTAAAATATTTTTACAGTAATTTCTCTTTAAATTTTAAGTTATTATTAAATTAGATCAATTTGCTTTTTTTATTGATGCAAATCAGATACCCAGCAACGACAATAAAGACCCAGAGTCACCGTAAAACCTAAATCTTCTGACCTCACGGAGAGACAACAATTGTCAGTCATGTTAAATGATAATTTTCAGTTTGATTTATTTACTAAAAAAGGTGAAAATGGTGGTTCAAAAAAACACAAAATAAACTTTTTGCAAGCAACTAAAGGTGATGTGATTAAATTGCAGACTCTGAATTTTGCATGTAGCCAGAAGCTTTGGTCATAATTCATGTATGAGACACATTCAGGAATGCAGAAGAAATCGTATTTACGTGCTCTTGCTCTGTCTGCATGAGAAAAAAATTTGAAGGACCCTTATAAAACAGATGATCCAAATAAAAACAATAAATAAATACATTTAAAACCAACCCACGTTACCATACTGCATCACTAAGGCAAGAGGACTGTTGCTTTAGGAAAATGTTTTTGGGTCTTTTCTCTTCTTTTGCTCACCACATAAGGATAGGTTAGAGCAAAACGTTAGACACTATCCTCCAAAGATTTGGTGAACTGCATTTAGTCTAATTTTATTATTTCACTTATAGATTTTTCCCAAATGATTTATGTGTGTGTTTATACAGGAGATCTTATCACCAATTAAAATAACCCTTTCTGACTGTAGGGCTGCACAGTTGCACAGCTGAAAATCACTGATGCTTCACAGCAAGAAGGTTGCAGGTTCAACACCTGGTTGAGACATCTGCATGTTCTTTCTGTGTCTGAGAGGGTTTTTCAGGTGTGTTGGTTTCCATCCACAGGCTAATGTGAATGTTGGGTTAAAGCTGTACAAAATAACTTATAAAACTTTAAGCTACTTTTTTCAAACTTGTCTAAGTGGACACTCACTGAAAAACATTCTAAGTGTATACAGTATTCTTGTTTATGGTTAGTTGTGCTGTTAATTATTTAGCATGTTTTTATGATCCTTCCCTGATATTTTCTATATAAAAGCCCTCTGGGTCCTTATCGGCCATTGTTGGGTCCTTCTCCTCTGGGTGTGTCCAAATATTTGCCTGTCGCTCTGACAATGCAAATAAAGTAAAAGTAACATCATATTTAGTGTTCCTGTCCTGGGAGAATTTATTTGATAGGTAAAATGTATTTATGGAAAAAATATAGAAACAAAAATAAGCAATAAATCTGTTTATTGAAGTCAAGACTGTAGAACAGCACATGCGCAGACGAAATCGGTAGCACATCTCAACAGGTAGCATATTTCTACAGAACACCGGTACGAGCAATGGCCGTCTGAGGCACGGTTGCGGAAAATGTATTTAGTACTGCTTTAAGTGGGGATTCTAAATCTGTGTGTTTGTGTAAATTATTGTTTGTTTCTATAGAAACAGTGATGGACTGGTGACTTATCCAGGTGCAACCCCCTCTTTTTGCCCAATCACCACTGGAGATAGACACCAGCTCCTAACGACCCTGAACAGGATCATGCAGGTATAAAAACAAATGGATTATTGATCATTCTTTATGTTGTACAGTTTAGACTTTAATCACCTAAAAAGAAACACATTTTTTAGATATGAAAACACTCAGTGTTAGGATTATTCCATCCATCCGTTTTTTGAACCTGCTTCTTCCTGTTCAGGGTCACAGGTCTCCAGCGGTCATTGGGCGA
>SSNP01000007.1:2603176-2646367 GCA_006937955.1 Pachypanchax playfairii | reverse complement strand
TTTTTTTTTTTTTTCTTTTTGGTGAAATGTCTGGAAATCTCCTCAGGGTGGACAGGCATGAAAATGGATACAGTCAATCATTCCCTTGAGTTCATGTGGAGAGCTTATTTTAAATAAAAAGACTTTGTCCGATACGATGTCACGCTGTAAAACCCGTGCAGGAAAAAACTGTATTCTGACACGTCTCACCTCAAATTTTAGTTTGGTGGTTACAAACATGCACACGGGTGATGAACCCTGCCCACGTTATATCTGAATAACATCAGGATGTTGGCCATTTACAAATGTTAGCATTTACCTCGAAGAACAAAAACAAATACAGCCTCAGAAAGCATGTGACACTTTACGACACACAACATTTAAATGCAGCAAATTACATCAGGAACTTGCTGTCGCAGCGTGCAAAGAAATGTATTGTTAACGGCTCACACTGTGATAACAGATTTTCCAAGTTGCAAGAGGAAAACAAGGGAAGACCAAATGAAAAACAATAAAAAAAAACTGATAATAAGAAATAAAAGCTCAAACAAACAAAGTTTCTTTTAATATTGTTTTTGAGCACTAAGGTTTTTTAAAATATTTTTACAGTAATTTCTCTTTAAATTTTAAGTTATTATTAAATTAGATCAATTTGCTTTTTTTATTGATGCAAATCAGTTACCCAGCAACGACAATAAACACCCAGAGTCACCGTAAAACCTAAATCTTCTGACCTCACGGAGAGACAACAATTGTCAGTCATGTTAAGGCAGAACTAAGTAAGTTTTGCTCTCGCTCTCCCCCTACTGGTCCCCTGTGAAAGCTCACTGTCGTAACGTTCCCCCGCCGCCGCCGCCGCAGACGCAGATGCTCTGCCGATGTTCACCCGCGACTGAGCTCTCTCTCGGTCCCAATTACGTTTCCTTTTTTTCTGCTCGTCGGTCAAAAGTTTTTTCGTTCTTTTTGGTTCTGCCATCTTTGCGCTCCTAAGGGTGGCGTTGCTAACAACGGCAAGGGCTTCATGCTTGTATTTATGTACGTGAGTGTGAGTGCCGTAAAGCAGGTTTGTTCTCACGAGATTAGTCGGGTCCGATCCACTGAAAGTTGCAAGTGCTGCTTTCAGGACACAGACCCCGGAGGGAGGGGAGGGACCCACGAATCACCCCGCCAAGTCCTTGTTTACCCCCACAGGGACTCTAGAAAACATTTATTGAGGTGAAAAATCTTACTTAGTTCTGCTTTAAATGATAATTTTCAGTTTGATTTATTTACTAAAAAAGGTGAAAATGGTGGTTCAAAAAAACACAAAATAAACTTTTTGCAAGCAACTAAAGGTGATGTGATTAAATTGCAGACTCTGAATTTTGCATGTAGCCAGAAGCTTTGGTCATAATTCATGTATGAGACACATTCAGGAATGCAGAAGAAATCGTATTTACGTGCTCTTGCTCTGTCTGCATGAGAAAAAAATTTGAAGGACCCTTATAAAACAGATGATCCAAATAAAAACAATAAATAAATACATTTAAAACCAACCCACGTTACCATACTGCATCACTAAGGCAAAGAGGACTGTTGCTTTAGGAAAATGTTTTTGGGTCTTTTCTCTTCTTTTGCTCACCACATAAGGATAGGTTAGAGCAGGGGTGTCAAACTCCAGGCCTCGAGGGCCACTATCCTGCATGTTTTAGATGTTTCCCTGCTTCAACACACCTGATTCAAATGAACAAGTCGTTAACAGGCTTCTGCAGAACTTGTTGAAATGCAGAGTATTTGAATCAGGTGTGTTGAAACAGGGAAACATCTAAAACATGCAGGATAGTGGCCCTTGAGGCCTGGAGTTTGACACCCCTGGGTTAGAGCAAAAAGTTAGACACTATCCTCCAAAGATTTGGTGAACTGCATTTAGTCTAATTTTATTATTTCACTTATAGATTTTTCCCAAATGATTTATGTGTGTGTTTATACAGGAGGTCTTATCACCAATTAAAATAACCCTTTCTGACTGTAGGGCTGCACAGTTGCACAGCTGAAAATCACTGATGTTTCACAGCAAGAAGGTTGCAGGTTCAACACCTGGTTGAGACATCTGCATGTTCTTTCTGTGTCTGAGAGGGTTTTTCAGGTGTGTTGGTTTCCATCCACAGGCTAATGTGAATGTTGGGTTAAAGCTGTACAAAATAACTTATAAAACTTTAAGCTACTTTTTTCAAACTTGTCTAAGTGGACACTCACTGAAAAACATTCTAAGTGTATACAGTATTCTTGTTTATGGTTAGTTGTGCTGTTAATTATTTAGCATGTTTTTATGATCCTTCCCTGATATTTTCTATATAAAAGCCCTCTGGGTCCTTATCGGCCATTGTTGGGTCCTTCTCCTCTGGGTGTGTCCAAATATTTGCCTGTCGCTCTGACAATGCAAATAAAGTAAAAGTAACATCATATTTAGTGTTCCTGTCCTGGGAGAATTTATTTGATAGGTAAAATGTATTTATGGAAAAAATATAGAAACAAAAATAAGCAATAAATCTGTTTATTGAAGTCAAGACTGTAGAACAGCACATGCGCAGACGAAATCGGTAGCACATCTCAACAGGTAGCATATTTCTACAGAACACCGGTACGAGCAATGTGGGCACGGTTGCGGAAAATGTATTTAGTACTGCTTTAAGTGGGGATTCTAAATCTGTGTGTTTGTGTAAATTATTGTTTGTTTCTATAGAAACAGTGATGGACTGGTGACTTATCCAGGTGCAACCCCCTCTTTTTGCCCAATCACCACTGGAGATAGACACCAGCTCCTAACGACCCTGAACAGGATCATGCAGGTATAAAAACAAATGGATTATTGATCATTCTTTATGTTGTACAGTTTAGACTTTAATCACCTAAAAAGAAACACATTTTTTAGATATGAAAACACTCAGTGTTAGGATTATTCCATCCATCCATTTTTTGAACCTGCTTCTTCCTGTTCAGGGTCACAGGTCTCCAGCGGTCATTGGGCGAGAGGCGGGGGACACCCTGGACAGGTCGTCAGTCCATCACAGGGCCTTTAGGATTATTATAAAAACATGTTATCCATTATTTTAAATAACTTCCCCTCCTTTCTTACCAAAGCCTGACTGAATATTTATTTTTTTGGTTATGTGTAAAACAATTTATTAAAGATTTCCTTTATTTATAATGATTATAAACTGGATAAAGATTTTCAAGTGTTTCCCTTGTTTTCTTCTTTTTGTACCCTTTCCTTTCATGTCCCGAGAGGAGACTCTCCCTGACGAGTAAATCCACAGCATTAGTCTTAAGTGAAGTATAATTTCTAGGGTGACAGATGATTGCAGAGGTGGATGTGGAAAGTGATTCAGTGAGTGGCAAAATAGAGAACAAAGCACAGAAAAAGGAAATGCATCACAATACTTCCCTTTTGAAGCCTCAGACACACGCTCTCAGGCGGCACTAAAAGCAGCCTTTTAACAAATTTACTTGACTCATTTACCCGGATTTGTGAAAATATGAGATAATTGCTCAGTTAAAAAAAGATCATATTTAAAAGGCAAACATCTTCCTGATCTCTACAGACCTTTGTTACTTACATAAGAGCTCAAAAACAATCCCTTTTTTAGTCATGCAGATCGTAAGTACAGCTGAGCGGCTTTGAAACTGATGCCTTGTATTGAATGGATCAGATAACGCCGTTGAAACGAAACTACAACGAGTGTTTGATGATTCCTTTCTCTCCACACTGGATAGTTTTCCATAGAACCAAGTTTCACTTCCTGTTTTCCTTTTTTGCAGGGATGAGTGAGAAGCAGAGCAGCAGCCGGCAGAGACCTCCTCCTGCCTTTTCAACTCATCCCTATAAGAGGATCGGACGTAATGGGGTTTCCTCTCTTCTCTAGATCCTTCTGCTCTACAGAAGAAAAAAAAACTGCACAAAACTTTCAATAAAGTCCTATTCGCTTCACAGTAATTCAGATGTTATGTTCCGAGTGGTGACCTCAAAGTGAAAGTGCAGAGATCTTTTTTCCCATCTCAATGCAGTGTGTTGAAATAAGAGTAATAATAATCCCACTGGGGACGTGAAGAGGCTGAGAAATGTAGGAATCAGAGATAGAAGTTTATGAAAGACACATAAACATCTGCTAGCAGTAAAAAAAATACTGAAATATAAAAGAAATATAAACGTACTAGCTGCATTTTTCACTGAGCAATTTTCTACATATATATTATATATATATACATATATATGTGTAGAGAGAGAGAAAGCTGTAATGTAGCTGCATATTAAAGTGCACCATACCCCCCAGGCTTGTGGGAATAACCTCAGTATTAGCTGCTCATGGTTTCACATATTCCAGCTTGTGATTGGGAGCTGACCTACCAACCTCATGTCAACAGTAGTGACAACCTGTCTCATAGTGGAATATTTGATTCATTTCATTAATATTGCAGCAGTAGCTGATGCTATATTGTTTTTGTGAATGTATTCAAACTGCCTTCTCTCATATTTAGGTTGGTCTGCATGGCGGTGCAGGTGGTCAGCACTGTTGCTTTGTTAGCATAAGGTTCTGGATTCAGTTCTAAACCTTGATTTTTCTGTGAAGTTTGTTTTCCTTGTGCAGGTGTAGGTTTCCCCCCCCCACAGTCCAAAAACATGCTTGTTAGGTTGATTATTGATTATATTGGCTCCAGGAAGTGATGTGTGCATGCATGATTTTCCTTTGTGAGACATCTTTGACTGATGGAACTAGCTGGAGGGAATCTAAGGAATTGAATGGATGGAATTAAACCATTAGAAAATACCAGTGTTGCGTTATGTCAGTTAAGTTAATTAAATCCTCATGTAAATGTTACAGAGTTTCTAAAATTCCCATTTTAAAATTCCATATATTTCCAGTCGCACATTTTCTGATTACGCAGTCACTTTTGTTGAAAGTTTTGTAAATTTACAGATACTTTCTGGACAGTGGTAAAACTTTAAGTTTTGCATGCTCCAAATAGTATTTCATAAAGAGTCTCAACTAAAACAAGATGTTTATTCTGTAAAACACATTATTAAACTTTATTTACAGTCAGTGTAAACTTCAGTTCACTTTTGACTTAGTTGTATAAAGTTCAGACATCAAATGATCCAAATAAAAGATTGGATGTATGAGTCTCATTCACTCACAGCTCTGATGCTAGTTGGTGCTGTTGGGGTTTAATTCTACATAAAACACATTCTGTGTTTTTAAAATTCTGGTTCTAACCTTCTGGAAAATTTAATTTGAAAAATATGGAAACAATTTTTTTTATATATAGTTATTCAGACCTGGTAAATCCTATAAACAAAGTCAATACGTTTCCATACTTCTCAAGATGCATTTTATCATCTGAACACATTGGCTGTTCCTACTGCTCAGACTCCAGCAATTCAATCCAAACACATGATTCCATGTAATCACCACAAAATCTAAAATGCCTTTTCTTCAGGACATAAATCGATCTTGGCGAGCTAACTTTTTTCCCAGAGTTTAATGTGTTTGAACTCTGGCCTGGGAAACAGCAATACTCACTGATATCCAGCCAATTTGAAAGAGCAGGTAGGATTGACCTTCTCTTAAGTAAGTATTGATTGCTTGTATCCCTGTTTGTGTACTGCATGCTTGAAGAACACAAAGCAATTTAATGGCAGTCATGTTGTGCAGCAAACCATGACGGAGAGGACGGAGAACAGAAAATGTTTAAGCATGTAAGCATGACGTTACCGCAAAAAAAACTCTCAGCTACACAATGCAGCTGTTAGCCTGTTTGTGATCAGAACACTTGCAGTTACATTGTCTCCCACAAGCATTTAGCCACAGCAAACTAATTCAGGTATGTTTGGGTGGAAAGGCAACAAACACTTAAACAGTAAAAATACAAACCAACAGTAAGAATCACTGGACTATAGCTAATCACATCCTAAAATATCACACCATAAAAAAATACCATAACTTTCCTTTCATTGTATGTTTCTTCTTTATAATTACAGAAGCTGTGCAAGATTAATTAGCGCTATGTTTCTGTAGCAATGTTTTGAGAAAGTGCAGAATAAAAAAGATTGTTTATAACATACCTTTATTCTAAATACTGTTTTTCCTTGAATTCAGCCAATTAAAAGTTGGGTCTCTCTGTGTGAGATAAGTGGCGAGGCAAAAAAATAATTCATTATTAATGTGAACTTTGCATCAAGGCTGGCTTAAATGTATCAGTGCAGCAGGTGAATCATCAGCCTTATCACAGTCAGTTCTCTACTATTTACAAAAGATCTGTTATTACACGAACAGGAAAAAATAATGATTCGATGACTTCCTTCTTCAGGATGATAAAGTCTTCATTTCTAAAGATGTGTGTTTATTATGAGACACTGGGACTATATCACTACTAGAAGACATGCAGCTAAATAAAGACCTGAATCTGTGCTCTTCTTCCAGAATCTGTTTTTATTTTTCAAAGCAATGGAAATGTTTTGGCCACAAAGAATCTCCTGACAGTACTGTACTTTTTCAAATGTGTTCCAACTGACTCAACAATTAGACTAACTGCTAACTTCTCTTTTCATGTTTATATCTAACCTGGCCGCTGCCTTGCAGTAAGAAGTTTCAGGATTTCCAAACTCCCAGCCGAGTCTGTTTTGTAAGAAGTGTGCTCCCTGTGTGTGTGTGGGTTTTCTCCAGGTGTTCCTCCTACAGCCCATAATCATGCATGTCAGTTGAACTGGTGTTTCTAAATTGGCCCTATAGGTGTGAGTAAAATGTCCATGGTGGACGGGTTCTGGAGGTATCTGATGTGTCATCACCTTTTATTTATAAATGAAACCATCTCATCACCTTGTATTTATCCTAAGAACAGCCATGTTTGTGTCAGGTACTGGATGTACAGAAGAGCATGACAAACTACTGCAGAAACATTTTGTGTATGTATGTGGCGTCCGATCCTGAAGGGTCGCCATCCTGCTTGTTTTAGATGTCTCCTTTGCTCCAGCACAGCTGATTTGGATCAATGGGTGATTAACAGGCCTCTGCAGGACATGAGGACATGCTGAACAGGTAATTCAACCACTGAATCAGGTGTGTTGGAGCTGGGAAACAGCTTCAACGTGCAGGATAGTGGCCCTCTGTGACCGGGATTGAACACCACAGCTTTAGAGGCTTATGTATTTAAACAATGAACCAATACAATTCCTCTAGAACAAAGAGAGAAAATGAAGCCTGAATAAAAGTATAACTGTTAAATTATGATCTACTGTGAGAGCTGACCTAAAACACTTTTTCTAATCGTGTTTCATGTTGAACTAAAAAAGCAGAATCTGGCTTTGAATTTAAGAAATGTTGTTGTGTTGGATTAATAACATTAAATAAAATAAGCTTCATTATGAAGTAGAATGAAAAACAATTGGTTTATCTCAGTCATCCTCATTACTTCCTCTATGTGGAAAGCCAAATATGGAGCTGAAAATTATACTTATCTGATTGCACTGTCCTACTTATTGGTGGAACTTTCTGATCCATTTTCTAATCCTATTTCTGATGCGAATAGCTCACAATGCTAAAGGCGAGTTTGATGCCTTATTAAAATCATCCATATCCCAACATGGTTTTAATTTTCATCTAAATCCTGCTTCATTTTTGCATGAGGACATTTGGAAATATCCATATCTAATGCTTGTATGTTATGAGTAATGCTGTTTGATAGGTTTATAATTTCAGTCTCTCCCTTCAGTCAACAGCCACACATGCACAATAACAACAGAACAGACTCAATAAGTGCTTCTACTGAATGATTTATACAGTCATTTGTTAAGAAGTTATTTCCTTTTTCAGTTTTTATAGAGTCAGACTCTAAAAAGGAAGACCTTTATATCTTATTATGAAAAGAATCTCATCAGAAAGAAAACTTCATTTTAATTTAATGTGATTTTCTTAACAATTCCAGAGCACATGCATGTGTGTTTATTAACTTTATAATGTGCTGTATGTTTAATACAGACTTTGCTATTTTATATTACAAAAAAGTGTTTAGAAAACCCCCCCCAAAAAGTTAGTATGATTATTAGAGCTTAATACACACACACACACACACACACACACACACACACACCCAAACTGAGCCTTTGTGTTCCTTTGGTATCCATCTTTTCCACTGTCAGCTGAACGGATCACACTGCAAGGCTTCCATCTCCTTCAAATCAGTCATGATTCTGTGAAAAAGGAGAGCCAACTGGAGCCTGTCAGAGCTCTGAGAGCTGAGGACATCAATGCTTCACTTAGACAGCTATTCTAAAGGGGCTGCTTCCCCAGACATGAGGACAAGATGGAGCTCACCTGGATTCAATACACCCTCTCCGCCTTTAGGAGAAAAGATGCACCATCGAATAGCAGACTGCACTCCCTGACGTAAATGTCATCTGGATAAAAAATCAATTTCATGATTCATTCAACAAGCTAAAACTTACAAACGGACAAAGTTGCTCAGTCTTTTCAACCTGCAGTGTCATCCTCCTCCCGTCCTTTATACACAAGAACCGAAAGCAGGTTTTTCATAAAGGTGCACAACAGCATCGCTCCCGTTAACAATTCAAAAGTTTTGGCTGATTGATTTTTGTCCTCATGTGGCATTGTTGATTCTCATTTCCAACCCAGCATGAAAGGCACAGAAATAAAAACATCTTAGCGGCAAATCGGCCTCACCATGGCAACAGTATTGATCAACCCTCTTGGGTCTTCAGAAAAATCTATCCCCCATGTCAATTTCCCAGCATTAACAGTTCAGCAGCCACTCGTGTCTTGAATAGACAGGCATGATATTTAGAATCTGGCAATAAAATCTGCAATCATTATCTTGCTTCCCTGATGATTCGTTTATCACAGGAGTGAGATACCCAATGACCCAGTGATATTCACAGGGAACTTTGAGGTAAGTGGGCTAGGAGGACAACATGGTTACTTTGATTAGAAGGTTCATCTTTAAAGTATATTACATTCTTTAGAACTGGAACAAACTCAAGGATTAATACAGATCAAACCAAAACATCCCTTTTCTAAAGCTCATTTGATGTCTTTTCTTCTTTATTTATGCCTTAACAGGTGTCCTTTCAAGCTTTTGATGCTTGTTTGGATTTTGTTAACAGCTTATGAATTGCAACCTATAATGACACTTGTAATTTCTGCCTCACACCAATCAAGTTCTGAAAGGCTAATGAGAGTAAATGTGCTGGGAGCACTCAGCTCTGTATTGATTACGCTTTATCGTGTGTCCCGGCTTTTAATTTTACATCCTTATTTTCAGTGATATCAACATCACTTGAAACACGGGGAACAAAAGTTTGCTGACGTGCAAAATATTTTTTTGAAGGGATGACTGAGTCTGTATTCTCTCGGGCATGCAGATTCGACGGCGGTGATTCAATCTAGCTTTCTGGCAACACTTTTGGGAAATGAGAAGAAAAGCAGCATGATGGATGACAACTGCTGTCACTCCACAGATTCCTCAAGCTTGATTACAACGCCTGAGCTTCGGCGTCACATCGTGCATGAACTACACCTACACTCTGACAGCTTGACGCTCGCGGCAGACGTGCAGGTCCAACTGGTGAGAGGAGGAAAGAGAATTAGGGACTGATCTGTCTTCCTTCAAATATTCTGTAGACTCACAAATGCACACATTTGTTTTGACAAAACATCTCAAATCTAACAAAGAAATAAATAAAATCCAATTATGTGTCAAAGATTGACTGAAGGGTCAAAAATTAATATGTTAACTCAGTTTACAAGAAGTGAACTGAAGCCAAAGCTGAAAACTGAAGTGGGGGGGCCATCTGTCGGGCCAATTCAGCCTCAAAACCCACAGAACAGCCAATAGATAAATAAATAAGTATATTGTGTGTATGTGTGGATGAAGATGGGGGAGCTAAAAGCTTGTTAAGTACATTGATGGTCTTACAGTTGCAGTTAAACAGATACTTACTGTCAGGTCCATGTTTGTCTAATTGGATTGAAACAAGACACTGCACGACAAGCCTGTGAGTTTCAATCTGCAACCACAAATCATTAAGACAAATTCTGCAGCTCTGATGGTTCCTCCCAGCTCCAACACCACTGGTCCTCACACATGAGAGGAAAAAAAAAAAAAAAGGGTTCTGCACATTTGCAAATGCAAGTATGTGGTATTTCAGTTGATGTTATTTTGCTATGGAGATGTGTTTTAAATAATTAATCTGCTGTATCGGTGCCCTGCTGCTGCTTCCTATTCTACCGCAGCACCAGCAGTGGGCCAGCTTCAATTGACTCAAAGCCAACGGAGATGTTGGACCCTGAGACCCGAGCTCACTCACTTTTTTTTTTTTTTCTCTTTGTCAAATAAGCAAATTCTTTTCATTGACTTGCAGCCATTCAGCTCAATTAGACCAAATAGAGTTTGAAACGAGCTCAGTTTGAAGCGAGGCCTTCTGTGGACAGACGAGCCAACTCAACCATAAATCAGAGCTTTTAGGCTTCAAACTATTTATTAAAAAAAAAAAAAAAAACGCCTGCAGCCTCACTATACAAGAGACTCCACATAATCATGTGCAATCACATGAAATAGGCCTGTTATTTTCAGGAGGGGGTTGTTGAGTTTGGGTGTGATTGTGTCAGGCTGTCAATGCCCACTCATCCAGACTCCGGAGTGAGACTGGAACAGACGGGAGCTGTTCTTTCAGCACCACCGGGGACATGCAACAGCACACTCAGCTGTCGCATCCACACAGTGTAGTGGATTGGAAAAGCATCCAAACTCACACCACCTGCCTTATATGTCCGTGCTTTGAAAGTGGGCCGACTTTCTCAGTGAAAATTATTCATAAATTAGATCTGTTACCGTCAGCTGAAAATAACAGAGTGGTGCTCATTAAGAGGGGAGCTTGTTTATGAGTTACACTTTTTAATTGTTTCTCTTTTATCTGGTTTCTCATGGGGGAGAGAGAGGGAAGGAGTGGGAGCATCACTTCCTCTGTCCCCCTAAAGCGCACAGTTATCAGAAGATTTCACAGTGTAGGTGAAAGCAGTGGAAAAAAACATGAACTAATCGACACTTTTGGAGACTTGCCTGAAAGAGGCGTAGGATGTTGGCAACCATGATCGATACTGAACTGGCCGAGGCTCCGATGACTCCCACCACTTTTTCAGGCTTGACAAATACCGGTGGCTCCCCATTAGTGCACCTCACGTCGGAGGTGTCCTTCGTGATCAGGGCTTGCACGAAAGTTAATGACTGCTCCAGAGCGTATGTATCCCTCGAACAAGTGTCCAGCACCCGGGCGCCTAAGGTAATGTTGGGTAAGAGTTGATCGTCCTGGTTAATTTGATCCAAAGCGTACATCATGGCCTCAAGCCGCTGGATGCCGTTCTCCTTTTTTAAGTCCCCGCATGGTGATCCGTCGATCCCTCTTGAGTGCACCGGGAAGAGTCCTCCGAGGGTCAGGTGCCCCTGAGTCCGTATTGAATGGGGCGCGTAGGTCTCCTGAAGAAGCGTAAAATCTATTACAGTACTCATGAGCCAAAACAGCCTCCATATAGAGCTCAGTTTGACGCACACACCGGGACGAGCCATAGTCAACTTTTTTTTTTTTTTTTTCAGGAAGGATGGAGCCTTGCGATCCGCTGATGATGAGAAGTTAGTTAAAAAACATCCATTCTTGTCACCAAGGTGGAGATTCAACAAGCTGAGCTAAAGAACCGAGGCAGAGCGAAGGGCTCAGACAAACTGCGCCCATCGTTTTGCAGCCAGGAGCGACCGGTGCAGCTTGTTGAATAGTGAAGCTCCCAACAGGAATTCAGCTCACCCGGAAAGGGACGCGGCATCCATCAAACTGAGAGTATCAGTGAGAGAAGACGAGCACACTCCACAGATTAAATGACCTAATTTTGTCCATTTATTTTAAATCCAAAGAGCGCGTAGGAACACATGAACTGAAATATCTCAATACAATTTAAACAACGTGCAGAGGTTCGCGGGAAATATCCATCTAAATCAGCACTTAGAATTTAGAGCCGGCTGAAGTAGGTGACATTCTTCTTGCTCAGAACAACTCCTCGGAAACGGAGTGATGGTTCTCTCGGCTGTGGTCTCTGTCTCCCATGGGTGCATAATCATCTTCACAGTCTCAAAAGAAGGAGAGAGAGAGAGGAAGAGAGGAAGGGAGGGAGAGCGAGGCAGTAGGGGTTGGTGGGAGGGGGGGGGGACCGTTTAATACCAGCGTAAATTAGCAAGCACTAAAGCAGAATACTGATAAAATCCAGCTAATTTAATCTCCGACACTTTCTGCGCCTCTGTATCCGCTCGCATTTTACGCCAAATGAGTCGCAACGACAGATTCGGCTCGCGCGCCGAGTTTTCAGCCCCCCTTTCTTTTCCATGCGAGACGTCACTCTGCTGGCAGGAAAATAAGGAGAGATTGGCATCACTTCATGGTGAGGTTTCCAGGAAGTTTGAGCTCCGAGTCTTCAGACGTGAGAGAAAGGTAAACAAGATCAACAAAAGCTCTAACAGGCTGGAATAATGAAGGAAAAACGGGGGGAAAGTGAGCGTCTCACAAAATTAGTCTTTAATGTTTCTCTCTCCCCTCCCCCTTCTCCCCCTCTCCTCCCTTCCAACACACACTCACACACAAAAAAGCTCACAAGACGCATTCCCCCCTCTTTTCTTTTGATGTTGACGTTTCCTGGCGTGAAATGGAGATTGGTGGTATTATGAAAACAGAGCGGAGCGGCAGGTATAAGACGCGCCTCACTCACCTACTAAAAGGTGCACACCATTAAACAGGAAGGGGGGGGGGGGTACTGGGGGGTCCAGGCTGGTCTCCCAGGCAACCCTGCTTCTGAAGACACTCCCGATTCCTCCAGTGTACCCCGCCAACACTCACGCGCGTGCACGATTCTGGCACACACTGACGATAAACCAAATCTCCAGGAGCACGGAGATCTCTCATCTCTGTAACAAAACACTACCTTCAACAAACTTTTTAATTGCACAGATGGTTGTTTTACCAAAAGCAGATTATGATAATTTGCATTAGCCAGGGACCCTCTTGGCAATTTAAAGCCAACATTTAAATAAAGGTACTTTCTGCTTGCTGCTCAAAATAAATCTCATATTAAAAAATGACAATAATAATCAGTGTCAGGCTCCACTAATGAACACACACTCCGTGGGTTAGGTGAGAAAGTGTTAATTAAATTCTCCATAATTCATGTGACTTTGTGACTGACCACTTTCAGACCAGCTATGATACATTTAATATTGTTAAAACTTCAGAGCAGTGCAGCAAAATCTCAAACAGGAAGAATAAAATCTTGTTTCCTAAAAAACAAGCCCTCTGAGAGACTGTGAATAAAAACATATGCAATTTAAAATGTGCAGTTTAATATCAATAAATTTTTTTTTATATTCCAAAATTATTGAATGACAAAACATTTAATGTCAAATTGGAGATTTGTTTAATATTTGTTAGTTTGAATTGGCAGGACTTGCAACATCTATTACATTCAGTTAAAAAAAAATTGTCTGCAACATGAGTTGCACATACAACCTGTTACTTTGTTTGTTTTTCTTTTATTTCTTCAGTATTAGTCGTGCTTTGGCCAGAATGAAGTTTATGCATAGGCTAATGCTATAGGCGCTAATGCACTTCTAGAACACTGCATCAATGATTACCCCCAAAAAATACATTTTACATTTTAATTTGACACTCCATCTTAAATGAGTTCTGCTTCAAAGAAGGTCTCTGTAATCATGTCTAACAACTGTGCAAAAGTTTTAAACCAGCCCTCATTTCTTTATATTTTTGACTTTTATGTTATCTTCCATCCTCTCAACTTTCAGAAGGTCTTTCAAAGTTTTTATTTTGACTTTTGTATTATTCATTTTCTGTCCAGTCCTTGTCATGACAACATCTTGTAGCAGGTGCTTTGAAAGTGAGTAAAATGGACAAGGTAGAAGAAGACGTGTCAGGGCTAATGAAACACCTGATGAACCGTATCTGAAAGTCACGTCTTTAGGAAACAAGACACAATCCAGCAAAGACCTGAAACGGAACCTGATGGGTTTCAAATTTCAAGTGTATTTATTTAAAAAGCAAAGTAATTTCAAGGCACTTTACAGAACAATTAACCAATTAGTAATAAAAGATTTCCTATCTAATGAACCAGCTGATTGGGTTGAATTGTTAATTCAGAGCAATCCTCCATCCTGAGCAGCATGATTGGCGACAGTGGAAAGGAACAACTCACTCTTAACAGGATGAAACCTGAACCGGGCTCAGGATGGGCGGTGAATTATAATGGAAAATAAATTTTGTCCAATCTCGTTGTTTTTCATATGTAACTAAAGTCTTTGTAACAGCTGTAACAAAGTGCCTTAAAATCCAAATAAAATAGATTATTTGGCAAGTTTTGTGTTTAATGCTGATGGTCCATCTCTTAAAGCAGAACTAAGTAAGTTTTGCTCTCGCTCTCCCCCTACTGGTAAACAAAATCTGAATTAACGAGACATGATTCAAAAGCCCTGCACAGCCCTGATTGTCTTTAAATGATAGAGTTTGATTTTGCAGAGGTAGCAGATATTTAAAATTTGCACATTCTCTAGACTGGTTCAGTTATGAACTATCTAGTTTCACTTGAATAAATATTCTTTAATGATCAAACTCCACGCAAACAGCCTTACTAACCTATTGTCCATTAATTAAACTAATCAGCTGTGTTGTGTGACATTTGGTTGCTCAAATGCAAAAGACAAAATTGTTTCTTTTTTCATTAGCTCTGCATCCCAGTTTGTTTGTCTTGTTCTTTCTGGAAACATTGTTGCAAGATAAAAACGGTAACGAGCCTCTCTGAGCTGCTTTATGGTGAAACCCAATGTGAGGTTCAGAATTATATGAACATACTCACTTCATTAGTTTTAGCTCTTGTTAAAAGATTAGAAAAGATTAGAGTAATGTAGCTTTAATTGAAACATGTCCCATTGACACGACCGGGCTTTAATGGACAAATTTCTAATTAATTAAATTAAACAAAAACAAATCCTTCCTATGTAGTGTATTTATCTCCATTAGCTTTACTGTGTACATAGACATCTTTTAACAGGGTAACTGTCCACATTCAAATGCAAACAAGATGATGATGAGGGAGGTATGGGTCCAGATCTTATCCACATTAATGAGACAGACTAAAAAAAAACATTGAAGGTGTGAGAACTGCTGGGAAGTGACTGCTGAGAGGAGAAGTCAGGGATATGAGCAAGAAGGGAGGCAGATGGCCACCTCCACTGTGAACATACTGATAGAGACAGGCAGGCTAGAAAAAAATGCAGCAACAGCTTCCACAAATGACACCCTGGGAGAATGGTGTCGCAACGCACGACACTAATTCCACTGCTTGGACTGTGCAGTGAGATCCTGACTCCCACTTACTCTGTCAACAGAAAGGTTACTTTTGAAAAATGGGGCCCTCACCATGATTTAATTCACTGACTAACCTCAGGAAGAGGGGCCTTTCCCCCTGGGAGGCTGTGTGATTTAGACTGAGATTGCACTTCGGTTTGGATCTCCTCCCTTTCATGCAGACAGTAAGTCACATGTGAACACTGGCATTCGGATAAATTCCATTTCAATTTCACCTTAAGTTGAAACGGGGAGCCGACGTTCATGGAGGAGCTTCTCCAGCAAAAAGTTCACTTTCACACAGCTGACCAAACAACAAAACACAACCAAGATTTCCAGTGATGCCAGAAGTGTGAAACACTGACACACATGCAGCTAGATAAATTATAGTCTCTTATAAAAGACACAAAGCTTTTGTTTCGAGCACTCAATAACACGTCTGCTCAATGCTGTCTTCTTTAAATCAATTACCAGGCTGGCACTGTGTGATCCATTATAGAGCAACGAATCAAAGAACAATAAAAAAGTCAACCATCGGGACAAGAGGCAATAAGGTTTTCTTTTGGGCTGACACGGCCACAATGGGCTCTGTCTGTCAAATTAATTAACCCAGAAACCTGTTTAATTTCCAGACCCCAAATGAAAGGGTGGCCATATCCACAGGAAAGAAATAACTCCGGAGCAGGAGGTAATTGCATGTCGAGGTGATTTGTTCGAAAGCGTACGGGGCCACCAGCCTGTTTGGAGTCATGCATATTCTGTTTGGGTGTTGGGGTTAACATTAGATCAATGTAAGGGCATTGTCAGATTAGCAACATGAAGGTCATCGAGCTGATCAGGCCCCATGTCTCATTTTGTACCATCTGCCTTGGAATAATAAAACAAGGCAAAGTTTTTTTTCTTTATCCCTATGAGCAACGTCAGAGACTGTGTATGGAGAAAAAAAAAAAAGATATTGTAATTCCACAGGCATGCTGCATGAGAAGACAAATTCCTACTCTTCTGCTGTTTATGCCGAAGACAAAGCAGGTGCACTGCAGCTAGGACGATAGAGTCTCCACACTCTCTGTTATGACTGTAATCCATCTGTCATACCTTCTCCCTTCTAATTATGTCTCTGTAAAGCTGCTGTTGCCAGCTCAGTACCCATTCATACTGTGAAATGGGAAAGATACACAGATAATGGACAAGTGACCACTGGAATAAATAACGGCAGTCCACAGCATGGAAACAAGTTGGACTTCTTTTACTCCTCAGGCTAACTCATTCTGTTTAGACTGCTTTTTTTTACAAACATAATACCATTAAGACACGGAAAAGGTTGAAATAAGGAAATAAAAAGAGAAATGTTGCTCCATTTTGCAGCCATAACTGCTTCTGTTTTTTCTGACACATGTCAGCAGGGACCTGTTTGTGGCCTGGTTCCCTGGTGCAGGTGATAATGATCAGAGGTTTGATAAGTGAAAAAATAGAAAGAAACAAAGCCAAAGGGGTTGATCTCCCACCTACACAGTCCTGGAATTTTCCAGATACCCTTAGTGGGAGGTTTTAGTTTTTAGGTTTTGTTTGGATGACTATGACTTCGTGCTTCACAGGACACACATTAAAAGTGGACGCAGCTGTGTTAGTTAGCCAGGAACCACAAATCTACCAGTGATAACAAACACCTTTGTCCATGTGAGTGTTATCTAGAGGATTTTTCTTTTTTTCTTCTTAGAGGGGTGAGAACTCGTGCTCTCTGCTGTTTTATTTTTAGTTCAACTTTTTTAACAATTTATATTGATAGAGCAGACTATCTCCACAGTCTGGGTGAATGACTCATTGCAGTCCCTCCTCAGGTGTGTATCTGTGTAGGTGGGCACGATACAATAGACATGTGAGCAGACAGTGGAGAAGAAGGTGATGTGCTGTATAAAAGCTTGAATAAATAAATACATTTCCATTGGAAATGGCTATTCTGTTACATTTAAAATGTAAAAAAATGAATGATTACCAGTAACACACCCGTTGGCAGGTAGAACAGCATGTAAACACTTTTTCTAGTCAGCTAGGAATCTTTCAGTACTTGTTTGGCAGATCCTGGTAATTTCCCTGCGAAATGCTTCTGGCTCTGTGAAAGTCTCTGTTCGTGTTGCATGCACTACTCTTTTGAAGTCTGTTCACAGATTTTCAGTGATGTTTTTGGTCAGGGGTCTGCGAGGGCCATGGCAAACCTTCAGCTTGTAGTGCATCTGTGGATCTGTGGAAGTTTTTTTATAGTCTTTTTCCACAAATGGGCTGATGTTTGTTTTCACAATTTGATTTCGGATTTTTTTTTTTTTTTCTGGTGAATCGACTTAAAGCTGCTATACTTAATTTGCATAACAAATCAGCTTAACGTATTTTTTTTCATGCCCATTAAAAACGTTTTAACACAGCATGAATGAAGTGGTTCTCCCGTATTTGTCTAAAAACATCAACCAATCAAATGGTTTGGCCCAGAAGAAATGATTGGACAATCTCTCCAGCCATATGGACTTCTGCATTTATTTGGCTTCTGTGCTCCTAAAAAACCGAGACATATTACCGCAGCACACCACTGCTGGGAGTGTTCGCTGCTCTACCATGTCACAGCAGGAGAAACAGCCGCTGGCTGGTTCCGCGTCAGGTTCAGACAAAGTAACAATTAATGTCAGTTGTTCGTTGTTATATTGTCTTGTTATTGTATTGTCTGGAAATTCTAATTTTTTCACACATTTATTCCTCAATACATAACAGATCATTACAGGATAACTCTAAATTTCATTAAATTGTTCTGACAATCTTTTGTGGGTTCTGTTTAACAATCCTATGAATTCTGTTCTGTCAAAAGATTTACTTGATCTTTCAGACCTCAGTTTGATCTTCTTCTCCTGCTGACAAACATTTCGTTCAGATTTGGACATATTTCTATCTTTATCTGATTTTTCATCTTTTTTGTTTGGATGAAGTTTGAGGAGACACAATATTCAGAAAGATATTAAATTTGCATCAGCCATTCTTTGAATTTAATGACTGAACAAGTTCTGATGAGGTAATTAACTTTTGAAGGTTGGTAAAAAATGTTCTGAACCTTAATGTACTTGGATGATCAAACTGTTTCATATGGCTCTGTTTCACTGATTTACTCTCTATTTGTAAAAAGAGCATCTCTTCTTGAAAAGAAGCAGCTACTTCTTTATAACAAAGTACTCCAGCTCACCTAAATTACATTAATTATGAACAATTTGCTTTAGTCTTTACATCAACTCTATGGTCACGGGAAGAGTAATTTATTTCGATTAATATCAGGTTGCTAGACAGTTAAAACAAATGAAAAAAAAAATTATTTACATTAGCTCATTACCATCGTTTTCACACTGGATGATGACATATGACATGGAAAAACCCTTCAGAATGTGGATGGACTTTGCAGGGCCTTGCTGAGGTCTGGTCTTCAGGTGTGCATCAACAACACTCAATGCATGATAGATCAGGCTTGGGCCTCAGTGGTTTTGAGAATAAACTGCATAACAGGGTTGAGGTGGTTTATAGCCATAGTGGTGCATATCAGGGTCTAGGTGAAGCATGGTGGCGGCATAACCATCATGTGGGGTGTACAGGTATTTGGTGGCTTTAAAGCAAGGCTGACTATGCAGCTAGTGTACTTCGAGCTTGTAGTTGCACATGTGGAGGGATCTTTGTGCAAACTTGTTGCTGAGTGTGGTGAGGTTCAGGAGAGTTTCTCAGGGATGTGAAAAATATGGATTTTTCCAGCAATAAGCGAGTAGTGGCATCAGATTGTGTTGGACGGGGGCTTTGCAGGGTTTTTTTACTCAGTGATTAAACAAACAGGACTCAATGTTGACAGCAGTGGCAAGAATTTATTAGAATCTGTTTTGTAACAGTTAACAGTGACACATTATTAAGCAGCCTTGCAAAACCGAATTCTCTATTAAAGTGCACCACTAACAAGTCTGCATTATTCTCATGTCAATCTCATTGTAGCATGAAGTAATTAATAAGTTTTAGCAGGCGTCCTGCCGCTGCAGAAGTTTCTAATGACTGTCCTGGGATGTTGTGACATGTTGTGACATTGAGTGTCATATAAAATTTTATTGTATCCATATATATATATATATATATATATTAATGTTAACTGCGTATGTCATCTGAACATCCATTTAAGCTTTTATAGTTTTACAACTTCTCTCACAACTAACATATCACAGAGAGGAGAGCAGAATCATAATCTAGTGTGAAGAGAACCTAACGGGCTGATTCAGTTCCTTTAATTCAGTTCAAATAAAGATGATAAAGAAGGCTGGTTCTGATCTGGATCCTCTTAAGTTCATTGCCCAAAGGAGGATGCTTCGGTCAGAAACTTCTTCTGATCTGCAGCAACACAGAAGCTACAGGAGATCCTTCCTGTCCACAGCTAGTTACAACATTTTATTTCCTTTTGGGGATTGATAAAGTATTTTAAAATTTGAATTGAATTGAAATCTATTTATTTATTTAGTGCCAATTCATAACAAAAATAATCTAAAAGCACTAAATATAAGTAACATGTCTAATTCAATCCAACAAGTCAAGATTCAAAACCAGTTGCATGCAACCAGTTCAATCTAATAGTAACATGATTTGTTTCAGTGAGATGTAAAATACCAATAATTAAAAAGTAGAGTCAACTGAATCTTCATTTCAACACAACTCTACANTTTTAATCAAGCACAAAGTGTTGCAGTGGAAAGGAACGACCCATTTTTAACAGGAACAAACCTCCAAGAGGCATTCAGCCTGGACAGACTGGGGTCTGAGCAGACAGGAAAGAGAAAGATAAACTGAGTTCAAGTTAATGGCAGCAATAATAATAGACAGCAGAGTGAAGAAATGTTGTCAGTATGTCGTCCTGCAGTTTAAGCTTGTAGTAGCATAACTAAAGAGAAAGCTCAGGGTAAAAGTCATTTTAGGAATATAATTGATCAAAAAGGGAATTTTCTTTTCTCAAGGTGTCTGCCTCTCAGATTAAAACTGAAAGCTGGCTCAACATGACAGGAGCCCGATAACTGAAAGCTCAGCCTCCCACAGGGACCACAAGCAGTCTGAGAGCAACGTGCTCCATTAGGAAGACACAGATAAATAATATCTTGTATGTATGCTTCAAATCAGATGTCAATGTCATGAATCTGTAGATCTACATGTTGTGGTATGTTCTTAATAAAGTCGATTTTGCAAAGATTGTTAATGTGTTTGAGCAATTTCAGTGAAATAAACGACAAATGAGGCAGTGGAAGCACTTTTTCCTGAACTTTGTTTGAATGCTTTATATTTCGGAACTTTAAATGTTAATAATTGCCTGCTTCTTGTGTTAAGAGTATTTTTGAGTGATTGTACTTCACAGTCTTTATGTTTTGATATATGTTATTTTTGTTAATATAAACTGAAAGTGCTTATTAAAGGCAGGATTTGGTTTGCAAATTTGGGTCCTATCTTTATTTCTTATGTGTCATAGACATACTTAAAGCAACTTAAAGATTATGTCAAGTGGTTACCTGCTGGAAATAACTGCAAGGAATGTGGTTACTTAATATGGGAAACACCTGTGTAAATCATTTATATGTAATAGTATTAAAGATAAAGTATTTGACCTTTTTATGTAGCACTAAAGCAACAACGTCATGTACAAGCTAAATAACCGTATTAGAGAATTTCCCTAACCAGATTAGGTCATTTAACACAGTCTTGAGTACATGGAAGGTGTGATCTAGAGGAAGGGAGATCACCTTTCATTCAGAGAACCGCGGGTTCAATCCCCAGTGCAGACAGGCTATGCTGAAATATCTTTCGGCAAAGTTCAGAACCCCACAACTGCCTCATGGGTGCCCTCTGCTCCTCACCACACAGTGGGATGAAATGCAGAGATAAATTTCTATGTAAATCTATCTTGATTGCATTGTGTCCATACTATGTATATAACCAGGTATCTTAACAGTTACTTGATGCTGTTGCATGGAACCACTTGAAGTAACATTTTTAAGTAAATCTAAACAAATCATACCTCTCACCTGTCTTCTTCCACATAGAAGTCCAGATGGGTCTCTCTCTCTCTCTCTCTCTCTCTCTCTCTCTCTCTCTCTCTCTCTCTCTCTCTCTCTCTCTCTCATCGTCAGATTGTTTGTTTATTGTATCCATATGTATATATGGGTACATATATATAAGGGTATATATGGGTACAACATCCCATTGACTTGTCACTAAACCTTTTGACAGATCCTTGTTTGAATCACATAATGTATCTAATGACCTGTCTCTGCATTATCAATGTTTACCTCTTGCCTGACCCTGTTTGGATTTTGAATTTCTGATATTTTGGATTTCTGTCTACTTAAGTGTTCAGACACGCCTCCATCCTGCACCCTCCAAATCTGCAAGTCAAAGTATTGTCATGTTTATGTTCACAGAGATTCTCACCTACATCTAAAACACCAGAAAACACCAACAATGTGAACACCAGAAACCTTCTATCTCAATTTTTTTTTCAGAAAATACTAAAAAAACATCTATCTTTTATAACAACTAACTCTATGTGGCCACAAATCACAAGCTCTTTTTTACACTTTTTATTTTACAGTCACCCACTCAACTACTGGCAGATGTGAAAGGTGACCAATAGAGCTGATATACACAATAATATAAAAAATGATGAGAAGAATAAGATACAAGGTTTTCGGCTTGACAGAGAGATATACTGTATAGTCAGAATCTTCACATTGTATTTATTGAACAAACAGGAATCCCACCACTTCTACAAGCCGAAACGCTGTCAGGTTCAACTGCTTTTATTGAAATATTGGGTAATTTTCTTAATGTCTAACAAACATTTCAGTAAGTTAATTGAATGTTCTAAAATGTTTGATGGGTTGAAGCGAGTGCTGGCGTTTAGAAGTATTTGACAAAGTGTCACTGGCTGTCAGGGTTAAAGGTGAAACATCTCGGTGACATTGATTGATATCCGTATTCTCTGCTGTAGTTGAGAATGGAAGGGAATGATAGGTCTGAGAAAAGGCTTTCATTTAGCTTTCAGTATTAAGCATTAATATTTGACACTGATCCTCTCATCAAATTTTCAGCAAGAAAAGCCATTAAGTGTGAGATGATGGAAGATTTATAACTAAAACTTTATGTAACATCTGCTGAGAGACAGAAAACCAATAACTAGTTACAAATTCCAATAAGTGAATGGTCAACGTGTTCATGTTCCTATGAATCAAACTGAGCATGTTCTTTAAATTGAGATGACCTGATGCTTCTGAATTATGGAAAGCGTGACTCTTTTTTTTCCTCTTGGATTGTCATAGCTGTCCCTTCCAAACAAATCAGAAAGGTAAAGATAAAAATAAGATACAACCTGCACTATGATAATCAGAATGTTTTCTAAGAAAAAAAAAACAGCTGAACAGTTTTGATCTATGATTTCCATTTATATTCAACAATAGCTTGTTCCTGTTTCGAGCTGTTCCTGCAGTGAACATTGTCCAGTAATAAAAGCATTTTGTGAGGTGTGTCTCCAAATAAATTGTACCATTGTGCTCGTGATGTGGAACAAAGGAGAAATACATTTCCAATCTCAACACCTTACAAGTCTTTACTCCTACTGTCAGCTCAAACTGAATTAAAATAAAGAAATGCATTTTAAATGTCAGTGAGTTTGAATGTGCCAATATCTACAGATTAAAAACATTATTTAAAGGTAGTGAAGACAATAACACTAAGACACCACAGATGGACACAATACCCTCATAATTTCTTTCACTTTACTTGGCAAGCCTTTACTAATTCGTTACTCATTTTAATTTATGCTTCTCCAGCTGGCCACTCCTGGGTGAGTTATTGTTTGACATATTTACTTTGCACAAGTGTCACATCAAAGTCTTGTTTTTTTCTTTAAGGCTAATTGTATCATCGCAGTCGAGTGCATTGTTCCATTTTTCATTTGAGCTCCTCACGTTCGAGAAAGTGTTGTTGTTGTCATCATTAAAACTGCGTGAGTGGATTGTGTCTGTGCTTCTTGAGCCAACTACAGTATTGTCTGTGATGTGAAAAAATAAAAAAATAAAAACATATTTTCTTCATTTTACACAGCTCATTACCATATGGAGCAGAAGTGGAGGACCAGACTGCTTATTTCAGACAAGTGTCCCTGCAGTCTTTTTTTACAGAGTTTGGAAATCACACACACAGATACACACAACTATACATTTAAACAAGAATGGGTTTAGTGTGAGGGCTTGTCGCAGTGTAATTCATCAAGAACATGAATTAATCTCCTGCTCTCATTAGGTGGAAATTAACGGCACTGGAAATTACTGCACATGGATACCACATAAGGTGCAACAATAAATCACTACCTTTGTGGAAAAAGCCACAGGCTCATTTCAACACTTTATGTGACCTCCTTTTGCTGAAGGCAATGCTGAATTAACCCAATAATACCCAATGATATAATGTGCCTTACTCCTATTTCTAGGTCTGTAAGAGCTCTAGCTATTCAACAGGATTAGTACTTTCCGAAAAAACATAAATCCTTTACATCTTCTGCCCCCTGGGGGAGGATCAGTGTACTACAAGTGACTATTTTACTTTTGGGTTAAGAACAAAAACAATCTCAAAAGTTAGTGTAGTTGACCGTCTCCTCTACAGTTTAGTAGATAATGTGTAAAGAGCAAAGGACTGAGCACACATCCTTGAGGAATTCCTGTCCTGGCATTATATCAATATCCAATAAAGAATACAATTAAAAAAAAAAAGTATATTGTTTAAATATTTCTTGTATCCAACTTCAAATGGTAAAAAACTTGATTTAAAGCTTCTTGACTATGTGCTAATGGACAAATTGTGCAGTATTATGGTAATCCCTTGGGCTTGACACCTCAGTAAGCTAAGTGTTATCATGATCACAAAATATCTCTCTTGTTACTTTAGCCCCACTCCTTCTCCTCACTCCCATTGGCACAGAAGCCCCACAGGATCACTGTGGCATGAACTGTAGGTCAGAAAAGCTGCTGCTTCCCCAGGGCCACTCCACCGTCAGTACTCTCAGTACCTTCTCCCAGCTGATGTCTCATACAGATGGAGAGCAGTGAAGAAATGCATATATTCACGCAAACGTACCCACTGGTGTACATTAGTCATGGCTCATTTTAGATGCAGCACAGAGATGAGAAAAGTCTCCGTTAAGTCAGTTCGCCCACACTGAGGTGACATCTACTGCTGAGGAATCACATTTTCAACAGAAACAAAGTAACAGGGAGCACAATGTGTTTACAGGGTTTGGAGGGGGGGCTGATTGTGTATTGTATCATTTAATGGCCTCCAACAGTGTCAAGTGAAAGTGAGTCCTGTCGACACAGGGCGCAACACAATACAGACAAAGCTGAATGGGCCTTCTTATTGTTGCTCTGGGATTGAATGAAGCCCAGTTCATTTGCTGCATATCACGTTTTGTTACATGCTTTGCAACATTTCCTCATATTTCATTCAGCGGGCCATCAGCAGGTTGTTTTATATCCTTTCTATTTCCCCACCTCTCAGCTCACTTTAAGCTCCTCCATGTCATGACGGTGTTTTTTCTTCTTTTGGAATTTCTCCCCTTTTGCTTTCAAGCTGAAAATCAAATCTATAAATCAAAGGCAATGGGAGAAAGACGTGGAGACTGAAGGGCATTTAAATCCTGTCAGAGTTCCCAAAGCTTCAGAGGGTGAAATAAACAGGAAATTAAAACAGAGCAAGGAATGGTGGCAATCTTTCTTTTACTGAGGATTGAAAGCAGGTGTGTTTCTTTATGCTTCCTGCTTTATATTCAGATCTGATGGGAATAAATTGTCTTCTTTCTTATTAGTGTGTGTGTGTAAAAGAAAAATCCTTAGCTGTAAATTCACATATATGTAAAAAAACCTTGTAGTTGTACATGTTCCTTATAAACTTTTGTCACGAGTAACAAAGAAAAATCATTGTCCTATGTTTAAAAGGGGCTGTCGATTTTTCATTTCTAAGATTGTATAAATTATAGTTTGTCTTTAACTGTACTTGCTCTCTATGCTCTGAGTTTCACTTTTGAACAAAGATGTTGGCAGACTTTTAGAATGAACCTTATTAGCATAAAACTATATGATTAAAGAAACACTAAGGGTAAAAATCCTCTCTCTTACAGCTCAGGCTTGTGTGATCACAGCCATGAAATCAGATGTGTGAGACTTCACAAAGCTGTTCTTTCATTTTATGACTTTCACACCCAAAAAAATTCAAATCTGAATCAAATGTTTTCATATCGTTATAATACATAGATTCAGGTTCAACAAAAAACTGTTTCATGTTGTAACAATTTAGTTATATTGTAATCATGTGCTAATATATGGTTCAAAACCTTTAGCTGTTCTAATATGACCATTTGCATTGTTTTTATTGTGACGTGTCTAAGTCTCTGTCAGAAGTGGGACATTTAGACATTTGTTTCTTGTGATCTGTTTTTCTATCTGTCTAGAATTTCAGCCAGTACATAAGCCCACTTGCAAAATGAATGAAATTTGGCACAAAAGGAAATAACATTAGGTTTAGTACATCAAGATTTAAAGGTGCAATATGTAAGTATTTTACAGTGAAATACTAACACAACAGTCTAATGTCCCACTGATGTTTAAAATAAAGTTACATTGTAACAGATTTCGATCTTAGCTGGCTGGGTGGTCACTAGTTTTTATTATTTTAAAAACGCTGTTCTGGGACCAAATCATTGTTTACATAACTGTTCCACATCCAGACTTCCTGGTTCCATAGCAAATCACATATGAGCCTGCAAGGTCGCCAAGTCTTCAACACAAGCATCTGTAATTCAACAACAGGTGGTAAAGACTGTGGACAGAATGGAAGCCAGTAAAAGAAGCAGCCCTGAGGTAACTTGTAGTAAACCTAAGAAACCACAACATCCTCCCCAAAAATTGAACAAATACAAAAGAAAAAAATGAGGGTCAACATTGGAACTTGCAACCCTGCAGAAAAATCAGGAAGGGGAGGGGCTGAGAATGGACGGTTTTGTTTTTCTACATGAACTGCGGGACTCCGATTTGACCACAAGGTCTAATTTTTACATATTCATCAATCCATTTTCTGAACCTTCTTTTTCATGTTCAGGGTCGTATGACGAGAGGAAGGGGACACCCTGGACAGGTCGCCAGTCCATTGCAGTTAATTCTTACATATTGCACCTTTAATGTATTTATATGCATTTGACAAGTGTGATCTTCTTTTCCTACTGAACACAAGGGAAACAATCTTTAATAGTGAACTGAGCCAGTGGGATGTGTTTCTTCTGGTGCAGAAGGCTCACTGAGCTGTGACTATTAACAATTTGTTGTGGCAACAATTTGTGAGAAAATGTGCAGATTTTTAGATAGAATCACATTGAATTTGCACATACAACATATTATGTAAAAACTGAAAAATTATTGTGACATGTTGCATGAAAATTTCCTAATGCTATTTAGTCACACATTGTCTTAAATATGTCTAAATTTGTTTACATTTTTATCTAATTTTACTCTTGTGTAGCACTTGGAAAATCTTTTTTTGTCACAGTTAGTCACAGAAACAAGTCTTGTTGGTCGCCAGTTGCTTTCAGTGTAGTCTTGCATTTGTTGAACATGCTCTTCTCACTCAGAGGGGCTCCAGATACCTGCAGCAACTCTGTCACAATGTTGAGTTAAAATCTTTCTATCAAATTTTTCAAACAAATTCAAAATTCACGAGTAATTCAGACAAGAAAATTCAAGGAGGCTTGTGAACATTTTAAGACCTTTTGGAAACTGTTGCAAATATTGTTCACAATTTATCCCCAGCAGCTCTGTGGCTGTAGCATTATTCTTAAGACTGCAGAGTTTAAAGGGAAAAATAATAAATGAACATAAAAGAATATCATGCTTGAGCAATAAAAATGATTGCTTTCGGAGAATAAAAGAAGTGACTACTAAAACAGTAAACTTTTAGCATAATATGGATCTTTATTGGGGGGTTGGGAGTGGGTGCTAGAGTGGAACCGATAAGGTTCAACAATTTCTGTCTTGCTGCTGTTTAATAACTTTCCTTCAAATATTTTAATCATGTTGTATGAAAATCCAGCTTAAAGTTGCACAACTTCCTAATGCAGACAACCTCCACAGACAAGCTGCTACCACTGCTGCACAGTTCAGTTGCCTTTAAATTTTTATTTAAGGAGGCCTTAACAGACAAATTAAAGCAAACTAATTATGCATGTCCTCTAAAGGAGACATTCAGAGGAATTCACTGAAGCATTTAGGTGACACACATTCAGATGAAATCCATAACTCTCTTGGTGCAGACGAAAGCCTTTTGCAAGCAAACATTATGAGTCATGTAATCCTGACAGCCTCTTTGCTGAGTTTTAATTAAAGCCAAGCCTAATGCCAGTGCATACATCACGTGGTGTGATCTCTGTGCAGAACTCTTGATTAACGTTCTGTAGATATTTTCACACAATGTATGTTGATATTGCATAATAATTTAAAGTAACCTTTCCTCATCAGATGGAGGCCAGCAGCTTTGGACAAACACAAACATATTTACAGCTCGAGGTGCACTGATCAATATCTGTATTCATTGTCTTGAGTTGATGGGAAATCCAAAACTGCAACATAATCACATCAAAATGACCTTTGTATGAAAAATGATACATCTGCTTCTTTTCTCCAAAACACGCCTATATGCAATAAATTTTACCCCAATCAATCTGACGTTATAAATCACGGCACTCTGAGGCGGAGGCAGCAATGAGAACCATGCTTTCCTTTTAAGTGGAGGCTTACAATTGAACCTCAGGCACTAGAGTCCATAAATTGCTGCATCAATTATTAACCCAAATCTGTGTTAATGTGCCAAAAGAAACCCCAGTGGGGAGGCTAATGCAACTAGCAGGAAACTAGGAGAACCGATAAAATGACCACTGTTGGCCCTTTTTACCTTGAAGCTGATCTGGAGTACAGGAAAGCATCCAATGCATAATCATCCTAACAGACTTTAGTGGCCATCCGGAGCCATATTAGCAGCTAAATAATAGAGAGTCCCATTCATTCGAGAGTGAGGATGTGCTGCTAGATTGAACCATGAGAACATTATTGATGACAGTCTCGGAATCAGAGCTGTGAGAGTCCTGTAAAGTTTCAATATCTCTTGACAATTGGATACTTCCATAAAACAGGTAAGTCTAGAACAAAAGAGAGACTTTAAAAGTGCAGTGAAAGCAAAGAGCAAACCATCAGGAGACCTCTGCTAACAACTGGGCAGCCTCAGGTAAGCTGGTATTTTCACATTCTAAGAACAAAAGCTGATTCATCCTGTTCTGGATCAGTGATTTTCAGTGCAGCTCCAAGATGTTGTGCATTTCATTAATGCGTCATTAATGTTGCGTTTCAATAATTTGATCAACATGGCCTCACTGTTGGACTCATAGCACGAACACTGGTGTGAGTTCTATTTATTTCACAAAATTTAAGTTGTAACTTGCATGTTTGTGAATGATGCTCAGGCTTTAAAAAGAAAAAAATATATACATTTTTGATATTTTCTCTTTTCTTACATCAGAAAATGTTCTCGAATCAAATGGAGGCATGGGATTTTTTTTCTGCTGCTTTTTCAATTTAAAATTTAAATATTCATTATAATGAAAAAGGCATCCTCATTTTTTTTTTTTTTTTTTTTTAAATCAGTGCATGTCAACATGAAATAGAAACCCAGTTTCGCTTGCTGGTTGCACATGATGCAAAACCTGTAAGTGTTTTTGATTTGCTCACATTAAAAGCATCGCTCCGGGCTCGCTTCAGCTCAGCTATACTTCCAGCCACTCAGACGTCTGAGCTTGTTCTTACTTATTTAAGCAATTGGCTTGATTTTCACTCAGCAACAACAGCAAGAGGACAAACTCCCGTTTCATTTTTTTATCTGACAGTAAAGGAAAAGGGAGTTTCTGAGACAAACACCGGGGCTGTCTTATTAGTGCTTAACCGTCCTACTTAGGGCTCCAGATTGACAGAAAAAACAAGGAAAAGTGTTCACGTAGGCTGCGCCATAAACAGTGGCAGTGATAAATATCTGCTGCCATTCCCAACATGACTCACTCGTCTGAGTTTTAGCTTTACTGCACACAAAGGAGGCTGGGCCAGGGCAGCCATACGCTGCCATGAAATCTTTATCAGATTACACATAATAGATGCACTCCATGAAATAGCTTATATTACCTGAGAGTGAGCTGAAGTGGAACATAGCAGCACCAAATAGTGAATAATGAGCAGAGTTTTATAGGAGCACACACAAACACTGATGCAGGTAAAAAGGAATAGAAGCCCTCATTACTTTCACAATAGAGAGCCCATTCATGGATTTTTATGGAGTTCACTTCCTTTTTTTTTCCTCCTTTTTCACATGCAAGTTTCAAGTCCTGCTGAGAAGATAATGAATATGGAGTGTGTTTGTATTCCACTCAGTTGCCAGTCAGCCCCACCATCAAAAATGTTTCTAATAAGAAGATGAAGATCAAAATTAATCAAAGCATAACTTGTCATAAAGCTGCGATAATACCCCCTGGTGCTGTTATTCTATACTACGTTTTGTTACGACGTAATGATCCGCTGAAAGACCTTTGATTCAGGCATTTATCAGAAATTTACTTTGACATAGGCCTCCAACCAAAACATTGCTGCAGACAGAGCACTCCTTCTCATGGTAATAGCATTCCCCAACAGCAAAAACACACAACAAATACTACTCAGGAAATAATATTAATAAAAAAACTGAATAAACAGTCCGAGTCATTCCTCATACACCGAACTTATGACCAGTAGGGCGTTTTAATGGTATTCATTGAAAATTTATATAAAAATTATTTCGATTTTTGAGTCAAATCATTTTTAAAAAGTAGATAAAACGAAACTCAAAACTGATTATCAAACACAACATGCATTTTTCACATTTGGTTGATTTTGAAGTGTGCTTCTGTGTGTGTGTGTGTGCGTCTTGAACTGAACTCGTTCAAGAGGCTATCTACAACAGGTAAGCTATTAATTATTTATAACTGTTACACAGAAACACACTTCAAACTGGATGAAATATTCCTTCAAGCATATCAGGTCTACATGCTCAAGCTCAATAAATGTCAAAAGGTGAGAAACACTCCTGCACAACAAGTAACACTGACAAGTCTGTGAACATCAGAGAAGTGCTTGCACTCATGTTAGTTAGGGTCCTTGCGAAATAAAGGTAAGCAGATTTTTAAAATTGTTTAAAAATCTGAGACAATAAGACTAAAAATTAAATAAAAAACATAATATTTTTGTTTTTAAGTTAAACCACACAAATTAGATTTGACTGCTACATTTAAAAATCACAGAAATAAATTAAAGAACAAGAAAGTTTTAAAGACTAAAAACAGCCTGAAGGGATCATTTTTCTTGAATAAGCTATTTGGTTCATGTAATTAGTGCATAATGTCCAAAAAGTGTTTAGAAAAAAACAAATTCAATGTGACTTTGATGCTGTGAAGTTTCACAGTTCTTTCATCCCACAGTCTAAACACATGCAAATCAGGTGGATTAATGACTCTAAATACGCACAGGTGTAACTAAGACTTATTATGGGAATCATTGATTGTCCTGTGATGAATCTGTCCAGGTTGTTTTTTTCGGTGATGCTTTGAAAGTTTTTCCTCAGGCTCCTGAATAACAATGAGAAGTTGGAGAAAATAAATTAATTTTATGTACTTCTATTCACACTGATGCAACAACAAAAAAATAAATAAAAATCTGCACAGATGGAAACTACTGGCAATTTAAAATCAGTGCAGTAAGGGTGTTGCTGTGAGTTTTTTCTTGTATGTTATGTTTGCTGACACATTGTGGCCAGACAGACGTGTCTGGAATAAAATAATATGTGCTGCAAGAAGGTCTTGGGGACCCGTTTCCTGACTTTTACTATCTTTTTGGGGTCCGAGGGTTCTTGTGGGGACCGAAGCCTGGTCCCCATGAGGGGTACTCCCCTTTTTAGGGTTAGGGGTTAGGTTTATAGGTATGGTGTGAATAGAGTTTTAGTTAGTCTTAGGGTTAGTTATAGATCAGTAATGGTTAAGGTTAGGAAAAGGGTTTGGGTTAGGTATAAATCTAGTTACTAAAATCAATGGAAGTCAATGGACGGTCCCCATAAGGATAACAAAACACACTTGTGGGTGTGTGTGTGTGTGTGTGTGTGTGTGTGTGTGTGTGTGTGTGTGGAGGGGGGATGTGGCCCTGGGATGTATCAACATGTTGTCCAGCTTGTACCCTGCCTCTTATTTAAAGGTCAATGCAATGATTAAAATACCCGGATGCAACAAGCACACTGCTTGTCTCTGTCTGTGGGATGTGGCACCCACTCTGTCCCGATTACAAGTGGCATTTTGTTGTTTAGCAAAGTCATGTAGCTATCGTTAACCCCCAAGATCCAGTAGATTGGTACTGTGTTCTCACGTCTAAACTGATTCCATACATGGTTAATAAAGGAGGCATCCTGGGACCTCATCATGGCACAAGCAGTCCACAGACTACTGTGAAGTGTGGATGTGCACTGTTTTAATGAAAGACTGAAAACGGACACTGTCTCACGAGGGGTAGGACACGGCACGGTCATAAACTGTTAGGATTCCTTCAATTACTACCAGAGGTGACCTGAAGTCACACCTTATGCTGCCCAGGATAAAGTCTGTGTGTTTCTCTTCAGTATTTGTAAGACTGGTTCTCTCTCTCTGATATTTTCATATGATGGTCATTTGTAGCAATGCAGAATGGAGATTTATTGCTGAACATGATTTAAAAATGCTCATCCTCATGTCAAGTTTTATAATTGAAACACCATATGAAATGCGGCCATTACTGTCTGGCCTCATGTAAATCACAACAACAAACTTTATCAAGTTGATATGTTGTTTAATGACTCCTCTGAGTCAAGTAACCTGATTTGATTGGCTTGTAAATGTTCTGACAGATACTGTTCAGTGGCTGTTTCATAATTGTTTACAGATAGTCATTGTGTACCATCACTAGTGTGCATGTGTTGCAAATCCGGTTCAGATTTCACCGTTCCACTTATAGGAGCTTCATTTTGTTTTATCAATGAGTGTAGAAGGGATGACTCACATTGATGGTAGATGAGACATTTCATCACTCAAAGTTTATAATCATTTACAACTCCCATCTTTTTGATTTAGATCATATTTAGTTTTAGATACTTGTTAAATCATGACAGCATGCAGCTTTTGGAGCAGCATAAGAATCTGAAGTATGTTTAGACTAACACATGAACACATGCACATGTAAGCATTAGTAAACAAACATCTGTATATAGTTGAAGATTTTTGTATCAAAAACTCTTAGAAGTATGTACAATATCTTTTTGATTGTGATTAACGGCAAGAAATGTATTTGGATTTTTTTGTTTTGCGTTTGTTTTTGTCTGTTTTTGTTGCCTCTGTTGTTGTTGTGAGCTTTCCCTTTAGTTATGCTGCTACATGCTTTATATTAAAAGGGAGTTGTTCCTTTCCGCTGCCATCAGTTTTTTTGTAATGAACTGCCGCTATATAAATAAAACTGAACTGAATTGAATCAAAATGGCCCACTCCACTTTTCTTAAAGCCTTAAAAGCCAAAGTGCCATGATTCCTTTTGACAAACTACCTGTGGAGATTTAAATACAAGCTATTTAGAAAGCAGTCTTGTGTGTTTCTTGAAGATTTACCCACACAGAGAATTAGCTGATGATATGGCAAAATAAGTTACAGAATTAGAATCAATGTGACCTAATTAAATCCTGTTTTCTCAAAGCAAAAACACAATTAATCTATATTTTATCTCTAAGACGTGTTATTGTTTCATGTCAGCTGAAGTAATTCAGATTGACTGCCTCCCCCTAAACACAATTCTCAGTGAGATTGACGTGAGATTGGCAGCTCTTTATATCTCTGGCTCTTTTTGTTTTCTTTTTTTTATTTCATGGTATGCCGACAACATGCAGCACACCTGTGCTGCAAAAAAAAAAAAAAGCTTTGAAGTGGGAAATAAAACTGAAAGAATCTTACAACTTGGATCGGAACACTAGGTGGAGTTGGATTCTTAAAACATTGGAGGTTTTACCAATCAGTATCTGAGCTGTTGCATAATCTTCATATAATTTATGAGTAAAATTAGAGTGAATTATTCCACAGCAATTATTTAGCTAATAGCTGACTTTTTCATCAAGCAATAGAAGCAAATTTAGCATACATTTGAAATTAAATCAAGTAATTTAAATAGATTAAATCATTTGCACAGTTTTACTGCTAATATTTTTATGTTCTATTAACATTTAATTAACTATTTTCTAAAAACTTTTGGCTCCTTTTGTATGATAAAGGTTGTTCTTGAAGTGCCAGAAACTGATTTCCTCCTTTATTAAGTTGAGCTCTTGTGGTGTCTCATCATTCTGTTTGACTCCTCGTCTCCTCTGATCTTTTCTTTTTTTCTATTCTGTTCATAAAAAAATTCAGTAAAAAGATTTTTTTTGAAATCTAATTAGATTTTTTTGAGATCCATGATTTGAGTAGTTCCACTCACAAGTTAGATTTTCATTTTATTTATGTTCAGATTTCAACACAATAAACGTACCTTAATACAGGTTTGAATGTTGTGCATTTTAGATTTCATTATTCAGTTTTTGGGGAGTTTGTTTTAGGATTTTCACCTTAATTCTCCTTCTCTTTTATTTCAGAAACACAAAGATTCAACCTTAAGCACATCTTTAATGACTGAAGAACCGTTTACAATATATTGACCAGTAAATCTGTCAAGCTTCCAGGCAGCCATGAACAAACTGCACAGGATATCCCAGACATCTGATCCACGGGCGTGCCGCGTGAATCAGAAGAAACTCAAGCTTTGCTCCTAAAATAATGCATTTTTTTTTATCAAAATCCTTTCATGTGGAGAGATCAGCTTTCACACACTCAGACATACTTTGTATCGAGCAAGCAGCATTTGTTTTAATGTTTTTTTTTTTTTTGCTTTGTGTGTAACAAGTCAGTCCTGTTCTTTATAGGATACTAAAATATATTTACTATGATTAATATTATTAGTAATAGAAGTATTAGTAGTGGTATAAAGAAAAACTATTCGATTCAGGTTATTTTAGTCTTTCCAGATAATTTACTAAAACCAGTTTATTTTGTTGTGCTGCAGCTTTTATAAGAGGGAACAAGAGTGATCCAAGTTTTCTGACAGAGTAAGAGCTTTTTTTTATCAAACGACAGCTGCATTTTGGGACTTAATCTGAAGTTCCTGCTACTAATAACCTGTATATCAGAAGTCTCAGTGAAACTCTGAAACCTTTTATTCTATTTTATCATACAGTGAGTTCATTTGAGAGTCCTGAGATCAATCTAAGTAAATTTGTATCAACACAGACTTCAGATATGTATCTTTAAAATCTTCTTAACTCTCTGAACTCATGATACCAAAGAGCTCATGAGAAAAACAAAGCTCGCGTTCATTTGATCATCTCGGGATCTTTTGAATTCACGCTGTCTCAGTAATTACACTTATTCAGAGTTCTTTAAACAAACACTCATTTACTCATACAGAAACCCACAGGTGAGCTGTTAGTGTTGTCCTGTTACGAGAAGCTGAACCAAAACTGTAAAAATATGCAAACCTTTAGTCACATCTCTTATGTCTGTTTCTTCATAAAAATGAGAGGATCCACACAGAAAAACACATTTCAAGCCATCAAATTCAAAATGAGCTATGAAATTGTAAAATATATCAGGTTCATCTAGCAGGTTGTTTATATTCTACTGGGTTTTGGGAGATTTTCAAATCACTGTATTCTGTTTTTATTTACATTCCACACAGAGATTGTCTTCAAACTAGGGTTGTAAATGCACTTTTTCTGTATTTTTAACATGTTTTAGATACATTTGGGTGTATTTAAAAATAACTTTCAGTTTATATGTAATCAGGGTACCACATGATTAATTTTTTGCCTATTTAAAGATGGTGACTCTGTATTTTAGAGATTGTTAGTTTGAGAAAGGTCAGCGGCCTGAAACATCGCTTATTAAATTGCATTGGAAGCTTCTTGTGCCCGTCCTCTCATCTTTTTGCTAATCATTCTGTTTCTTTGTGATCCAGCACTCAGTTCCACAAAACTTTGGATGTGTGTGTGTTATTCCATTTTCCTCCTCCTCCATAAAGACCAGAACGAGCAACTCTTCTGTACTAAAATCCCAAACTCAGCAGACTCCACAAGTATTCACACCCCATGAATCTGAGCTCACACTTTGCAGAAAGCCCCCCCCCCCAGCTGTTTCTCTGATTAAACTAAACCATACTGCTCAGGAATTTTTATTAACATCACAATTTACTCAGTACATTTACACAGCTGCTGTCTGCGTACAGATAAGGACGACTGTCTTCTTGAGTTATATTCTATAATTTAGATTCTTTTTGGAAAGGTAGCAGCCTCCAGCCTCTGTCCACACTCAAAACAGAAATCTGAACGAAAAAAAAAAAATGTTCTTTACCTTTCAGGGTCCTTGCCTGATTCCTGTGGTGGGTGTGGACAGAATGGACAAGAAGTCATTTCTTTATTCCAGTCGCTGACTGTCTCACCAAAAATGTAACGGTATAAATTTATCAGCAGTCCAGAGGGGAGTCTCAGGTGAATGACAGCTTGTTTGGGATTTTATACACAGAAAAATCGTCAGGGCAGTCATCTGACACAGTTCCACTATGGGATGTCAAAAAGAGGTTTTTATAACAATCGATTATGTATTAAGACATCAGATGGAACAGATCTTAGAAACAAGTCCCACATGTGCTAAAACTACTTCAACAGGAACATTTTCCAAAACTTGTTTTGTCAGTCAGTGTGAAAGTGCATCGAACATTTGACATTCAGAACTTTCAAAATAATGCCTGAGCATCTGGTTTTCACCAGAATCAGTTTCTTCCAGGAGCTGGACATGCATTTTACAAAAAACACACAATCTTACTAGAAAACAGTGGATTCTTACCAAAAATGTCAACTTGATGACATTCTGTCTGTATAAATACATTTAATTTGTCCACTTCTGTTTTTTTATATTATCTCTTTATATTTCAGTTGATCTGCTTCCCCTTTTCCCAATTTTAGAAAATGGCTGTCTGTTTCATATGAGTGGGATTTTGAAGGAGGAATAAATACCCAAAAAAAGTAGAATGTTATTTACATTTTACGGAGCATGAATACTTTTTGAAATTGTGGTTATAAATTAATTGTTTAGTTGTTGTTTGTCAGTATTAATTCCCCAAAATATATTTCATGCCAGTTACTAATTATGGAACGATACAGATCTGTTTTCTTTACTCAACCTGATGAAACTCGAGCCACAACGCTGCTGCTCAGGCAACAGGCAAAATCTTCTCAAAACAGCAGATGTTGTAAGTTTAAGCTGTTCTAAAAAAAAAAAAAGGAAAAAAAAAAACTAAAACAAACAAACAAAAACAAAAAACAGACTGTAAAATGATGTGTGAATTGTGAACAAACATCATTTTATTTTGAAATATTATTTTTGCAAATTTGCTGATCATCAGATCTGACACTTAGTTTTAGAAAACATCTTGAGCCATGACGTCAGTGCCCATGGGGCCCAAGGACGCCGATGTTTCCACAATCTGAATATATCAAAGTCAGTGACAACACTATTCTAATCCTGAGACCTCACAGCTCTTAAACAACTCATGTGTGCATTCTATCCCCTGTGCAGTAAACCAATTTGTAAAAAAAAAACATCAAATGGCCTAAAAAAAAAAAGCAGCTGCTATCTCAGCAGTCTCAAGGGGCTAGTTAATTTTAGAAAGATAATCTCTAGCAATATGCTGAGGGATTAGGACATTAAAAGTACTGGCATGGAAAGATGATAAGCAGTAAAGTCATGGACTACAAGAGGTTTCCAGTGCATTCAGGGGAATAGAGAACTATGTTACTTATCAAGCTAATCAGTATGCAGATCAGGAAAAACAAACACCAGTTGTGCACGTCTTTCTAATTTGCCACCATGCCCTCTGTCTAAGAGCTACAAATGACAATGATGACAACAGCAGTTCATCTTCGGCTATTAGTACTGTCTCCCAAGGCTTCACTGCAGTACTTTCTCAGACTTTACCTGCAGGAATGCTACACTAAAGCAGAGGATGTACTTGCTCTGACTTAATCAATGTCATTTGCATATGCAGGATAAAACTAATCCTCACGAAGGGGAGACTTCCCACCTGAGGCCCTTTCTTGTCTTTTCCAAACCATTTCTCTCCTAATAAATGATCCCTTGACAATATTCACCTTGCCAAAGAGAACAAACCGCACTCAGCCCGTGTGCTGAGGGCGGCAATACCACAGGGATGTTTGGACAAAGTGTGAAAATGTGATGTGATGCAGAGAATAAAGAGCTCAGCTAGGCTCAGCTGAATGTTATCGAGGGTGAGGAGCAGACCTGCCATAGTGCTGTTTTTGGGTCTGGAAGTCAACCAAACAGCAAGCTCCAGGTGAATAACAAAGTGTGGATTTGCAGGAATCAGGTTCAAAGTCGGTGGGACCGCGGTGAGCTTGGCTACCTGCTTGTTTACTGGGCTGTGGCCAAGGTTTTCAAAAACCTAGCTAGAGGTAACATCCAGGGCTCCCCCACTGATTTCTCAGTTGTGCTTGAGTGCTACATGTTACAAACGGGGCCAAAATAAACGCAAGTACCCTAACTAAAGAAAACCTAAAGACGGACAAGCCTCTCCTCTGTCAGGGGGATTTGTGTCACATTAGAGGGACGCTAAGCAGAAAAGAACTGGGTTTCAAAAGATCCCTTAAGGCCTGCATTGTGGAGGCAACCTCTTCCCTCTCTCAGGCTCCTCTCTGTAAAAGATAAGCAAATTTACACTGGCAGACCAACGTGACATTTTGCTAGAGCAGGAGAAGCTTAAGAGCAGGCTTCATAGGTGGGCAAGGATGATAAGATGACAGCTGCGACTGAAGAGACTGAAAAACCACAGTAAAAAGGGAGATGACACAAATCAGAAGGAGAGGGATTTCTTCTGCCTTTTCATTTTGAAACATCTTTTATGTAAAAGGTGATCCATGCTGACCTGTGTGTACCAGACTACAGCTCCACTTCAGGCATATTTCTTTATGGTAATGTCCACCCAAGAGTGTTGTTTGGCTGCCTTTCATGGCAGAGCTTCATATGGATCCCACCATGTTTATTGGACCCTAAATGTTTTATAGGCTTTTTATACTTTGTGCTTTTGGCCCTTTTGTAACACATAGCAACGGCGTCAGCTGCCACACCAAAATCCAAGTTAAATATTTAGTTTTTATTTGAGCGTGTGTGAAATGTTGCAGGAATATTTTGAATGAGTATTTATTAAATCCGTTATAGATTGTCCCCTCAGCGGCTTCAGTTCAGAGAAATAGAGTTTAGAATCACTCCAGTCTCTTATATTCCATAGTAATTCATGTGTATAATATTTTCTAAACTGACCCCGAGGCATTTCCAGGCCAGCTGAGAGACAGAACTCTATTTCTCTAAACTAAAACCATTCAATAAGCTAGCTACAATGGGTAAGATAGTCATTATTTTAGTAACTTTTTACACTGAGAAACACCAAAAAAAAAGTTGAATCATCCTTCAAGATGACTATAGATGTTTTAAAAATGATCCTTCCAGAAAACAACAGCATATAAGGGCTTATATTTTATTTGTTTTACTTCCCTAAATGGGGAGTTGCATGAAACCCAGACACTCGTGCTTCCTGCAGTGTGATGCGGTGCAGCCTGTTGTTGTGATGTAATGCGATGTGAAGCTCTCTGGGTCATATTGACGCCATATGTGAGGCACATCCCAAGCTGTTATGAACACACCTGCAGTAGGTGACGGGAGAAGAAACCAGTGTTATTCAGCTTTGAAATGACAGGATTGGCCAGAGTCTCTCTAAATCAGATTGATGATCCATTTTCGCTGCCCCGGGGCCACAGTAATGTAAGGGGCCTGGGATCCACCGAGGCTGCAAAGAGACAGATGGGACCTTGTCTGCCTTGACCTTGCTGAGCTAATATTTCTCCCAGGCCTTGTCTGTTGCTTCATCATTAAAGGTGCCGTGGCTATTAACATTGGGAGAATACTTCAAAGACACTGTTGGCTTGAACAGAATACAATCGGGGTGAAGAAAAATTGCAGCAACAGACTAACAACCCAAAGAAGGATTGTTTGGTAAATGGTCAGTGTCATGTGAGTGCGATTCAGCTATGAGATGTCTGTGCATATGCAGCAAGCCTCTTCTGGGTACAGCTTATTTACAGCATGCTTTGATTGATAGTTGAGGAAACATAGCTGACCCACAAGAATTCAACATCAAATTTTGACAAAATAGCTCAAATTTTGCTGACTTTTGGTTTTCTATCAAACTGACAGCTTATTCTGAGTTCTGGGTTGTTAATTTGTAAAGGTAAGAAAAATAACTCTGCAGTTTATTTTTCACCTGTACTACAGGGTGGAAAATAATAACAATATAGATATAGACATAGTCATAGACATAGACATACAGTAGACATAGTCATAGACATAGACATACAGTAGACATAGACATAGACATAGACATAGACATAGACATAGACATAGACATAGACATAGACATAGACATAGACATAGACATAGACATAGACATAGAAATAGACATACAGTAGATATAGACATAGACATAGACATAGACATAGACATAGACATAGATATAGATATATATAGATTTAAAGAATATCTAACGCTCATCAACTGCCTTTTTAAAGTACCAAAAAGTTACATTTTCAGAGGTCTGAAAGATTTTTATGTTGGCTTTTCAAATCATATTAACCTTGTAAAGAAGTTTACATCTGTGCTAAGAATGCAGAATACTTCACTATCTCCAACCCACATACTAAATAATTTAATCTGATCCTGAATTTTAACTGTCAGTTTCTTTAAAATTTAAAACATTGAACAGGTTTCAATAATCCGGTTTTATACATTCAATCCAGAATCCTCTTCACAAAGGATAAATGCCCCAGCATGCTCAATGGGACTGGATTAAGATACATTTGAAAAACCACCTTTAGTGTGAAGACAATCATGAATCATGATACAGCTGCACTCTGAGAACAAGTATCAGTACGCAGATCCCATAAAGATCTTACCGTGATCACATTGACTTTCTTAAACTGCATCCTGGTACCGCTACTTATCTGCAAATGAAACTAGCCCAGTGCTAATAAATGCTACTACATGCTATTACATAAGGGTTATAGCCAAGGAATGAGGCCAGCAAGTCTCAACCCATGTGAC
The DNA here is from genome assembly GCA_006937955.1 of Pachypanchax playfairii. Lineage (NCBI taxonomy): Eukaryota > Metazoa > Chordata > Actinopteri > Cyprinodontiformes > Aplocheilidae > Pachypanchax > Pachypanchax playfairii. The sequence goes on along the minus strand of SSNP01000007.1, from coordinate 2,605,491 downwards.
ATGACCCACGTCATTGATACATTGCCACCATGTTCTTCCTTGGACCCAATAAACTGCTGCTTTGAAATTTTTGCATGCTCAAAACCATTACAGACCAGTCACGGTCTATCATGTGTATAAGAAAGGCCACTGCATTCTTAATGCATGTTTGAAGACCCCATCTACAGTCTGCTGGATTGATGTTTTACATTTTAGGGGCGTAATCATCCAGTGTGAAGAGTTTTATTATGCTGAAGACAAAACAGCCTGATTGTATCAGTGTCTAGTCATGAAAATAATTAGATCTTAGCTTTTGTGAGATGTAGATGATCTCAAGAAAAAAAATCTGTTTTCACAGTATTTTGCCGACACACTGCATCTACATTTTGTCTTTTGTGCCACTGTGATTGTTTTGTTTGTTCGCTTTTTTTGAAGAATCACAAAAAGCCTGAGAGAACGTGTAGGCATTGGAGCTAAATCATTAACCAGCGCTGACACAGAGTGATGTGGAAAGAGGTTTTGTTTTGTAAAACCTAGTTAGAAAACTGGCCCTTCATATTGTATATTTGACAAAAATGCATTTTCATTTTTCATTCTGGCTTAACACAAACTTCAAAAACAGGATGTTTACAGAATGTTTAGGGAGTTTTTATTTTTTTTTGGGGGGGGGCTGCTTTTGTGGGATTTAAAGTCTCAGCATAAATCAAGAAGCGTCAGTCAGAACAGGAGATACGGTCCAGGTAGTAATCCAGGAGGTCGCTGTTACCATCAGCCAGTGGGAGGGAGATAAGGAAATAATCAAAACACAAAGATGAGGTTCAACTTCAGCCAGGCTGTACCGACAGACGGCTGCAAGCTTTAATTCTTTGGTACATCTTCTTCCATTCTGTATCTAAACAAAAAAAAACACACTCTGTTGATGTGTTTAGACTTTAGGAGACTATTTATTCTTTTACAACATTTCTGCTACAGTAGAGTTAAGCAATAAAAAATGAATAAACCACCATGCAAGCCCATGCTCCCTTATCTACAGTTTCTTATCTCTCATTAGCTTTCGCCTGTGATGAGTGTTAGGGGCTTTGCAACAGAGATTATATATTGAAATATGACTTCATTTTGGAAAGACTTTATCAGCAAAGCTATTTATATGTTGATAATGAAGAACACTGTAAATCCCCCAAAGTGCACTTGTACCTTGGTGTACACACAGTACAACAGAGCGCAGCGGGCCACAATCATTATGAAATCATTGAAACGGCAGCACATACACTCAAGCCCCAGAGCCTGCAGCCACTCCCCAGGCAGCCCTGCCCCTGATATTTGCTGGGCTTATGATTTGTTCTGGGATCCAAGCAATAAGTAAAGCCTCCTTGTGGCCTTGTAGCCAGATTGAATTGCAAAAACACGTTGCACCTGGTGCAGCACGAATGGGAAGGAGAGGCGGCAACACTGTCTGTACACACTACCTGATGGCTGCAACCTTATTGAAAATCTGATAATGATATTTGGGGAGCTTAATGGTTTTCCTCTGCAGGCGACAATCAGTCTCACTCAATTCCATTTTCATCCCACCAGCCCCCATCTCCACTTCTCTTTTTCATCTTCTGCCTCCTTCGCAGCGTGCGGCCAACAGAAACCCATGATATACGGCTGCTTTCCTCGGTTTTCAGAACCAGCAGCACTGCATAATTTTGCCTTTGCATTTTGTTTTCAAGCAGAATTACAGTCTGTGTTCTTGAATAATCAATGAGCATCACTGCAGGTGATCAACACGAGCACGCCTGCTTGTTATGTTGATTCTATTGCTTCATTACATTTGGATTTAAAAGACATAAATAAAACAATTCAGGACTCTTAATTCAGATTGAGAATACGCGAGCGGGACATTTTATTGTGGCAGAAGCTTGATCTTTGACTCTACTGCAAGAAAAATAAATATATTTCAAACTGCTGTGTCTTTATAGTAAAACAAAAGAGCCCAATACTTTGTATATGTTCAGAGTCTCTGTCTAATACAAAGGTTTAATGACCCATTTTCCCCCCAGGCATCATTAAAATTTCATCTAATGAGTTCTAAATATGTCATAAAGACTTAACAGAAAAATGGCGTACTACTTGTAAAGTCGCCTACTTGTAAAGCTGCCATGGCCGAATTTAACAGCAGACATTTTATCAGGAACCCCTTCCAAGCACAAACAACACATCACTTCCTCTGAGCAACCTGCAGGCTTTCCAGCCACATTGGCATTTTGATTGTAACACATTTGCAATAATTAACAGAGCTAACTTTTTTATTGCGATTAATAATGAAGCAGAAGACGGCATTATTGAGCCAC
>SSNP01000007.1:2503734-2603103 GCA_006937955.1 Pachypanchax playfairii | reverse complement strand
GCACTGAGCGAGATGACTGAAAGGTCAATGTGATCGTTACATGATTTAGCTGAAGAACAATTATCAAATGGTGTAATAGGAGTGTTTTCTAATGAGCAGTGTGAGAGTGACACCTTCTCCTCTCCACAGCTAATCTAATTGCTAGATTCAAGATGGCCGCCGCTGCTAATCAACACTATCAAACACAAAAATGGCTATAATTATGTCACTTTTACAGACATTGAGCTTAAAATTTCATGTGATAGGAGCAGAGGGTCAGTTACAATACCAGCTTCAAGTGTGAACAGGTTACACGAGATCTTGAGACATTAGGTGAGATTGTATATCAAAAAGGCTGTATGCTCATTTCTAAAATTAGATTATTTTGCTTTTAAACTTTGAGTTGAGTTCCCAATGACTGCTGAAGAGAGACCCTCGCCACACAAAAAGGAATAAGCAGTGACTGATTGACTCACTGACTGACTGACTCACTGACTGACTGACTCACTGACTGACTGACTCACTGACTGAGTGAGTGACTTTGGCTTGAAAAGCAACCTGGGACATTCATTCCTTCAGTTAATGCTTGGCCTTTAACTTAGCCATAGTTTTAACCAGAAATTAGCTGTTGGCACTCATATTTCAACATGCCAGGCAGAAAAATGAAGAATTTCCAAATATTTGAACACAAATTAAGTTCAGCATCCTTTCCTGCTTATTTGTGCAGGAGTAAACTGGAGTGAAGCTTCCAGAAATGAGAAAAGATGAGGAGAAAATGCTTCAGGCAGACAGGGACAGATGTTAGCAAATTGGAAAGTTGTCCCCACGCAGCATGCTTCCTCTGGGATTTTTGGGACAGTGTTCTTTTTTTTACATTAAATTTGCTTTGAACAAGATTTCATATTTGACTGACAGTAGTCGTCCCAGTCAAGAAGTATACTGCAGACACGTAAGTACACTGTGGAGAAGCACAAGCCTGAATTTCTACTTTCAGAAAGCCATCATGTTTTTAACTGCAGTCCTACAATTTTACTTTTCCACTCCCTTGACTTTTGTCTTCCTTGAATAGCTCACCTCCAACTGATTTAAGATCTATAGACATTAAAGTAATCTTTTTCAACCACTTAAAACAACCTGCGAATATCTGCAGGATTGCTCAGATATTTCATTTTATTTCTGTTTCCTGGTAATGACGTTCTTGCTTAAAATAGGTCAGTGTGCAAAGATTTATGTGCCCACTGTGTCAATATATTATGCCTAAAACTGGGACTACACCTAACTCTCAAAGACACTTTCTTTCTTTAGAGGAAGAAGTCCATTTCCATATGTGGGGCACAAAGAGAAGCAAGAAAATATGCTGAAAGTTCAAATACAGCATATTCTAACATGTGCACTTAAATGCTTTTGGAGCATGAACCAAAGTTAGGAATTCTTCCAGTTGAACCACCATCTTGCTCCCTTTAGCGCTCAATATTTTTATGATTAAAGTCAGTCTATATTCCATTGATTGAAATGGCAGAAGAAAAAAAAGCTCTGAACCTTTCTCTCCAGATTCTGCTTCTCCATCTGTAAAAGTAGCGGAAAACCTTGACCATGACCGGGCAATTTCGGTGAGGTGGACCGGTCGGCGACTGCAGCCATGCTCTGTTACCTCATCTCATCAGCTGGGGAAAGTATTTGTGCTTGTATCTCCAAAAGAAAGTGGCCTCAAGTTAAATTGAGTTACCTGTTCAGAGATGGTTTCATTTTCCATGAATGGCCCCAGAGATCCATGATGGAACCGCTAACTGCTCATCACCCAACATGTCCCCAAGTGTCTGTCTGAGCAGAGAGCAGTGACACGGCAGCAGCGCTGTGGCTCAGCTGACATGGATGGCTCGCTGCAGGATCCATCATAATGTCGCAAATGTGGATTGCAGACAAATGAACCGGATCCACAAACACATTGATGTTTCTGTCTTTCACCTGCGTGAAACAACAGCTTTTTGTTTAATGAACACGAGCAGCAGTCTGATGCTTCTTTTTATTTCAGCTTCTCTCATTCTTTGCAGAAAATAAATTGCTATGCATCAGGTATACATCCTACCCACATTCAGATAATATGCAGGCAACACAGTCCCTAATAGGATAATGAATAATTTAACAGCTGTTATTTGAATGAGCTGCCTATAGTAATCTTTGTTGATTAGGGCTTGAAATATTTTCTAAAACATGTCAATCTGCCATAAGCTGTGTGGAAGTGGAGAAAGCTGGAAACATGGTTAATGTTTTGACGGTTTATGTTGATAACCAGAGGGCAGGAGAGAGAGGAGATGTTTAAAGGACTGATGCCATGAGACAAGAGCTGAGAAAAGGGGGAAGCAAATGATTAGACGGGAAGAGGCAGGACGCAAAAGATGTGAGCAGAAGGAAGGTTTCCTGCATGAGAAACAGAAGACGAGATATGTGGAAAGAACCGGAAAGAAACCAAAGACAACAAAAACGGGGAGAAGACGAAAAAAGAAGATGAGAAGATAGCAGATAAGAGCGCAAGGAAAGAGCTGACAGCCCGCATCCCACAGTCACGTCGCACAATTTACTATGTTCTGCCTCATAATGTTTTATAGTGCGTGCACTGATAGCACAGTAGTGAGTAGCGATCTCATTTCACAACCCATATCCTTCAGTAATGTGAACACAAAGGGAGAGGCAGAGCCATTAGCAGCGTCCAGCTCTCATCTACTCCTACTAATGCATAATTGGCTTCCATGGAAGGAAGCAAGAAAGGATAAACAGCAAGCAATCATATTAACTTCTGTGAATTCTAATTGAAATCCGTTAACAATCAACAGAGATAATAGAGGCTAAGGAAATGTGCGGCAGTTCATACCCCAAGCTCTCGTCCTGCATCTCATCGTATTGATACATGTGAAGACACAGGTTTAGATTATGATTAAACCTTCTGCTTGTGCTCATGGGGGATGTAAACATGGGAAATAAGCATCTACATGAGAATGTACCTCCATCAGAGATCACATTCAGACATAAATCCACCCTGGTTCATTTACTTAGTGTAAAGGAAGTAGATTGTAAGCAACCCATGTCATGATTGTTACTTTGAACAAAGAACAAAAAAAAAACTAAGGAATATTCCAACAGATGAAGAGAGAACTGAACCAGAACCACTAGCAGCTAGCAGACAGTTATTAACTTATTCTACAGACTGAACACAGTGGGGGGTGCTTTAAATTGGTGCTTGGAATAATTCACATCTATTGAAGTGAACAATTAATATCCTACAGAGCTCTTTAAAAAAAAGTCAAAATTTTAAGTTACAGACATTAATTCTAACAGCTCAGTGGGTTAGTTCCAAAGGAGATTTCTGCCGTCTTAAAACTACAAAAACATTTATCATAAACACCATTTTGTAAACCTTTACACTGCTGTTAATTTTATGTTGGGTGATTATCCCAGAAGAACTTTTGGGGGTAAGCAAAGCCCAAATGTAAAAGTTACATGCTGAAGCAAAAGTGCAACAGCAGTTTGGTTCCAACAACAATTTCTGCTCCAAAGACATACTGTACCTGTATAATGTGAAATTTACAGCAGTTTAAATGCTATACGTTTAAGAGTGAAGTTGTCATATGACAGCAGTATTCCACTTCGGACTTGTTCCTGCTCAGACAGCCCATAATCGTATCCATCCAGTCAGGACACATCTTTATTTCTCCAAACTGAAGTTGTTCAGAGATCTACAGGCATATTTCAAGGTAGATATTTTGAATTCAAAGAGTAGGGAAGGTAAAGGTGTAAGCCCACTTCTGCAGCTGCACATGCTGATGGTTCTGTAAAATGTTTGCCAGCAGAACCTCCTCTAAACAAAATTGCAGCACTTGTTAGTTTACCTGTGCTACCTTGCAACAGGTATTTGTTCATGACCCTTCTATAGAAACTCTCTTCAAAATAATCTCAACGGTTCATAAAAGGTAATAAAAGGTTTACATTCAGTATTTAAACCTATTTCAGAAAATCCAAACATTTATGAGAATTTCTTTTCAAACAAGCTGTAAACTCACAAGTGAACACATATGTCGTGCCTTGTATTTTTTATTGTTAATAAACGGCAGCAATACATTTTGTCAAGACGCTTTGTGATGTTGATCCAAACTGCAGGCGTGGAGGTGGAGAATATGATGCAAAACAAAAAATCCACTAAAGAAATAAACAGACTGATGAAGCAGCAGCAAAAAAAAACAAAAGGTTTACAAAAAACTAGCACGCACAGGGAACCGGTAGACACACAGCACATGGAGTGCAGAACAACAGAGAGCAGGAAACAGTAGGATCTGACTATACTGAGCGAGTTGATTGCTGAACACAAGCAGGTGAGCTGATTACTGATGAGGAACAGGTGTGAGGGGAGTCAGTGGGGAGTGAGACAATGAACAATGACACAGGAAGTGAACTAAAACACACTGAATGCAAGAAACTGAACAAAGAAAATCACCATCACAAAAAATAAGGTGAGAAATAAATTTAAATGACAAAAACTCAAACCAAAATTCAAACTTCCTGACACATCTCCCAACATTTTAAAAACTTCAAAGCTTTTTTTGTCCTTTAGATATTTAATGTCACCACAAAAACAAAGATATGTTATACCTTCTCCATGAAATAAGGTAACTATCATTTGGATTAATAATAAACAAACACGACAGGGTGTGATCTTAGCATGTAAACGATCAAACTTCCAAACTGTTGATTTATTTATTCAAGACAGTTTCCTTGGAAATAACCAGCTGTTTTTCTTTCTATTTTTGTTGTTTTTGATTTTGATCTTTAAAAAATTTTATACAATCTAATTTTGTAAAAGTTTTCTAGCATCTTGTGTACTTGTATTTATAGCAATAATAACTCCAGGAATGATTTTACTGAATGCATCATGATTTAAATGGAGTCATAAACCACTAGATGGTGTGCTTGTCTCTTCACACTGATTGGACGCTGCTTGAAGAACATCTGCTGAGTGGAGAAAACAGGAGATAAATTCCCAGTGTGTTTAAGTCCAACGTGTATAACACGGTGTGTATTCAGCTCAGATTATGTATCATGAAAATAAGAGAGAGAAAACCCCCTTTCCCAGCAGGATCTTTTGTACAATCTCATATAATGCACTGCAACGTCGAGCATATGGCGCATCTAAGCAGCGCTTTGTGACAAGCAATCTCAGACTGTTTGAAACTCCATTTCAACAAAAAAAAAGCTCATCCAGACTGCAAACTCAGAGAGAGAGAGAGAGAGAGAAATGGAGAGAAAGGGAGGGAGGAAAAATAAATAAATAAATCTGAAGCCTCTGAATCTTTATCCAGACACTGACTCATTCATATTTCAAAATCTGGCTGCAAGCCATGCTGACAAAACACTGTTGAAAGAAAGAATAAGTGCTGAACAAAGGTGTGTATGATCAGGTTCAAGGGTTCACAGTTAGCAGACAGAAGCTGTGGAGATGTTCCGCTTTTAGGGTTTATGAGATCTTTTCAATGCAGAATTACTTTCTGCATTACTGTGGTAATCTTCTCCCCTTTCCCTCTGACAAATAATAATAATTCAATAATTAGCATATATTTTGACATTTATTTCCCAGTTTGTCTCAGCTAATCTCTCAGATCACAGAGTCTGGTTTATGATCTGCATATTTTCAGCTAATACGTATGTAGGGCTGTTTTGTTTTCTCTCTGATGCTGTGATTTTTTTTTCTCTATATCTTTAGAGATTTGTTTGTGTTGCTTATCTTAAACATTTTTTTTTTTTAGTTTTTCATCTGCCTCCATCTTAACCCTCAATTTCTGTTTGACTAAAAGCTGAAAAATCTTGTTCTTTAAACGCCACTTGTTGTTTTTAAGTAAAGCGATGATAAACAGGACGAGTCTGCCTGCGTTTTTTATTTTTAATGTTCAACTAAAATACTTTTCATGCATCTGTGAGTATAAAGGTTTAGAATGTATGCTCTGTGTGCTTTGCTGCTTCTCAAGGGCAAGATAAGTACAGACATTTCTCTGTGCTACATTCTGTTTTCTTTTTCCTCTCTTCTGCAGCAGATGGTAAAGAGAAAATCACTTTCTGCTGGCGGCAGGATGCGGCAGGGTCAGGATTTAAGAATCTGAGGTCCACTCTGAACCTGGCTGACTTGACAAGACAATTTTACATACGTGGAGTCTAATCAAATAGAAGGAGAAGGAGGGGGAGGAGGAGGAGGAAGGCTGGATTTGCAAAGCAGCCTGACACAAAGATACTGATTAGATTAGGGATTTTACAGAACAGCAGGCTGGAGTTACACACTGCAGCCTGACAACAGACACATACAGGAACATGTAGAAACAGAGACTCACACAAACAATCTGTGGTGCAATCTTGAGATGAAAGAAGGGGAAAAAAGATGAGAAACCTGTTAATATTAACATTTCTTCAAACCTCATGATAAATACAGAGTATTGATGTTTGATCCAAGACCATCAGCAGAAATGTCTTTACCATGTTTACAGCTTCACGTCTTGATTTGGATGATGAACAACTGCATGTAAAAAATATTTCTCTTTCACAAAAATACAAGTCAGTGCTGAAAATAACGACGGTGGAACGTTCTGTTAGCAAAACAAATAATATCTGAGGGCAAGAGAAAAAAAAAAATGTTCTCTTAGAATAACACTATTTGAAAACGAATGTAATCCATGACATTATTCAGGCATGATTATATCCTCTTGTTGAAAAAAGCATCAAATGCCAAACTGTGAATCATTACAAGCTTATGCAGATAAACATTCTTGTTTATGGGTGTTATGTGACCCAATTTTGTTTGAAATAAAAAGCGCATTCAGTGCAACCAATTTGACAAACAGAGGTGTTACGAAACGCAGAAATGAGACATGAACTTATATTAATTTAAAAATGTCCAGATAAAGGTTGTCTCGCTAAAGACTGTGAGAAAATAGACAACTTTAAAATTGTTTGATTATACACCCCCACCAACGCAACACCTACGAGGACGGCCTGAGAAGAATGTCTCTCTCTAGCATACTGTAGCTCAAACGCACGTGTGGGTGAATATTTTGCATGTTGTTGCGAAGCTGATGACTAGCCTTGGGATAAGATTGTGAGTAAAGCCACATAGCCAAACATGCTTATAGCTTTCAACACAATCACATCCTGTTTGTTGGGTTTTTCAAACCTTAATCCTTTTTTTTAAAAAAACAGAAATGCAATGTTTGGGGTTTTTTTTGCTTTTTCAACTAAATTCTGGCTGAAAGCTCACATCCAACATTCCTGACTCCACATCCAGGAGATCTGAATTAGTTGGGAATCGGTTACGCACCTCTGAATGAATGAATGAGTGAGTGGGAGTCGGTGTGAAAGCTGCCAAGCACTTATAGGGTGGGAGGTGGAGGGTTAGGGTTTGTGGTGAGGAAGCAGTTGCTGGGAGGCAAAACTAATTCACTGTGACAGAAATCAGAGTTGTCAAGACCACCATGACCAAGCAGCACAGGCAGCAACTATCAAGTAAAACCTACAGCTGCTGGAAAGAAGCAATGAAGGCAGCAAAGAAAAGGAGAAGAAGAAGGAGCATGAATGTGTGAGCGTAGGTGTGCGTGTGTGAGGGAAGGGGGGCAGAGGGTATAGGCAACATCCACCTATTAAAAGAATAAAACTGACTAAATGTATCAGCGTACACAAAAGAGCCTGAGCCTCAGACACCAAGGATGAAGAGCCTGAACTCATAAACACAGAGAAGCATCAACAACCACAAGAAAACAACACTCAGACCATCACACACTGATTTTCAGTCGTTGGTGAAAGGTTACTGGATAACTCATCTAAAATTCATGAGGAAACCTCTTGGGTTCTACTAATGTGGGGTAAGGAAAACCTTAAAATTTTTATGAAAAAGAATATTGATAGAATATTGTTTATAAATGGAGGGGAAAAAAAGAAAATGCGAGCACAAGAAGGGCAGCTAGTGGCTTCATTACTTAATGATGAGAGAGACACAAGGCAGGTTTTAAAATGACAGAGGCAAGGGAGGAAGGATTGTGGGAGATTAAGTGAGCTCTGTGCTGTTTGTAATACACTGCAAAGCACCATTGGATGCTTGTCGAGCGGCACTCTTATTTGAGGATGAAGAGAAAGTCGGTAGGGGAACCGTAAAGTTGGCTGCAGTGAAAGGCGAAAGAAGTGTATTATCTCTGGAGCTGTGCTGGTGGAGGATCCAAGACGATAAGGATTAGACTGTAGTGTTGTGCATATTTATTGACAGCATTCAACTTTGAATGAAAGAGAAGGGAAAAAGTTGGAGAGTCATGTGGTGAATAATCAGTTTATTTTGGATTTGAGTTTTTTTCTTTTTCTACTTTTCTTGGAGAAGAGAACGGGATTAACTAAGTGAATCAAGTTGCTCTCTTTCCCGGAAGTGATGTGAACTTTACAGATGTTACGAGTCTGTTGTGAGAAATCAGTTTAAAGTGATCTCGGAGTGGTACTTCAATTCACCTGGTGGTAACTGAGAGGAAACATCTGCTCAAAGGTGAAGACACTCAATTTTTATGAAGTTTTAATATTGTGGAGCTGTGATATCATTTGCAGATTATTAGGAGATAAATTATCAAAGATAAAAATGTCAAAATTTTAATTCCAGTTTGTCAAGTAGGATGGATGGATGGATGGATGGATGGATGGATGGATGGATGGATGGATGGATAGATAGATAGATAGATAGATAGATAGATAGATAGATAGATAGATAGATAGATAGATAGATAGATAGATAGATAGATAGATAGATAGATAGATAGATAGATAGATAGATAGATAGATAGATAGATAGATAGATCATGCACATCAGATGCACTTGCTAAAATAGAATGAGAGGAACAACATGGGATTTAGAAGAATCCAACGCAAGATTTACCTTTTTTAAATTATTATAAATTGCAAAAAAAAAATAAAAAGTCATGAAAGAATGTGATGCTTAAGTTTCAAAATAAAACAAAAATACTTGAATGTTGCATGTTGGGGTAGATGGTGAGCAGCAAAAAGTTTTGTGTTTAACTCCCAGATGGGAATTTTCTGCATGGAGTTTCCATGTTCTCCGTACAGATACATCAGTTCGGGTTCTCCAGTTTCCTCCCACAGTCCAAAAACATGCATGTTCTAAACTGGCCCCAGGTGTGAGTGCTTGACCCTGTAGCAGACTGTAACCTGCTTCTCACCCAATGTCCCCGTGAAACCAACACCTCCTTATAACCCTAACCCTGAACAGGATTAAACAGGTATAGAAAATGGATAGAAGTAACCCTGTATACACATTTCTTTTAAGTCTACAGTTTGTAGTTGTTAATAACAAAAGAGAATATATTTTTTTGGTGTAAAGAATCTCTATTCCAGTGAACATCTTTTCATTTTATGTCCGTGAGCTTCTGGGAGAAATCAACCTTGTAATTTTCTTTTTCCTCTGCTGAACAGCTCAAAGCTTTAACAGCTTGCAAAAAGAAAAAGCTAATAGTTTTTGTTGTTGCTCACTTGATTCTTGTCTAACCAGGGAGAGCTGGAGGGACTGGAGAAGTTGAAGGATCTGACGTCAGGAATCATGACCCATTGGCGACATCTGAGCCATTTCCTCTTCTTGTTCTTTGTTCCCTGTGGTTCAGAGCAGACCTGCCCATCCATGTGCCTCTGTATTTCTGATGCAGTGAGCTGTAGCTCCACTGGTCTGACCAAGCTGCCGCGCTTCCTGCCCTCTTTCTCTGTCACCCTCGACTTAAGCCACAACCACATGTCCTGGGTGGGTCCAAGCAGCTTCAGCAAGATGTCCCGACTGGAAAACCTCTGGATGTCCCACAATCAGATCCGCACCCTGAGTCATGGTGCATTTCACAATGTCTCTGGGCTCAGGATACTTGATCTGTCCTCCAACAAGCTTAATGTGGTGGAGCAGCACTACTTCCAGGGGCTTTGGAGGCTGGAGGAGCTCCGACTCTTCAACAATAAGATTGTGCAAGTGGAGGCTGGAACGCTGAGTGGTCTGAGTAGCCTGAAAAAGGTCTACTTTAGCCTAAACCTGATCACACAATTTCCATTTTTCTCCATCCAAGACCACAGTCATCCATTCCTGGCTATGCTCGACCTCTCATCCAACCATGTTGCACGTCTCCCATGGGAGGATGTGAAAGCTTTGCCCAGGTTGGTGCAGCGGGGGCTGTATCTCCACAACAACTCTCTAATCTGTGACTGCTCCATGTACAGCATGTTTTGGCATTGGAATCTGAGGGAATACCGCTCAGTTAAGGACTTTACCAATGAGCACACCTGCAGCATTAACGGGGACCCAAGAACATCCATCCACTTCCTCCGTCACAACCGTTTCTTCCTTAATTGCACTGTGGAGAAAGCGGTCATGCAGCCTGTGACAGTCCTACTCTCCAGCGTGGAGGTTTTAGAGGGGGACAGAGTATGTCTGGACTGCCAAACATCACTGAGTGGTACAGATCTCTCATTTACATGGCTCTCACCAAGCAAGGGATTTATCACCCAAACCAGCATTAATGACTCACTAATGAGCATGTTTCCTAATGGTACCTTAGAGATCCAAGGAGCCACTGCCAATGACTCAGGTCTGTATCTGTGCACAGCTGTGGATGTTAGAAAGGCTTTGAATGCAACTCGAGAGGTGAATGTGACCGTGATGTTGCCTGAAGCGGTGCCATTCAACACAGGTTACACAACACTGCTAGCCTGCATTGTGACTTTGCTTCTCATCCTCTTGTACCTTTTCCTGACTCCGTGTCGCTGCAGCTACTGTAACAGGCCTGCAGCAGCCTACGTTCACAGCACCTTATCATCAGTTTTCTCTTCCTCCACAAAGGACAAGCCCAAAATTGAAACCTTTCAGCGGGTAGCATTCATAGAGCCTGTGATAAGCAATGAAAGAAAAGAATTGATACCTCAAGGCTGATGCTGAACAAAGTTGATTTTAGTTTTGGAAAAGGCAGCTTTCAAACAGAAAATAATCCATGCTAAGGACCCAGTAGTGAGATGTTCCTGAGTGTTAAAGCTGAAAAGGAGAAAAAGAGGAAATTTGTGTTTCTTTTTAAACTGTTTGCTTCAGCTAAAAGGCTTCCTGAACAAAAAAGGAGCAATTTTCGGTTCTAATCCTTCTTTTTTTCGGTCTCATTAGCAGGTAGTCGATATAAAACTTTTAACCGTTGTTTATTACCCTTGCCTCGTAACTTTTTTTTTCTACCTAGGCATTCTCTGAAAGGTAGAGCACTATGAAAAGTATTTGCTCCCTTACAAACTTTTCTATTTTCATCTCACATTTCATGTCAGCAGCAAATTTCAATATCAGAGAAAGAGAACAAGATTACGCTTCTCTTTATATAAATATATGAAATAAATGTTGATTTTTAAAAAACTCCAAAACAGCCTAAACCTATGCCGAGTCCCACCACCCTTAGTTACTGTTGCTATGTCCAACAAAACGACCAGCGTGACAGATTATCATGACTGGAGGAGGTATTTCCTTGCGTGTCAGTGACCTTTTTTGGAGCAAAACCTTCACGACATCCTCCAAATCGAACCAGCCTTGATTTCATTTCTCTCTCCAGAGCAGCTCTGCCGATCGGCGTCCGTCCGCTCGAGCCGGCGAGCACTCCCAGCTGCCAGCACCTCTAAAGCTTGCCCCCTGCATCGCCCCCACCAGTCGACATTCCCGAGCCGGCTCACGCTCATCCGCGGGTGGACCGTGCCACTTCTCGAGATGCTCCTCAGCACCGAGCTCCCCCTGACACCTAGTTAGTAGTTAGTAGATGTGGACGCACCTTTTTCTTGCTCGCGGAATTAATGTTTGTTGAACCTGCTCACATAGTAACGGTTGTGTGATTGGTCAATGGCCGTTTTGGAGGCGGGGCCAGCGAAAGGTCAATTACCTCCATTGAAGAGGCATTTCTAAGGCTTTGTGGCTCTACTGAACCACAGTGAGAGACACTATCCACAGATGGAGTAAACATGGAACAGTAATGAAGCTTTGGTCAAGTGGTTGGTCAATGACTCATCCATGCAGGACGTCACAGAAGAACCCAGAACAGCATCTAAATCCCTGCAAGTCTCACTTGTGTCAGTTAAGGTCAGTGTTCACGTGTTCAACAACCACTGCTGACCAAAAGGAACATTTCATTTTTTGCCCCCTAAAATTTGATTATCTCAAAACCTTTAAGAAACTATTTCTGTGGTCTGACAAGACAAAAGGGAAACTTTGTGAAAGGTGTGCTTCCTGTTACAGCTGGACTAAAACAAACACTTTATTTCAGAAAAAGAACATCATACTGACAGTTAAACATGGTGGTGGGATTGAGATGGTCTGGGTCTCCTTTGCCGCCTCAAAATCTGGATAGTTTGTGTTGTGGAAAAACTCCTTTTGTGTGTAACATACTGAGTCAAATAAATCTGATTCTGATTCTGTACGGGCTGCAGAAAGTTCTTTCCTGAGAACTGACTCGACAGAGATGCACCAGATGGCATTTAAATATGCATTAAGCATCTGTTGTCGTGTGTATGTCTTTGAAGCACCCAGTCGAAAAAACAACTAATTCTTCTAATAAAGGATTCAGTACTAGATCAACACCTTCTATTACAGTTCTGGTTTGGGGCTTTGTTTTAAATAACTTCTTCAAATGTTTCAGTGTTGAGGCTATTGCTTTCAGCAAGTATTTAAACAAATCTTATCTATTAGAAAACAGCAGTACCCCCCCCAATCCATCATACATATACATGTCACATACAAACTTGCTGCAGTAATCTGGCAGAAAAAAAAAAAGAACTAAACAGTAAATCTCTGTTTGTATTCTGCTTATCTGGCAAATGGTGAAGTAGAGAAATCAGAAATGTCAACAAACAAAAAAAAAAAACATGAACAACACAACTGGGCCGCTCTTCAAAGGCAGCGTCTCTTTGATGATGCACAGCAGAGCACTTTGAGCTCTGAGGAACAAACATAAGCACTAAATTTGAACTGAAGTGACAAATTTTTCAAGCAGTTCTGACGCAGAGCGACATTAGGGGGGGGGGGGCATACTTTGTATGAGGTTTTTTTTTTCTGTTTGTTTCTTTTTCTATAATTCATCTGAACATGCTTGAAATGACAGAATTACACACCGCAACAAGGAAGATGAAAGCAGCTGAAGAAGAGACTTGTATGCACTGCCATGAAGGAGCATGAATAAGTGGGATAAAAGGAACATTAAGTTTAGTTTTTGAAAAGAAAAAAAACTTAAGGAGCATGTGGGTGGGTGATCATTAAGTAATAGAGAATGAAATTTTCAAAGGAAAATCTCATATCTGAAGGTCCAAATAATCACACATTATTGTGAGTGTAATTTAATCTGAGCAGAGGAAAAACCTCAGAGGGACTAAGATTTAAATAAACTGATTTATGTAATTTATTCACATGTTGTCTGTGTCTCACAAAGGAGTGTTGAAAACATTTGATCTATCCGTAATTCTAATTTAAACTTGTTTTAAACCACATCGGCTGATATAACCTGCTAACTTCAGGGTGGACATGTGAAAACCTGAACAGAGATTACACAACATGCTGCTGTGCTTCAGTGTGATGTAACATCATTGTTTTTCTGAGCCTGAGTATAAATAAAACGATGAGTTGGGATTAGGTTTTAGCAGATTACTGCAAGGACAAAAAAACAGGTGCTTTTGGCAATTTCTTTCTTTTTAAATCTCGCTAATCTAACATGCACACAGTTGGCTCTGGATTTATTCCTGATGTGATTTACAGAGGGGTAAAACATGGATGACATGATGTGAGCATTTCATGTGTCAAATGATCCACAGTTGGCCTCAACTGTAGTTTAGGCATCTTGTCAGAGATAGGAAGAGTGAAAATGAGTTTCTGTGGAAATAGTTCATATTTTACCTGCTGTAGGTAAATAAACTCAGTTTGGGGAATCAGTCAGTATTTGTAACTAAGCTAATGGTTAGTCACAGCTGGGTCAGGATCAATCACAACAGTCTTTAAAAATTATGCAATCAAAAATCATGTTTTTACAAACTTTTATACAACTGGCAGTTTGACATTATCTTGTTATCTGTACTGGATTTTCTGATTATTAGCAGCAGAGGTTAGCTGTAACACTTCAGTATAACCCTGCCATGTGAAATTGACAGAGATAATTAATTTTTTTTATATTATTCACAGCATTTGCATGAACTGCTATGAAAATTTTGAAATTAAGGTTCTTTTAGAACAGTATTAGTGTCATGAATCAGATGTTTTTAGTCATGTTTCTGTCATTCCTCTGTCCATGTCATGTGTTCAGCTCTTTTTGGTCACTCATTTGGATCTAGTCATGCCTATTTTATGTCATCTAGTCAAGTTTGTTTTGGTTCAGTCTCATTTAGCCTGATGTCTTTCACCTCCTGCTGTTAATTAAACCTCATGTTGCCACCTGTTGTCCTTAGGAGAAGTTCTTTGTTCAGCCTTCAGTCCTCTGTCAGGGAATGTTTTTTTTTACTAAGTATTTAAAGAAGTGATTTTGTTTTGCCAAGTGAAGTCAAGTTAATCTTTCATGTTTGTTTGCTTGTTGGATTTTTCATTAAAAGAACTTTGGATTTTACTCGACCATCTATCTGCTGCTGCCTTGTTTCATGATAACCCATCCAGTTTGTGACTGGCATTCAGCTCATCAGACTGATCAGAACTAATCTCATTTCTCCAAACTGAGGTTGTTAAAATAGCAATTTACAACAGGCAATGTATTAATAGCCCTGGAGCTTCACATATAAACTAATATACTGATTCCATCTAATATTCTGCACTTTTAACAATGAAAAAAAGGGGGAAAATCAATTTACTTAATCTAAAAGTTGTTTGTGTTCATTTTAAACACAATAAATTAGTGGAAAATTTGTGTTTGCTGTAATTAGAACCCCTCCTTTATGACTCATTTCATTTATGCTAACATTCATGCATTATATTGCCCTTAATGATTACAATACAAAGTAAACATCTCATTTCTGCTATGTGCAGAGAGGTACAAGCCTGTGTGACTCAATCTGTCTGCTTTCTGGAAATTATCCTGAATCGCTCCAACAAATTACTGAGATGTAAATGAAGAACCCCTTGATGTTTGAAAAGATGCCCTCTTCCCAAGCAAAACACTCCATCAGGCTTCAATTAAGGCTCACGCTTCCCCTCCCAGATTAATTGTTTCTCCTAGTTCGGCTGCAGCTCCCAGGGATTCAAAATCATCTTAGTCAAGAATCTAATTACTGTGAAAGAAGGAGTTTTATTCTGTACAAGTTGAATTGCTTTCACTAGTGGATGGATGCTTTGACTGTCAGCGTAGGGCTATTACTAAGCTGTCAAAACAGTCATCAGGCAAGAGTGGAGGCGCCCAGCTGTGTCAGATACATACGCATCATTCAGACTAAGTGACATCCTCATACACAAATCCACGGGAGGCCCAGTGTCACCAAAAAGCCTTATTTCACTCTAACTGGAAACCTGCGTTGGAACACGAGCTTGAGAAACACACCAGGCAATCATTCCAGAACGCACCGAAGATCTTTTTTTGGGAGCTAGGTCAGTTGTTTCCAAAAAAAGACCTAAAACAAATGCAGACTGTTACAGCAGACAACAGGCTGTTTATCATACCTCAGAACCGTGGGCTATGTTCTGCCTTTTTTATCAAAGACGTTACGCATAAAGCTACGAGATGCCAGACGTGTCGAACAGAAATCTGGTCTCAGAGCGTCACGGGGAACATAGAACATGAGCACAGAAGGGCCAGTAGGTAAATCACATTTCATCGCAAACAAACAAATGAGCACATGCAGTGATACACCCTGATCTGTGCCTGTCAGCACATTATGAGCAGTCTCCTGGTTCATCCTCTCTGGGGCTGTTATGTGCTTACAGTGCTGCAGTAAGTGGAATTTACTTGGGTATTATGGGATTTGACAAGCACAATGACTTCAAGTGTTTTAAGTTTTATTTATCATGACAACTTTTTCATAGCGTTCTGGAGCCTTTTTTATTCCTCTTCAGTGTTTGATTCCTTTCCCCTCTACAAATAGATCTGTTTTGATCGAAATCTGTGGAGATAAAGAGGTTTTACATTTTTTTTTCCTTTAAACGGATCACTTGCAGGTCTGAAGGAATTTTATTTAAAGATGTTTTGGGAGAGAAAACCAGCTTTAAATGATTAGAAGAAAAAAAAGATTCCATTGTTAAACAAGATACAACGAGCACGCTGCAGTCACTGGCATGGATTTTAACAAGGGTTTTCAGAACTTCATACAATCACCCTGATCTGAAGTCTCTGACTCAGACAGGAGAGCGATGCAAAGGGCTCAGAGGGATGTATGAAAATCACATCACAGCGTAAGGCTTTCTTGTATAGTTTTGGTTTAACAAGCGGTAACTCTGACAGATAAACTGACATTTGTACAAGACAAATAATTACGTCCTTCCAGACACTGAAAATATAGTGTAATCTTCCCAAGGTGTGGATCCCTCGTCCCACTAACACGAGCGATGACTCATGTGGTCGACCTTTCATCTCCCCTTACAACACGTCGACCAGGAAGAACAGCCGCTGTCACAGAGAGGATGGTCTGGAGGCAGAGGTGGGCCAGGACGTGATGACGGGTATTTATCCCCCCAGGGAGGTAAAAACAGACAGACAGATAGAAAGATGACAGTGAGAAAGAGAGAGGAGGGTGTCAGAGCATTGAGAGAACACATTTTACTCCCTATTTCATACTGAATCATGAACTTTAGGGTATTTTTTGTTGTGGACGTTACATCCCCCAACAGAAAATAAAGAAATATCACTCTAGTTTGTAATTGAATTATTTATTTTAAGTCAGTCTGTTTAAAATCTGATATAGTTGCACAATAGAGCAGCTGCTAGCAGTGATGTGTTGCACAGGTGCTGGATTTGAAACTGGTCTGGGATCTTTCTGCATGGAGTTAGCATGTTCTCCATCATCATGTGTCGGGTTATCAGTTCACAGAACAAACCCATGTATGTGGAGAATTAGGAGATTCTAAACAGACCATGCATATGTGTAAAAACTTGTTTGTGACTGTGATGGACTAGCAGCCATCACAGACCCCCCCCCCCCCCCCCCCCCCCCCCCCACACACACACACACACACACACACATCACAACACACATACACACGATCCTGCAGAGGAACAAGACAATTATTGAAATTATGGAAATTCTAATATAAGGTAGATACATACATATACTGTATATATATAAGTTTTTCTAATGAAAATGTTTTTTATATGCATGTAAATACAGAAAGGAGTATATTTCTAACACAAAGGGAGTTTTAGTGTATTAGCTGGTTGATTATAAACAATGTTAAAGATTGAACCTATTGTATTATTTTTGTTCAGTCTAACTTGAAATGACTTGACACTCTTTGTGATTTAATGAAATCTAATTTAATTTAATTTAATATAATTTAAGTCCCAAAGACCTACAACAGGAATATATTTTTTCTTTCTTTCTGCAAATGATCAAACAGTATAAAAGCTTTTAAAGGCATGATGTTTAATGTAAAGGTAGAGAAGTCATTATTCTCCGCTTTAACACGCCTGATTTGAATAAATACATGATCAACAAGCTTCTGCAGGACTTGAAGCTCTGCTGAACAGGTAATACAACCACAGAACTGAGTGTGTAGGGGAAGAGAAATTAATAAAACATGCAGGATAGTGGCCCTCAGAGACAGACTGGACATCACTCACATAGAGGAAAAAATGGAGTACCTGACAAACGTACTTTAAGACACTCTGTTAAGAGAAATGAAGTACAGATAGTACATTGGCATCTTTTATAAATCCTAAACATTTTGCTTTTCTTGTTCTGCTTCATTCTCACTGATCCAACAAACAAAATCACTGTTTTTAAAATGTACTTGGTGATAAGTTGGCAGGTTTAAAAACCAGACTGTCTCTCAAGGGGTTGATTTAATATGAACAAGACTTAAACAGTGTGACTTAAATGGATGTATGTGTGTGTATATATTTACTATATAGTAAGAAATTTCATAAACATAGCACAAGGAAATGTGTGTTTGGTCAGTAAATTCTTTGCTGTAATAATCCTTCTTGTTAATAAATCAGAAAGTCTTCTTGTTCCCTTTTTAATTGGTGTAAGATTTTTAAGGAAAATGCATTGTGGGTAATTTCTGCTTTGCCTATAACAGTATAACCAAAGGGGTGGCTCAACACAATTCAGGCTAACTGTAACCATAACATTAATCGAAAAGAAAAGTTTTAAGTCTGGTTTTATATGTGGGTCATCCACGAGAGAGGAGCCTGATGGCTAAAAGCTCTGTCTCTTAGCAACACAGGATATAATACAAAATCAATTTATTTATCCCGAGCTAGATCCAGTACATCTTGATTTAATGGCTTTGATCTAAACATCATATGTTTATTGTGAAATGTACAAAATTTATTTTGGTAAATGGTGTTTTTTTTAGGTCTGAAGACTTACAAAGCACTTCATATTAATTATCATCCATCCGTACATTCATGTGTTTGATGGTGATAAACTACATGCTGTAGCCACAGCTGCTGCGAGGATGCTGACAGAGGCGAGGCTGCCACTGCACCAACGCCTCTCGGCCCTCTGACCACCACAAACAGGTAAGACAGGCGAGTTTAGCATCTCGTCAAAGGAAACTATGGCAAAGAGATTTGTTGTTTTTCATACCAGTGACCTTCCTGTTACCAGATGACCAGCCCAACCTGTTAAATTCTTACTCATTTGACGAACCTACCTGTGTGTGGGTTTGATTCCTCACTTTAATTTGGTGAAAAACAAACTCATGATGAGTCTCTTTGGGGAAAAAAAAAACATGTTCCAGGCAAAAACTTTAGGAAAACTCAGCTTTACAGAGAACATTAACCAGGTGTGTTGACAAGCGTCAGCTCCCTCTTCTTCTGGTCATATTGATCGTATCTATTTGCTTCTATGTCCTTTTGAAAGGGTTGTTAATGAGGATTTGGATGTTTTTTGTTGAAACACAAACACTGAAGTGCACTACAGATTCTGTTTTTATTTTTTATTATGCTATTTCAGCATTTCGAATTTCTCACAACCCTGATGTCAGGTTTTACTGACCGATGTCCTCAATTTCCAGTGAAAAGGTGCAAAATGTGTGAAAGGTCTATAAACTGTGATGTCAGCGAACTTCCCTGCCCACCTCGTTTGAGGGAAAACCAAACAATCACCACATGTTGCTGTGAAAGCATATAGATTTTTAAATCGACAGATGGGGCGGAACTTCTGTCTTCTTCCAAGCGGTGGACAGTTGGACAAAGACACGAGAAGACGTTTTCCTGTTTGCAGACCTTTAGGAAGGAGCAGGATTTTGGATGTTTATGATATAAAGACATTAAAATGGTTCAACATGTGGACTTGTTGTCTCCTCTGAGCATCTTATTTCAGATAAATGTCTGTTACTGTTTTATTTCTTCAAAGGATCAAACTAGTAAACTGTGTTTGTTGTTTACATCAAGAGTTTTGTCATTTTTTAATATTTGTTTACTTCTGAATTCCTGCTGTTTTCATGCTATTGTCTGTTGTCCACTGTGGTTCTGGTGACGTCGCGTCTGAGAATGAAATGTTCTGTTTGGAAAACATGAAATGATTCTATTCTAGATTTTACGGTGAACCAATTAAATGGAAGAATCTAAAATATTATGTGGATAAAGATGTATTTATGAATAGCACACCTTTTTTTGTCACTGTATTTTTTAAAATGTGCAGATATGAAGTTTTCATGTTTGTGATTTTTTTTCTTCATTCCCAAGGATCCTTCTGCTCCTTCACACAGACTTTTATTTTGATAGAACACATAAAACGTACAGAAGGTTCTGTGAACTGTAAAATATTCCAGCGTGTTCATTATCTGATGGATCTTTGACACAGCTGGCGCTTCTTTATAGTTTTGTTAGTCACAACACAGATGGATGGAGACTAGAGCAACACTTTACACATTAAGAGGAGAGGGCGCCCTCTGGTGTATTTTTAATTTCTTGGTGCTTTACAGTTTAATGACTTGATAAAATAAAAGCCTCACAGGAAGAATATCGGTCCTCGTATTATTCTGTCAATGGCGGGTCAAGGGCAGAAAGCTTCCAGCGTGAAGCCTCAAAATGTTTAAGTGCAGCATTAGAAACGAACTGCTCGATCAATTGTTCCCACTACAGGACAAACAGGCTGAATAGATTTCTGCAGCTGTGTCCTGAGCTTTTTATCAGAAAATGTTTATCACTGTAAACATGAAATAAAGTCATTTATCGTATATAACAGGTTCCCACATCTAGAGTAAAATGATAACAACCAGCGATTTTTCTGTCTTTTAATCGACTGCTTGACACTGTCAAACTGACCACACAAACAAGATTTGAAATGTTTTATTGTAATAGAATTTTGGACAACCAAATATGTAAAATAAAATAAAAGAAAAAAAGAAAACCAACAGCAAGGGTGAAATTTCTTTCACTAAGTAACTTTTTTTTTTTCCTTAAAAAAATATCTGCCGTTCCCCTTGTTCACAAACCGTTTCAAAACTGGAAGAAACAGAAATAATATGGTCGATTCTGAGAAGCTGGAACGCCATATTAATTTGTTGGCAAATATAAATATAGTGGTTTGAACAGGGTTTCGAACAGCTCACGTGGAAAGAGCGCACAGACAGTTTTTCACGACAGTAGGACACTCGGCACTGCCTGTATCAATTTTTATTAATGTAGAAAAACCAGAATCCATTTTTTTTAACTGATTTTAAATCAATGTGTTTATGACAAGTAAATATGTACATTCAGCCAACATTAAGTGTCTCTGGTTTCTGTTTGCATCGCCCCTTTTCATCAAGTTGATTGTCTATTCAGGGGCATAATTATGAGAATATGTGAAGTCTGTGTAGTAATTCTGTGGCCCGCCTCTGCCTGCTGGGTAACCCCAGGAGCAGGGCCCACCTCCAGTCCCGTTTCCCAGTTCCTGTCCTCGACCGTGTCGAGGTAAAAGTCCAGGGGGTGGGATCCCCCTGCCTCTGAAGCCCCCTAAAGAACCAGGAACCAAAGCACCCCGCATAGGTCCGTGGTCCACGTGTCCAGGGAGGCCTCCTACACCACCATAGCCAACACCAGCCATTGGAGGTGGAGGCAGCTTAGGTCTGGGTACAGAGCCCCCCCTGGTGGCCACAGGAGGGATACCCAGAGATACTCCAAGGCGTTCAGCACAATTCATCTGAGTTCTGCCTCCCTGAAAACCAGGAGTGCTTCCTACAAGGATTTCCCCAGTTGAAGGGAGACCACTGGGGTCCACAGGCATGGAAGTGACCCCACTCTGATTGCTGGGGGCCTCACAGGTGCTGGTTCCTGTCATGTTCCATACAGCTTCCCCAGGTCCAGTGAGTGTCCGGTCCTGCTGCACGGGGGTCCCGCTCGCACTTTGAGCAACAGCACCCATGTAACCTGGCTTAACTGTGTCGACAGGGACAGGGGGCGTGAGCAAAGACGTTTCAGCAGCACCCGGTCCCCCAGCGTCTGAAGCGTAAGTCTGACCCTGCATCATGAGGTGAGGAGGAGGGGGAGGTTTGACCTCAAGGGGGAGAGTGGCCAGGTTGGCTAAGGGTCCTGCTGTGGCCATGACAGGTGGAACTGGAGCCGCAGAGGGAGTGGTGGTGTTCGGAGGGCGGTACTCCTGCTCCTGGGTGCTGCTGCAGGGTGACGCGGGATACGCAGGCGATGCCACGTAGCTGGAGGAACCCGTGTAGGAGGACCATGACGCAGAGGGACACAGGAAGCTCTGGTGGGTGTTCACAGGAAAACCACCCGGTGACAAGCTGCCGATGTCGGAGGAGGCCATGCCAATCTGGTTGGAGGCTTTGAACTGAGAGATGGCTGTTTTTAGAGCAGTACAGTCAGTCAGCGTTGAAGCCGTCTCGGGGGTGGACTGCTGGTCTGGGAGCGGAGGACGAAACTCCTCCATCTCCGGTGGGGGCGGCAGCAACGGCTTCTCCTTCACAGCGATTTCTTCTATTGAGTCTGACGTGGCTGGCGGCTCACCGTCATCAGAGTCTAACGACATGTCCTCCTCCTCCACACACTCATCGTTCACTACTGGGTGAACAGGTGAGAGAAGCAGGAACAGCAAAGACAGACAGATTATTAACTACTAAAAACAAAAAAAAAAAAAGCTTTCATTTGAAATATTTGGGATGTGACAGTTTGATGATGCGTCTCACCAGTGGACGGAGGCGTCGGAAGCTCGTTCTGATTAATGGAACCAATCAGACTGTGAAAACCGCTCATGACATCATCAATGCTCGCTATCACTATTCCATTTCTGGAATACTGCAGGAACATTTCAAATGGTCTCTCTGTTAAAACAAGTTACATTTTCACTGAGTTAGGAGAGGTAATCATTTTATAACGATTCTAATCCAAATCCCAGACTAACAGATGAAATTATTATTGATGTGGATAAACAGACGACACCTGTGAGGAAGATGAGATGTCGTTGCTGCGTGTGCTGAGCTTGAAGCTTGATGAGACATTCCAGATCGGGAGCTTGACGTGACTGAGTGTCACACTCGTGATATGGGAGGAACTCCACCAGATGTTTCTTCTGATAGGCCGTTAGAAGGGTCAGCAGTCCCATGGCGTTAGTATTCATCCTAGAAAATAAAACAACATCCACTCAATCTTGACATAGATATTCCAGATGTTCATCCTTTGAAGGCCGTTATGTCTGGACAGTGATGTCACTTCTACATCTGAAATGTTTCGGGTTCTTCACCCAAAATGGAATAAAACGTCCTTCCTTTTTAAATGCTGAGGATCATTACAGCCAGAAGACAATGTCCTTCAGTAATTCATGACTCTGACCACACAGAGTTTATGTATTTTTAAAGATGCAGCATGTATTTTTCCTTGCATCCTGCAAAGCTGAAGGTTTTCTGCCCGACAGCGATGATATCTGGGTAACCTACTCAGATACTGACCTCCCCAGCTCTTTAAGCTTCTTCTGGGACTTGCAGTGCACCTTCCACTGCCAGGGGTGTTCAGGAGTGCTCTGCTCCTCCAAGAACTTCAGCAGCCCTTGCAAACGATCTAAATAAATCAGGAAACACACAGAAATACAGCACTGTTAAAATACTACAAAAACAAAACTTATTGCAGGAACTCAATTAGGGGGAAATAATTGTTTTAAACACGTCAACATAAAAAAAATATTCATGTGATGCGACTGCCACTAAAGAAGAAAACAACTGCAAAAAAAGAAGAAAATAAAGCTGATAAAATGCCTGAAACTCTGCCGTCGCTGACAGAGTGTGAAGCACATTAAACTGACTGATGAAGTCAATAGTGTTAAAACAAATAACACATTTAGGATGAACGGGTGTGACAACCGTTTTGAAATCTGACAACTGAATTATTTTCAACAAACTCTGAAGTTGGCTTCTGTTTCCCGTTGTTGATTCAGCAGTCAGATGAGTTTCAAACTATAACCAGATTATTCTGGAGCTCGTCCGGGGTTCTTCACATGTTCTAGTTCCAGCAGTGAGAGTTAACACCTACCCTGTGTGATGAGATCGGGGTTAAGGACAAACTCGTCGGACACCATGAAGCCTCCAGACACAAACAGCTCATTGTACGTGTGGTTCTTCACATCGTCCAGAGAATCCACTCCTGCAAAGCTCACCGAGGGCAACTTCTTCAGAGACATCAGGGCTGGAATCTGCAGCAGGACAACATGTCACAGGTCTGCTTTAACAAACCAAAAAGTCCCATCTCACTATTTGTTCAGATTACATTCTTTGGTTCCTTAAACAACAGAATTACTGAGCATCTGAAAAACGTGAGTTTACTGGGTTCTAACATGCTGTCAAATATAAAACACTACAGGAAGTATGTTTTCATCTCTCTCATCTCAGTTTTGCTGCCCAAATAGCACATTTGTTCTCGCTTGACGAGCACCTGGGTGACGGACAGGGTGACAGGAAGCTGCTTATACCTTGTGCACGTGTGCAGCGATGTCCTCATTCCTGATGATGATAAGGAGCTTATCCAAACTGCTGCTGTTTTCCAGAAACGTCTGCGGGCTGCACTCGCTGTTGCCAAGACTCTTCAAGTACTCCTTTGTGACAGACAGGAAAGACGAAATTGTTAGAGACGGACAGATGAATGTGCCCCCCACCCATCCCCTTTCTCTCTTACATGTTCAAGTCATGAATGAATGAATGAACAAACTAATGACAGCTACAGAAAGAAAGCAGAGAACTGAGGCAGGAACCCTGAGGACAAAGAGCTCAGTGTCTTAAATGTTGCCACTTCCAGCAAGTAGTCTTGATCATCTGTATGTGTGTGTGTGTGTGTGTGTGTGTGTGTGTGGGCTTGTTTTTCTGACCTCCTGAGGACCAGTTTCCTGACTTTTACTATCTTTCTGGGGTCCGAGGGTTCTTGTGGGGACCGAAGCCTGGTCCCCATGAGGGGGACTCCCCTTTTTAGGGTTAGGGGTTAGGTTTATAGGTATGGTGTGAATAGTTTTAGTTAGTCTTAGGGTTAGTTATAGATCAGTAATGGTTAAGGTTAGGAAAAGGGTTTGGGTTAGGTATAAATCTAGTTACTAAATCAATGGAAGTCAATGGACGGTCCTCATAAGGATAACAAAACAAACTTGTGTGTGTGTGTGTGTGTGTGTGTGTGTTTTCACTACAACAGAAGACCTGTCGAGGCTCTTAAATTTCATTTAAAGAAACATGAACAGTTGTGCACAAATGAAGATTAAACATTACAACTGCAACTTCTGACCTCATGAACCAGCTGATTAGCCGTCTAACTTGGACCAGAGACACATTCAGTTGTCTTATGTCCAATCAGAGAAATCCAGTCAAGTTAACGCACAAACTCAATGATGCAACTCTGAATAACGGATAATTCTGCTAAACCCAGAAGCTAATCAAACCTCTCTGATTCGAGTAATTTAACTTTTTTCAGGCTTTAACAAACGTAACATCTGCAGCTGAAACATAAAACTTGTACATGAAAAACTTTAAGGTCACAATGAAACCTGACATTTTACCTTAATCTCCTTGCAGATGGTGCTTTCCTCCCCCTCGTCTCCAGGATAGATGTAGAATTTCACTGTATTCTTGGTGACGTCCTTAAAAATCTCCACCAGGCTGGTGAAAACTTCAGGCTTCAGCTGACTGATGAGGCTTCCAGCAAGCAGGTTCGAGCCAGTACCAGCAGCAGGAGGAGCAGCAGCTGCAGCAGTACCAGGAGCAGCAGGAAGGGGAGTAGCACCACTGGCATTTTGGGAGTTTGACTCAGGAGAGTCAGCCGTGACATACGAGGGAGAATAGATCTCTTCCCCCAACTCTGCAGTTGTTTCTGCTACCGTCTCTTTGTTGTTGGTCGCTTTGCCACTCTGAGAGAACTTGGCGCCCTTCGACTGCGAGAGCTCTGATTTCATTTTGGAAGTCTGGCTCGTTTCGGGGGTTGTAAGACTAGATGTTGCAGGATTAGGTGTTACCACTGGGGGAGGTGGAGATGGGTCCTTAGGAGGAGCGGATGGGGGCGGGATCAACTTGTTCATCTTTTCACACAGTGTTTTGACGTGCTCCTGAATGGAGACGGGTGTGACGTAAGGTACAACATAATTTGAGAAGCAGCTACTGGGCTGCCAGCAGTGGCGCAGCGGTAACCGCGAGGGCAGCTGGGACGTGTAGCAGATGCGCTGAGTGTGCATGAGATTCTTAATGTCAGAGGTGAGGCTGCGAATCTCCTGGTTCAATATGGTGTCCAGGCTGATGGAGGGTCGGAACGTGGCGTCCTCTGCAACCGTTAACGTGGGTGCAGCCGCCTTCTTTACTTCCAAAACTGCAGGCGTCTTCGGTTCGGGATCGCTTTCTGCAGCTGGTGCAGCTTCTGGCTCAGGTTTGGACTCAGCAGGAGGAAGTGCTTTGTCTGAAGAGAAGCCCACAGAAAACACGTCAATAATAGTGGTTTATTTTTAACCCGGATAAAACACGTCTGTAAGGGAGCGGCTTGTGTTACCTGTTTGCTTTGAGGTACCTTCATTAGCAGAGATGCTCATAGAGGGGCTTTCTACAGGCTGTGCTTGCTGTGGGGGGGAGCCCATGCTGAACGGACTTCCAGGACTGCAGTCCATGTCCTCCTGAAACCAAAACAAGAAAAAAATATTTTTTTAAGCCTGTCTGAAAATGTACAGCACAAAAACAAAAAGACCAAAGAGGAGTAAAGACCTCACCTCTGTGTAATTTGTCTGAGAAACCGTCTCGTTTTGTTTCACGAGCGCAACTTCAGACAGAACAGATTCTAAGATTCCAGACGCCGTCGAAGGTTCGCCGTGGTTTGTCTGCATTGAGTTCTGAGCCACCGCTTTGTTGAGTGTGGTCAGGAGGATCTTGAGCAGGCGCTGTGTCTCGCTGACCGCCGAGGCATTAGTGTTGCCTTGAGTCCTCAGGTCAGTGTCGTAGAAGCCAATACTCTCCATCACTGCTGTCAGACTGTCAGTGTGTGCAGCCTCGGCCCCAATGTCGTCTGCCTGGACTGCTGACAGAACACACACACACACACACACACACACACACATAGTGTGAGCACTGGCTGAATATCGATGTACGTTTCCAACATCAGCAGGGGAAACTCCAGCATCTCAACCTGCTTAGAAGCTCCACAACAGCTTGGATTTATGTTTTACAAACGTTTTACCTCTAGAAACGTTGTGACGGTATTTATACTGTTTATAAAAACATGTTATAAAGTTACAGGAAATGATTTTATCATGTTAGATAACTGACTAAAAATCTTAACAAACACAAAGAAAAGATCTCAGTTTAAACGTTCTCTCCTCACCTCGGCTGGGTTCTCCGTTGCTCATGTGATCTATGCGTTGGTGTTTGTTCACGCCCCCCCTTTCATCCCCTTCAAACTTTCTTTTGAGACTGTTGGTGTCCCAGCCTCCATCTTCCCCCCGATCCTTCACCAGAGTCTTCTTATGTAGCTGGATCAGCTTAAGCAGCTGTTTCATCTTGTCTTGATCGTATTCGCTCTGGGACGGTCGGGGCTTTTGCGGTTGAGGCTGGGACTCCGGATGCGACTTGGGATGCAACTGGGCGCCGTTTGAATGGGTCAAGCTCGGCCTTCGTTTGCTGCTGTCGGGGGGTGGTTTCTCCTGAGCAGGCCTCTCCTGGGAAGACCTGTCCGTGGGTCTGTCTGCTCTGTCCGAGCCCCTGTCTGAGCCACCCCAGTCTGAAACAGGGCTGTACTCCACTGGAGGCGGAGCTGTAGTCGGCACCAGTGCCGGTGGAGGTACGGGGGCGGGGTTTTGTATCCGCTCCATTATGTCCTTTGCTTTGTT
This sequence comes from Pachypanchax playfairii, assembly GCA_006937955.1. Classification (NCBI taxonomy): domain Eukaryota; kingdom Metazoa; phylum Chordata; class Actinopteri; order Cyprinodontiformes; family Aplocheilidae; genus Pachypanchax; species Pachypanchax playfairii. The sequence goes on along the minus strand of SSNP01000007.1, from coordinate 2,575,656 downwards.
CAGAGGTATGACGTAGTTTGCGGAGTTGTGGATATAAGATCGCAGCACAGACTCCATGTTAAACTTGGGTCTGGGCACTGGGAGGGGGTTCGTCCTTTCATCCACATTAGATTTATAGTCAGGCAGATTGAAAAGCCGCATCATGCCCGAATCCACCCGAGTTAGATATTCCGTGGCCTGGCGCTCCACCCCGGAGCTCAGGTCCTTGCCCGGGTTTGGACGTAACTTCAACAAGGCATAGTGTAGTGCAGGGATAAAAGGCTCCATGGAGGACAAGGTGGCGGGCTGAGGCTCCACCGTCAGCGGCTCCAAGTGTCTCGAAGCTAAAACAAAGGACACGTTTTAATCAAACCACAAGACGTCTAAACTCTGATTTGTAAATAGAAGAAGCTTCCAGAGGATCACAGACACAACTACGTCCTCTAATAAAAGCAGTTTGATTTCATACATAATGCAGAAGCAGAGACTCCATCCGTAACGATGCTGAGACAGAGAACATTACTTACAGTACTTGACAACCATCCTTGACTCCTGAAAGATGAATAATGCTTGGAGCTTCTTTTCAACCCGCCCCCGTCGCTCTACAAAACAAACAGCAGACCTTTTAAAAAATGAACCCTCAGCAAAGGAAACAAGTAGGTGGTTCGACTGATGCAAAGTCAACAATAAATAAATAACTTCAAACACCTTTTGACTCGATCATCTGAGCCGAGGACAACAGGAAGAGAAAGCCTCTGTCATGTAAAGACTTTACCAGCACCTGAAGTAACGACAGACACGTGTTCAGAAACATTTCACACCATCAGTCATATTAACAATGTTTCCATCCATGTGCCGGAGGGGAAAAGCAGATCGATCAAAACGAGTCACGTTAAGCTGCGTACAATGAATTTGTCTAGTCTAAGAATTCTTCAAATATTTGCAAATCCTTACCAACGTTCATATATCCACATGTAAACATGGTGATTTGTTTATTTAAACTGAAGTTACTGAGAATCTAAAAGAATCAACATGGCTGTTTTAGAATGTTTTTAAATCTAAAAGAACTTTTAGTCTAAAAACTGAAGATAGTGAAGCTCTTGTGTGTCTCTGGATGAGAAATGGGTTGATGAGACGCACCATGCGGTCTCGCTCCAGTTTGTTGATCAGCGCTGTTAAGCTGCCACTTGTTGCTTTGCCTTTTCCTTCCACCACCTCAAACAGGCTGCAGGACATCCCACATTTCATCACTGCACATAGAAATACACGTTAGAAACTTCTATCTTTAATTAATCAGTCCAATTTAAATCCACAAACTTCAAACTGACCTTCCCGTGATACGCTGTAGGTGTCCCAGGAAAAGAGGAAAGGCGGGATCTTCCTCTTCACCTGGTCCAGCTGCATACCTCGACTCATCTCCAGCTTCTCAGGCCTGTGGAGATCAGACAACGATTCAGAACTCACCTACGAGGTGTGAACGGGGTCAAAGTTCAGCCTGTAAAAACATTTGTGGCTAAAAAAAGGACTTCAATGATTAACAGATACGCCATACTCACAGTTTGAAAGGAAGATAGGGACGAGCGTAGGACCGTAAACACACTGGGAATAACTCCTGTCCCTTGTTAACCAGCGGCCCGCTCCACACGGTGTAGCAGCTCTTCCCTGCGTCAAACCATCCCACATGAAACAAATAGTTTCAGATGAAGCCTTGAGTTACTGCTCATCACTGCAGAGCATTTAAAACCATTAGCAGCTAAATGTGAACATTAAATCTAGTTACCTTTACTTCCTTCAGGGGAAATAGTGTTAAACCTGTTCAAAAGAGAAGCGACATGTTTATTCTCACCCACACATTATGGATGACTGACAAACTTTGTGGAAATGTTGGCCGAGCGTCTCCGTCTCTGCCGGTATGACGTACCTGTGTGCAGTCATCGGAGTGGCTGCGGCTTCTTTGCCTTTGTACTGAAAGGAAACCACAGCGTAGGGGCAAACGTGCCGCGGCCGCGCCTTGATCTCATCAAACGCAAACTCGATGAAATATTGCTGCAAAACATAAAGATTTACTGCACAATGTTTTAAAATACAACTAGGAAATGAGCCGGCGTTTACCTGTGTGAGCTCAAAAGCTCTGTACGACAGCAAAGACGTGACCCTGTTGGCACTTTTGGATAAGTGACAGTCAAACTTGGGTGAAGGTTCAATCGCGTTCTTAGGCATGTTTTCGTGGATGTGCTTTACTCGACCCTGAAAAGCAGAAAATACTCACCAACTCAAAACCTTAACAGAAATAACAGAAATACAGAAATGTAGAGCTGATCCTACCCTCATGACTTTAAAGACAATCATGTCTCCAAACGAGCCCACTTCAAAGGGATTCATTTGTAATAAATCAGAGTATTTAGAGAGATAAACACCTGCAACGACAAAAAACATCTGGATTAGAACAAAACACGTGAAAATACACATCTAACCTTTAGGGTTTTTTATCATGATGGGTAGCAAGTCATGATGCAAAGATTCATATTCAATGTCTCCGTTTTGATACGGATCTATCACAGCATGCAGTCTGGAGCCGGGGCTCTCAGATCTGGCTCTGCAGAGGTCAAATCAACAGTCATTAATGTATAAAAGTGTTTTAACATGATTTAAAGTGATTTGTGTTATTAGTAGGTCAAAGCTGAAAACGATTGAGAACCAGCAGCACAAACACAAAAAGAAAAAAACACATTATCAAACAGGTTTACTGCTAAACAATCACTCTGATTCCAACCAATTATATTTAACACAAACTCAGAGGTTTTCTGTGCTCAGGTGGAACCGGACAGCAGCAGAAGTTTGGAAAAGAAATAATCTCAAACATTCCATCAGTTCTGGGATTAGAAAATAAAATAGTGTAAACACAATGTCTTTAAAAACTACTACTGAGATTGAACCATCAACCCTTCTGCTGGCAGCACCACGGAGACCCTACACATCTGGAAACACGTTATCAACCCGAGTTCGTTTGTTATCGCAGGATAACCAACTCTTATTGTTTAGGTTGGACTGTAACGTCACCCGTGTGTCATGGATGTAACTGACATGCAGCGTCAGCTGCTGGTTTATTTTTCTTTTGGCTTCAGATAAAAATATTTAGGACTTGAACTGCAGATACAGAGTAAGAGTTACATCAAACGTTCTCAAGACGCTGAAAGGATCTGCTTACCCACTGATGGATTTCCAAGTGTTGTAATCCGACAGTGTCCAACAGACAGCCCCTTCTCACAGATCCACTGAAGCTGAATCAAACACATAAATCACAGATATAAAACACAGAAATCTCACTCAGAAATCCAACAAAATCCATCCGCGGGAGTTTAACAGCTGACTAACCTTTGATTTGTCCGGGAACAGGAAGCAGAACGACTCGACGAGTTCTTGTTCAGTTCGGCCCTCCTGCTTCATTTCTCTCCGCTTCTCGATGAACTGGTACAAAGAGGCAGTGACGTTAAGTGAGACACGGCAACTTGAACCTCAACCGTTCAGAACTTGCAACTCAACGTGCAACAGCTGTCAAACGTTCTGCCAAATATTTGAAATGTGTGATTTGACACAATTCCAGACCAACCTCCTTCTCAAGCAGCTCATTGTGAATTAATCTGGCTTTGCAGTAGGAGAAGCTTCCTCGAGATGAAGAGTCGAGGTAAAACGAGGAGATGGTCTTCACGAGGTCCTCAAACTCCCGACTGTCAGGAGGTAAAAACTGGTAGAGTCCTGCACAAACAGACAAATCAGTGTGTTGGACACAGATGGAACGTTAAAAATATTATATAAAACACACTTTGTACTGATCCGAATAAACTGAGAGAAATTACGTTCAAATCCCAACTTTAAAATGCACCATTCCACTTTAATCATATATTTTCACACCCCAGAATTCCCAGCAGTCTCGCGGGTTTAAGTGAGTTTACAACAGATCTACAGACCTGTGTCACATCTTCAATAACTACAAGCAAGTTACCTGGATAAGAATAAACACAAGCAACAGCTGCTGCAGCACATCTGCATCAAGAACTTGTTGTACACGTGACCAAAACTCATTCTGCTCCATATCTACATGCACATCAATCCAGATCCATGTGAAAGTGAAACATGTTGCTGGTGATTACAGGCAACATTAAAGGAGCCTCGCGTGCTTCCAGATGCGGGTAAAGAGGTTGTCAGGCCATTAAAACCATCACAGCTGACTCGAACCAGATACATGATAAAACAAGCAGACAGTCAGGAGGAAACACACGGCTGCAGCTTGTGTGACATTAAACTTTGCAAGTAAAGATTTACACTGGTGTCCAGGGGAATTTCCACAGGATTTCTGAAAGATGTGATGCAAGTTGTAGAGATGCTGGTACAGTCCTGAAATCGAACCGGGACCAGGTAAAGCCAGTCGGATATCTGGAACTGTTCGACTGGACTGGAATAAACAGTGTCCTTCACTGAGGTCAAACAGACACCCACATGTTGCCAGGTGATGGACACAACACGCTCAGGACTCCAGCAGTACTATTTAATCAAGGGATTAGGACCAGATACGGACCCTCAACAGGCTTTTGGATGCCCGGTCCTGTAAAGTGCGGCTTCAGGCGCCTGCAGCGACGCTGCTGCCCGTTGCTAACTTGGTAACCTGAGCCTACGCACCAAAGCTAACGTAATGTCCACAAACACCACCGCACCATTCAAGACCTCCCGTGTGCTTATACAACACGGCTGCACTTGTATTTACACATGGAATGGCAGGGATTGTATATAAAGTCAATAAACCTGCAGAACAACCAGCTAGCTAGCAAGCTAGCTGCATGCAGCAGCAGAATTATGAAAGCACAAACAGCAGCGACATGGCACCACCTTTCCGTTCTCGTGTCTTCCTCGGGATTTGAAAGTTCCTCCGTGGCAGCTCTTCACTCGATCTCTGGGCTTGCGAAGGAGAGCTGCTACTGCTCCGGGCGTCCGCCAGAACGCTCCTTCGCCGTTCAACGGCTTCTTGTTCGGGCATTACACCGTCTCTACATCCAGGCCGATCGCCATTTTGGTTGGCTGTGGCTGTTGAATGTTTGTGGGCTTCTCCTCCCTCCGGCTGGGAATCGTTAATCTCGGCACTTTCTGAGTCCGTTTTTCCCACCGCGCTGGGGTTCAGGGCCATTTTGGGGGACCGTACACGCACTAAGAGCAATGTAGCTCAGCCGATTACGACGCCGCTTTACACACACACTCTCCTCCTCACCCAGCCTCCGCCATTGTAAAAATGACGTACACGTTCTTGTCCACCACTGCAAAACGTTGCCGTCACTGTTTACATACAAGAAAATCAACGCCCCCCAGCGGCCGCGAGAGGTACTGCAGGAGACTATGTTTGTATGAAATGTGACACAAGTAACAGAATCCAGTATGGCTTATACAGAAATATGGTAATTATTATAAAATACTATAATTTTCTAATTTCAAAATGCATTACAATACTTGATACTTGTAAATTACTTTGATTTTTTTAATAACCGTTTGTTTTAAAAGTGCTTTTTAGACAATTGTTTGGCTTATGAATTACATTTTAATACTAGAAAACAGCAAGTCTTCAGAATTTTGTGCTATTTTTCTTTCAACCACAGGGAGGTGCCAAAGAGACAATTGGGTTTTTTCCATGATTTTTTTTCCATGTTTTTTTTCCATGAATGCAAATGATCCATCTATCCATTTTCTAAACCCGCTTTTTCCTGTTTAGGGTCACGGGGAGCTGAGGTGAAGTTACACCTGGACAGATCACCAGTCCATCATAGGGCCACATACAGACAAACCATTCACACACACTCACATCTAGGGACAATTTAGTGTGACCAATTAACCTTTTGCATGTTTTTGGATTGTGGGAGGAAACTGGAGTCTCTGGAGAAAACCCACACATGCACAGGAAGAACATGCAAACTCCATGCAAGAGGTCCTAGCCTGGATTCAAACCCAGAACCTTCTCTCTGCAAGGCAACAGTGCCACCAGCTGTGCCATCTTGCAGCCCGTGCAAATGATAAAGTGTTTAAATTTGTTCAAAATTGCATTTTTTTGGGATCCATGTAACCAAAGGAGCTGCTATAAAAATCACTCAAATTTTGAAAGAAGCACTAACATGTTATAGCTCTTAATATTAAATTTAGATGCAGTTTTTATGTCAAAGTAATCACAAGTACATAAAATGAGGAACTCATTTGTCCTAATATAATAATTCTGTGTGACATCCTAAAATATGTATTTATTATAAGTTCACCATGCTCCCCCGGCTATAAACATCAAACTCTTTAAAGAGTAGGTAGTCTTTCAGCCTGGGAGGAAGTGGAAGGAAGCTGATAAAAATGGGGGCTCTCAGCCGCAGACGTCTGAGGTGCTCCCTTATTTGCAGCCGACACAGGTGCTTCAGGCTCCGCGTGTTTCCTGTCAATGCAAAAAATTGAAAACAACAACAGTAGAGAGTGCGTTTAAGGATGCACTTTTACTGACAACTATAAAGAAAATAATCATTTCTGATGGATTACCAAAGTTCTTACTTTGAATGTGACAGATTTCCAGCCACTGTTTCTGCTCCTGCAAGGTTTCCTTCAGTTTAGGGCAGAAGGTCACATGGTTGGTGTAGTCAAGCATGATGCGCACTACCTGGGCAGATAAGTGCTTCAACCATGACACAGTAATCACCTCACAGAACTAGAGAGAGACAAAGAAAGGCACTGGATAGTTAATAAATCAAAATATAAAGAAAAACTTCAAACCTTTTTATTTCATACAACTTGTCTCACCACCATGTCTTTGATGACTGAGGTTGTCCAAGGAGCATAGTCATGAGAACTGTCACCAAATGGACAGTCAAAGCAGCGTTTAACATCATAACCATGGTTTAGAATCATTCTGAGCATGACCTCGTCTTTCAAGGCGTACTGAAGTGCTGAGGGGAAGTGAGTGGTGTTGACGCGAGAGTAGTAGTTGACGTTTGCTCCGTATCTCAGTAAGGTGTTAATGAGTTCATAGTTGCCCTGTCTGAGAGCCACCTGCAGACAGTTGATAGGATCCTGGTTAACCATCGCTCCAGCTTCTAACAGCAAGCGGGTGCAGTGAAGGTCGTTGTTGGACACAGCAAAAAAGAGGGCAGACCTGCGGTCATCATCGTAACCACGGCGCACCCTCTGGTGCAGCATGAAGTTTGGGTCGTATCCAGCTTTGAGCAGGATCTCCACACATTGTGCATGTCCACCAGCGGCTGCAGAATGGAGAGGACTCATCCCACTTTCCTTGACAGCCTGTATCTTGGTCCGTGGGATGAGGACTTCCAGTGCTCTGTCATAGAGAAGACTCAACATTAGAGCATGGCTTTAGTTTAAACTCTGTTTAAAAAGCAAGAAAGCTCACAGTCTGTGTCCGTGATACGCCACTCGGTGAATCGGAAGGTGTCCGCTGTAAAGGGGGACGTTGGGATCTGCTCCGTGGTCCAGCAGCAAGGTGATGATGTCAGGATTTCCTGATGCTGCTGCATCAAACAAAACAGTGCCTGACTCTGATTCCGACCACACATGGGCTCCTACAATAATACAAGTTACATGAGGATTTTACACATAGTTACCTGCATTTCCTGCAATCAAAAACAAAAGAAAAGCGATGCTAGACACAGATAATGACGCATCTTATCTGTGTTATTGTCTGTGTTCAACACCAACAGTTAACTTGTACCAAACCAGATTCTGTTCAGTTCAAATCACCTCATTTACCTTTCTCAAGCAGAATCTCCACCACATTCAGATGTCCATTCTGTGCAGCCAAAGCCAGAGGGGTTTTCTTCTTGATGTCGACTGCATTTGGGTTGGCGCCCGACTCCAACAGCAGATGCACAAAGTTCTCCAAACCTAAAAAGGCAGACTCATGTAGAGCCGTCCTGTTCAGCGGTCCCGTTTGGTCTATTTCAGCATCGTAACGAAGCAAAAGAGTGGCCAAGTCATACTGGTCATTCAGAATGGCTTCCAGGTAAAGAACAGGAGTGAAAAAAAGGAGTTAGATACAAAACACTCATTGTATTTTGCTTTGAGATGCAGTTTGATACCTGCCACTAATGGAGAATCCTGGTCATCATTCTGCACATTTGCCTCACAACCATTCTGTAGCAAGAATGTGGCATTCTCTCGAAGTCCGTGGACCACAGCTAGAAACAGCGGCGTCTCACCCTTTAGAGTGCGACACTGAGCTGCTCCTGGAGGTGATGCTGCAACCAAAACACACACAAGTCAATCAACACTCAGGAATTCAGAAGAGGAGCCCAGACATACATTTACCATCCCACCTGAAAAGATCCTCTCCAGAATTCTTTTGTCATCCTTGACTGCAGCCTCGTGCAGGGGGATCCATCCTCGTTCATCAACTCTGGACAGAGTCTCTGGTTGCTCTATTAGTCTGTTTAGTGCAGCCTCATCACCTAAATGTGACATCAGAACCTCTGACAGTCTGTGGGACTGAATGGTTTCCGAATGGTTTAGAAATCGTAGCTTACCTTCTTTTATGGCCTTGAAAATTTCATCAGGGTCTTTACTGGGTTTGAGATCACTAGTAAATATATACAGACAATATGTAAGATATGCAAAATGTAAAGATACAGACAACTTAACACAAGCTTGACAACTTTTAACCTCGGATTTAATCCTTTTAGTTTTCGGTACTGAATCAGACTTTGTTCAATTATATATTGTGTGGCCTCATCTTCATCCAGGTCCTCCTCCGACTGATCAAAGTCATCTGCTGTTTCTGTGCTCATCTGGTAGACCAGAAAAAGTCATGTTTATCTATGGGGCAAGAAAACTTACACAACACATGCAGCACTGAATCAAATGCAGTACAGTTAAACAGGAAATAGCAGAAATCTTTCAGTAAAAAAACAAAATGCAGTTTGTTTTTTTTTAAATCAGTCTCTCTGTGCACCAGATTCATGCTGCCAAAATCAGAACAAATGCCCCAGAGAGAATACCAGTATTTATGTGTTCTGATCAAAACAAAGCAGGAAAATTAGAGTAGAAAGACAGCAAGACATTTAAAGTTTTACAACAAAACTAAAATATAAAGTAGACTGTTCTTGATTTTCTTAAATGGATCAATGTGCAGTGTTTACCTTAACCTCACTGGCTGCGCTCTGTCACGCTAGTACAGCTAGTGGGTTTCTTGGGACACACACATACTCCAGCTATTTATAGTTCCCCAACCATAAATATCTGATCATGGGGTTTTCACTAGCGCTTAGCTTTGACCTACTAAACACTGCAACAACTGCTATCAGCTAGCTACACCTACTAATACCAGTGGGTCTATTATTAAATTATTGTTGAAACAATTTAAAATACATTGAGATTTTAATGACTGACCTATATCTTCATGAGTAAAATGAGACACTGCTCTTGATTATACACTTATATAAGTTGTTGTAGTTAATTATAATTCAAATTAAAATCATGCTAGAAACAGTCTGAATCCATATTGTTTTATGTACTGTAGTAACAAAATCAGCTCTCACTGAAATCAAACACGAGTTAATATAGAGAAGAAGACAAAAAGTAAAAGGAGTTAAGCACTGGGAGGAAGTGGTTTATTCAGTCAGGCGTTTCTAGTGAAACTAATTTGGTAGCAGGATCTTTGCCAAAGATTTTCCCAGTTTGCCTGCAGGTGATAACATCTTTTTTCCTGCATCTGACCATGTGTTCATTTTGCTTTTAATAACGATTGGAGCCTGTTAGAAAAGGTGAGCAAAGTCTCATGAACCACTGGACAGATTTTAGTGAAACTAACCACCTGCAACTGATTAATTTTCAAAGTTAATCAAATTTAAGATGGAAACTGCAGCTTATTGACCCCAGAAAACACAAACTGTCAATTTAACAGATGTTGTATTAACATGTCATGTGTCAGCAGCTGCCAGTCATCCTCAACCATCCAGATGTTGTCTCCCTCTCACCTGCCCCCACTGTCGCTGTACCCTCTGTGCATTGGACTGTACAGCCATCTGCATATTCATAAATTAAATTTTTCATCTTTTCCAAATGTGGAGACTGGATCATTCTTGGATTTTCGTCATGGACTCATGAAGAATAAAAAACACGTGCATGGAATAAAATGTGCAAAGTGTTTGTTCATCATGCTTCTTTATTTAGGAATTCAACATGTGATCAACTTGGTCATTCATGTTGTGATCATGTGATACTGAAATGTCCCAAAGCATCTAAAGGGCTTTAAGTCTTTTCTATGTATTTTATGACAGTAAATAATTTTCTTCTTATTTGAAAATTCAGTCCCACGTTTCTTCTTTGCTGTAGTTGTTCATAGATAAATAAACACAGCAGTGTTTTCTGATCTCAGTCATCAAGTTGGCAGAGCATGGCAACGCCACGTTTAATCCAGTGCTGTGGGCGCCTGCTGGTGGGTAAAGTCATGGATATGACAAAATTGGTGGAGTGACCGGTTGTAGAGAGCGTTCCTTTCCTCTCACTGGTCTTATAAAGAGGGCAAACGTAAAGACTCTGTGACTCACCGACATGCTTCTTTTCAGCTGTTTACAAAAGGAAAACAGTGATAACACAGTAATAAACAAATAAAATATAGCAATAAATAAAATAATGACATAGCTACAATAAAAACAGCAGAAATATAAAAGGTCTTTTGTCACAAAATGTTTGTTTTGGCACTTAGAACATGTTGAGGTATTACTTACTGGGTTTTATCCAAATTATGGGCATTGAGTCAAACAGAACTTTAGGCTGCTGCTCCGCTAGAACTCCACTGATGATAAAGAAACAAAAACATTTCATGTTTGTCTGCACTTCACTGATGGTGTAAGAAACAAAACCAAACCTGTCACACCATTCCAAATTCCACGTTCATACGGAGATAAAATAAATAAATAACAGAGACTAAATTAAAGGCACATTCTACATGATTTCCAGTGCAGGATGTTTCCTCTTGTAGGATGTTGACTCTGAAGAACAAACAGGTTCTGACATTGGGATACACTTTGCAAATCATATGAAAATTATGTAGATACTTGTGGACTTTGGATGCTGCAGTTAAAACCTACATGTGACTGTCATCAGTTGGCTCATCCTTTATGTGTTCATCACCTGAATGTTGGTGGCTGTTCTGTTTTTCAGTGTCTTGTATTCAAGCTACCTACTTCTGAACAACAGAACCGTGTTGGTTCAGACTGTTGGATAAACTCGGGGTGGGAACTTTAAGTTTTAGCACATCTTCAGATCGTGTCACAAGCCACGCGCCATCCCTGAGAATCCATCCAACCACTCAAGTTCCAATATTCTTCTGCTCTCATGAAGTTTTCTCTAATATGTTTTGCCTTTTAATGAAAGGACTGTATAACTTGGTACAGATAAACATACTGCTGCACGACCATCTGTACCCACCTCTCATACAACTAGCAAACCATACATTACTGATTACCATTGTGTGGACTTGTCCTTTTCTCTTTGCTATTTTTATATTTGTTTATTACACTTTATTCCACACTTTGTCTCCTTCTGCAAACCTAACATTATGCATCCTTATTTTACACATAACTTTATCATTACAGCTACCTTTCTTTATCCCATCCAGCTCCATCAAGAAACAAGCCATTAATGTAAACACCATCCTCGGGTTCTACTGCTGATGTATCTACTGGAAGAACCTGGAAGGGTAAATAAAACAGTACATCATTAGGGAAAAGAGAAACATATTTTATTAGGAGACCAATTGTTACTAAAACTTTTTTTATAAACCTCAAAATTGAATCCTAATAGATCGATGGGGATGTGGTGTTTTCTGGCATAGTTCTGCATGGCTCCAGTTAGGAAGGCCTGAGTGAAGTAGAAGCCTGAGAGCCAGAACACGCTGGGCTTTCTGGTTTCATACCAAACCTTCAGGTACACAAAGTGAAAGTAAAACAGAGAGAGTTAATAAGCTCACAATGCTTGCGCAGAATACTTATTGTATAAATGAAACATATGATCTATTTGTCCTACAAGGCCATAAGACTTCCTCACCTGTAAAAACTTGAGTCTTGACAGAAAGTCGTTTATGTAACTACCCAGAGGCTTGAGGCTTGGGTAAGAGCGCTTGGCCCATTTTTCTGGGACCTTGCCTACGATCAAATTGCCTGCAACTGCCTCAAGCTCTGAATCCATCACCACCAAGCCCTTAATAGCTTTCAGGAGGTTCTGTAGACTCACACGGACAGTACTGCACAACCTGCAACAACAAAAAACTGCAAAGTTGCATGGTCTGACGAAGAGTTAAAGTTAATCAATGATCTGTTTCTTCATACGTGTTGTAGCGCTCCATCTCTTGGACCAGAACTGTGTTCATACTCTCTTCATAGAGAACAGGGAACTTCAGGAGAGCTGCTTCTGTGTCAAAATTAGATGGAAGCTGGAGGGATAAGCAAATATAAAAATTATGATTCAATTCAAAATATGATGGTCATTTACAACAGAAGTCATCTCACAATGCCCTGAATAAAAACAAACTGTTACATTTCAAATTCAGTTAAGTGAAAGTAGGATTAATTATAGAATATATTATATATATAAGCCCACAGACACTGTGGTAAACATCATTGTTTATCAGTGAACGTTCAGTTGTTTTTGTTTCGTCTAACACAATAAACAGAGTGACCAACATCACACCACCAACATGTCTAACAGCTAATTAGAAAAGGAGGTTTAACTGGTTTATACCTTGCTCAAGATGTCATTTGCTATGTCATACAGTGTGTTATCACTCCCAGAACTGACCCCTCCTAAATCTCCTCCCCCCTGGATAAGAAGCAGTGAATCAAACAGCAGTTTTGTTTGCTGCAAATCTTTAGAAATATCAGCGTTTTCATGCATCCCAAACACCTCTGGATATTGGCTCAATGGAAGATTCTAGAAAAACAGAAAGATATTGTTCCTCAGGTGGAAGTCATTACAGAAAAATAAACAATCTTTTATCCAGTTGAAGTTTGGTTTCTTTACCTTAATGAATAAAATGTAGTCCTCATAGCTCGATTTAGGCGGTGCAACATATTCTCCACTGGGTGAAAACGGGTAGCGAAAGGCCTCAATAATTTCCTTGTTGTAGAAATCAGCCAAGATGGTCATCAGAAGCCGCCTATCCCAGTCATCTGTCACTCGACCGCCGTAGTTACACTCTCCAGTCAGATATGTTATGGCCTCCAATGGCACCTCATTATATTCATTTATAAACAGCTAAGAAAAAATATCAGATGTATTTCAGTTTATGTGACAGTAGAATTCCACAACATAGACCTTGAAGACAAACCTGGAGCTGCCGGATGCTGATACGAAGGTCAGACTCATTGAAGCCATAAGGAATATTCCAGCCCAATGGACCAAATTTTTTCCTCTCCTGAACAAGACCGTGGAAGAAGCACAAGCCATACAGCAGCTTTTCCCAAACCTGGCAAAGAAATCTGAGTCAGATATTTTTCTTTCTATGTGACAGACTATTAAGCTTGGCTAGAGTCAAAGTTCCAACGATTTTAGAAGGAAGAGAAAAACGGACGTTGAAGGGATATTTACAGGTAGGGTATATTACGGTAGTGCAAAGAATTGTCAAGGTACCACTGTCTGAATACAGACAGAAAAATCAATTCTCCCTGGATTTTACCATGGGAGCTTCAAATTTTCATATGTACTAAAACATCTGGACTAAAGTGAACATTCAAAGGTTTGCTGAATGTTTCAGGAATTTTATGTATGTCATGAGAGACTTGATGGTGCAGAGAAGTTTGCTGGTTTGACAGATCGTAGAAAAATCAAGATTTTGAAAGATTTTCTACTCTAAATTGAGAAGAAACATGTCAAGAAAATCAGCCTGTATGATGCTTGGGTGAATGAACTCACCAGCTCTTTTTTAGGACAGTTATTAAAGAAGTTTGGGTCAGAAACAGGATCTGACAGGTAAGACTGTAGCAGGTTGAGACGGAGTCCTGTTGGAGGCTCATTAGTCATTTTTACCCCATTCTGCAGGATGGTCACTGGAAACTGATTTCAGACATAAAAATGATTCTGTATGTTGTGAATTCTTGAACAAAAGCATCTAACTGCTTAAAGTTGGTATTTTTTATCAACATATACTGAATGAGATTTTACCTTGGATGAAGGGTAGCTTGTGAGCCAGAGTCGGAAGTCTTGGTGGCATGTTGTAAGACTGAAGTCTTCACAGATTTTCTCCAGAGAGGGCATCCATGAAACAGCCAGATGACAGTTCTGCAGACAGACCCACGTCCCGTCCTGCTTGGCTGTGGAGATCATTTTAGCGGCTATGGGCCCCTGGCCCTGACCCAGAGAAATGGACTGGAACTTAGCATCAATCATTTTCTTGTCACTGGCAAACTTTAATAAACCTATGGAGAGATGTTGTTTTTTAAAGGATTTCTATAATAAGTATTGTTGTATTGTACATGAAGCTCCTTGATATTAATTAATTTGAAATGAAGGACTTACTAGCCATAGGATCAGCTCCTGGAGAGAGAACAAACACAAGAGGGATGGTGCAGTTGGAATCCAGGTAGCTCTTACTCAAGTCAAAAGGAGGAGGTTGGACAAATTTCTTCCCCAGATTGTAAGTCACATATTTAGTGATAGCTGGTAATATCTTATCAGGCCTGAGGCAGCGGATAATGATCATTTTTTGCAGGTTGGTGAGGCGGTCACACCAAGGTGCAGGAAGACCAACAGTACACGGCTCTTTGCTCTCATAAACAAGCTTGAAATCACCCGGACTCTTAACGAAATCCTCTCTGTGAATGAAATAACAAGCAAGTCATCTAGATGCAAATCATAGCAGAAAACACCAGAAAGGTTAAAATGAATAGAAAAAGATGATCCAGGAAGAAAATTGTTGAACATTTAATTGTTGTTGTTTTTACTTTATTCCCTGTAAGCCAGGCAGTTCACTTGCTCTGCAGATTTCATCCCAACTCTTGTCCTGTAGCCAGCTGGGGTCTGGGTTAGGGAGTGTGTTCTGCAGGCCCACTCCCCCAGTCAGCAAGAACATGAAGTCCCGGTGTTCAATCTCCCCTTTTGCTCTGAAAGGACATAATAATCAAAGAAAAAATTGGTATATTACATATTTAAATAAGCATGTGCATCAACACTGAAATAACTTGCTGCTACAACACTTACAGCAGCAGATTGCAGCAGAGAAAGAAAGAAAAGAGAAGTTTGTCCTTCTCAAAGAGAGACCGGCAGACGTTGCAGTACAGGTTATAGGTGAAGTGATCAATCAAATAGCGGAGTCTCCTCTCCAGAATCTTGGACTTGTTGCTGACGTATCAAAAATAAAACACAGTTGAGTAATGATAACCAACTTTTTCTTAGAATTTTGAAAATCATAATAACTTTTTTACATGTGTTATGGTATAACATAATGTATTCCTATCTACAAAGTGCTTTGTAAGAAAATTGTTTAAAGTGAGGAGACATCAAACATAGTTTTAAAGAGGTCATTTCATACAAATTTCAGGACTTTGTGGTTATTTCTTAAGTATTAACCAGTAATAAGAAACATTTTATATCTAAAAAATGTCAGGAAACACCTTTTAACAGACCTTTCAATCTGTCTGCGTTAAAATTCGGGTGGTTCCGGCTGTTTCCGTCAGGCTTCGCCATCAGCTCATTCGTATTCATTATTCGAATTTGCTGGACTCAGATTGGCTAACAAACTAGCCTATGAGAGCAAGGTATACTGTTTCCTGCCCCGCTGCGCATGGCAACGTCATACGTTCTCTCTTCCTGTTTGCTACGTCTTATGCTACAGCTTTTAGCCAGCAGCATGCTAGGCATGGTTTCAACTGCAGGAGCTGCCAAATGCTAATGAACAAACAAGTTGTGATGAAACAGATTCAGGCCGTTCGGACTCGGGAGAACTCGGGTGTTATCGCTGCCTGCATAGTTTGAGAGATAAAAACTGAAAGAGAAGTTGTTGACCTGTTTTCACACCCACTATGAAGGTAAGAACACCTGTGGAGCTAAAATATTCAACAGAAACCTCAGAAAAACCGTTTTTAATGGAAGAGCCTCTTTAAAGGACTGGGTGTTTTATTAGCACTTATATATACGACAACATGCTTTAAACTGCTGGTACAAACATGGACTCCTAATAGGTTTGTCCAGTACTTTCTGGGGACACAAATCATTTTTTGTTCATTACTCACCTATCTTGTATAGAGTTAATGTAGAGGTTGACGAACCAGCTGAGAGAGTACTGGTACATCGGGTCTATGTTGGTCAGATCAGCAATGCTGAAGAACAGGATCGATGAGTGCTTGGCAATGGGTCTGTAACCTTCTCTTGACTCAGCAATCTTGATCTCTGTCTTCTCTGCAATCTGGAAAATATGTAAACATCAAAATGTCAACATCATCTTGGGTCAAAATTTTCAAGTTTATTCTTACACTCTCACCTGCTGTTTCTTGGAAATCTCAGTGGACATGATCTTTGCAGAGTCTAGAATCTGAATGGCGCTCTCATCCTCCAGGATATTTCCCTCAGAAGACTGCAGAGTTTCTAAAATGTTGTCTTCAATTTCCTTTAGCTGCCTCTTGTTGTCAGCTGACTGGAGGATTAGAGCATTTCTCTCTTCTTCTAGTTCTGGTCTGTAGAAGCACAAATACTGTATTTTGCGTACTTCACTAGCATAGGGAATACTGTAGACCATATTTTACTACCTTTCTTTTGCAACCATAATCCCTAGCAGCTGGTCCTCCAAGCCCTCTGGTGTGATCATAAAATTAAGCAAAGACACTTTGGTGGCTAGTTCTGGTAGGTAGTGTGGGTTTCTGAGCTTGGTGGTGATGTAGAAACGGAAATCTGCTGAGTACTCAATTATACTTTCACCAAGCCGGAGGCAATCCAAACCACCTAGGTGGAAAAACAAAGTGTGAACAGAGACAATCACTGTTTAGCCTCTCATTAAGTCACATTTACACCACCTTGTTTGAAGGTTTGTTTGAGCAGCAGTGGTTCCAGAGAAGGGTCAAGCTCTTCTCCCACATTTTCCAGCAATAAAGGTGTTCCAAATTGAATGCAGTTTTCTAAAGTTCTTACGTAGTCCCCATCTGTTAACTTGATTACACTCAGGTTATTATCCTTCTCTGAATTCTTAACCCACTTGTTGGCTTGACCCTGGGGGTCTATCATCAGAGGCCTAGAAAAAGAAAAAAAATAATAATTTGAATAGATTAATGTTTTTTACAAAATAAAGCAGAAACACAAAGTTTTAGTGAAGAATGGAACATTTTGAACAGCACTTTTCAGAAGCCTTACCATCTACGTGAATTACTAACAATGACACCATTGTCAATAGAGAAAGAGTCACTGGGAAGACCTGCAATGTTCCAAGCTCGGATTTTTATGGGATCTCCCAGGGTTTTACTGAGCGAGAAGTCGTCTGAGGATGGAATATTCTTTGACTATTGGACAATTAGTTAGCAGAAGAGACATATAATAAGCAATTAAACATCCGTAAAGTCAATGAAATTAACAATAAAAGGATAAAAGGGATGACAGGAGAAGGGTTACTTGGCAGAGGTTGGTCCATAACTTAGTACAGTCGTGTCTGAACGCAGCAGTGAAAGCCCCCAGGTAAGCAATGACACCAGAAGAGATAAGGACGTCCCCAGGCAGGTTGTCATAAGTGTTCTGCAGGTCATCTGCTGCTTTTGACCATCTAAGAAAAAAATAATCTCTTTAATTCAATGTTTTTACTATTGCATTTAGAGAAAATCCTGCATAAAAACCATGAGCCTCAATATGACCTGGTCTTCTCTCCGCCCAGCCCACCAATGAGCTTCTCAGCCCTCTCCAGCTTCTTTGCACACAAATCTACTTGGAGTTCCAGCTGGGCCTTCTCTTCCGTTTTCTCCTGAAGGGTTTTCTGAAGGGATGCCAGGCGGTCCTCAACTTGTTTTAACTCAGCTCTCTTCTGGTCCAGCAGGGTCATGGTAACAGACAAGGACTCTTGTGCCTCTGCTACATTGGCTTTTTTAGGGGCCACTTCCTTAAACCAAAAGAGATTAAGGAACATATGGAGAATGTAGATACAAGCAAATTCCCCCAAAAATGTAGTAACACTGCACCTTTGCCACTTGGTCATAAGACTCCATTGCTTTGATCCACTTGCACAGGCCTTCAGCAGCAGACGAGGCCTTGGCCACTTTGCTGGGATCAAAGTCAGGATTAGTCATGTATTCATTACGAATTTTCTGCATCACATGGACCTGCAATCCAGATGTTTACCAGGTTAAATCATTTTTTATTTCAGTATTTAGTTGGGATAATTCTCTTGACACTTACAGGAATGTTGTCTTTGTCCAAGTCTTTAAGATCTCGTAAAAAGTTCATATCACCCAGAAGCTTCTTGCTTGGACCCCAATAATCTAAAATCTATACAACAAAGAAAAACCATTCAAATGTCCAAAGTTATAAGAAAATAAATTTTTAGAAATGTTTGTCATATTGAATGTGACTGAAAAGGTCTAGAAATGCTTGGAAGAGACTTTCCTACTCAGTCTAACCTTTTTCCCAGTTCCAGCAGGGTCAGCTATCTTATCGGGTTTAATCTCCTTCATCACACACACAGCTGCCATCACCAGCTTTACTCCTGAAGGGGGGTTTTTCATTGCTTTCACAATAGTTACATCCGAGGGCTGAAATAAAACAGTTTAGCTTAAAATATTTTTCAACTGAAATTATCTAAATAAATATATCTAAACAGAAAGGATCTAGTTGAAGGGTGTATACTTTTAATGTGTTCAAAGCTGCGATAGCAGCCTCTAGAGAAGGGATGGCTTTAGCCAGCTCACTCTCACACTCATCCTTCAGAGCCTGAGCCTCGCTGGCTTTAATAGTTGCTGCCTCTTCATCGACTCGCACAACTCTACTTTTGGCTTCCACTGCCACAGACTCCTCTTCAACCACCTGAAAAATCCCACATTCACTTGCACTTTATATAATTCAAAATGTTAAATATTATTGAAATGTATTTACCTTCATCATTTTAGTGTTGTCAATTTTTGCCTGTTCCAATTTTGGCTGTAGATCTATTAATTCTATTTTCATTGCAGCAACCTGCAAAAAACATTTTTTTTGGAATAACACACAACTAAATGTAACATAAAAAATAAAAAATATATATATACAGTGGGGCAAAAAAGTATTTAGTCAGCCACCAATTGTGTAAGTTCTCCCACTTAAAAAGATCAGAGAGGCCTGTAATTTTCATCATAGGTATACCTCAACTATGAGAGACAAAATGAGGAAAAAAAATCCAGAAAATCACATTGTCTGATTTTTAAAGAATTTATTTGCAAATTATGGTGGAAAATAAGTATTTGGTCACCTACAAACAAGTAAGATTTCTGGCTTTCACAGACCTGTAACTTCTTTAAGAGGCTCCTCGGTCCTCCACTCGTTACCTGTATTAATGGCACCTGTGTGAACTCGTTATCAGTATAAAAGACACCTGTCCACAACCTCAAACAGTCACGCTCCAAACTCCACTATGGCCAAGGAGCTGTCAAAGGACACCAGAAACAAAATTGTAGACCTTCACCAGGCTGGGAAGACTGAATCTGCAATAGGTAAGCAGCTTGGTGTGAAGAAATCAACTGTGGGAGCAATTATTAGAAAATGGAAGACATACAAGACCACTGATAATCTCCCTCGATCTGGGGCTCCACGCAAGATCTCACCCCGTGGGGTCAAAATGATCACAAGAACGGTGAGCAAAAATCCCAGAACCACACGGAGGGACCTAGTGAATGACCTGCAGAGAGCTGGGACCAAAGTAACAAAGGCTACCATCAGTAACACACTACGCCGCCAGGGACTCAAATCCTGCAGTGCCAGACGTGTCCCCCTGCTGAAGCCAGGACACGTCCAGGCCCGTCTGCGGTTTGCTAGAGAGCATTTGGATGATCCAGAAGAGGATTGGGAGAACATCATATGGTCAGATGAAACCAAAATAGAACTTTTTGGTAGAAACTCAACTTGTCGTGTTTGGAGGGGAAAGAATGCTGAGTTGGATCCAAAGAACACCATACCTACTGTAAAGCATGGGGGTGGAAACATCATGCTTTGGGGCTGTTTTTCTGCAAGGGGACCAGGACGACTGATCCGTGTAAAGGAAAGAATGAATGGGGCCATGTATCGTAAGATTTTGAGTGAAAACCTCCTTCCATCAGCAAGGGCATTGAAAATGAGACGTGGCTGGGTCTTTCAGCATGACAATGATCCCAAACACACCGCCCGGGCAACGAAGGAGTGGCTTCGTAAGAAGCATTTCAAGGTCCTGGAGTGGCCTAGCCAGTCTCCAGACCTCAACCCCATAGAAAATCTCTGGAGGGAGTTGAAAGTCCGTGTTGCCCAGCGTCAGCCCCAAAACATCACTGCTCTAGAGGAGATCTGCATGGAGGAATGGGCCAAAATACCAGCAACAGTGTGTGAAAACCTTGTGAAGACTTACAGAAAACGTTTGACCTCTGTCATTGCCAACAAAGGCTATATAACAAAGTACTGAGATTAACTTTTGTTATTGACCAAATACTTATTTTCCACCATAATTTGCAAATAAATTCTTTAAAAATCAGACAATGTGATTTTCTGGATTTTTTTTCCTCATTTTGTCTCTCATAGTTGAGGTATACCTATGATGAAAATTACAGGCCTCTCTGATCTTTTTAAGTGGGAGAACTTACACACTTGGTGGCTGACTAAATACTTTTTTGCCCCACTGTATATATGTGGAAGAAACAAAACAACATACCTGAGATTCAGCAAAAGCTAGTTTATCCAGACCGTTGGTGTATCTCTGTTTTGCCTTCATGACAGTGTTTCTTTTCTGAGTGAGCAGAAGACGAAAAGTGGCAATCAGCTCCAGGTAGGACGTAGGAGTCACATAATTAGGACGCCCTAGTTCAGCAAGGAATCTGAAATGAAAGCAGCCGCTTGATTAGGTGCTTGCCTGTGAGGGTTTTTATGTATAATTATAGAAGTTTTAAATAAGTAATATGTCTTACCTCTCTGAGAGCAGTTTGGCTGAGGTGTGAAATGTTTTGCAGATGGGTACGACCTCGTGCCGCTCATTTTCACTCATCTCCAGTGACTCTAGGAAGGAGTTCGCTACTCGCTCAAGAGCTTCCTCTGGCCATGGCTGTAAGGACACAGAGGAGGGAAATGTGAGCACAAAGTGCGGTGGTTAGTACTCTTTACAGTTGTATTTATTTTTGTTGTCAAAGATAAACTGTAGTAAACAATTTTCATGTTTCAGTTTATCGTATATGTATCACATCTTGCCAAAACTGTAAAGAAGAGACCATAAAGTACCTGATACCAGTCAATAGTGCAGCAGTTAATAAGGGATGGAAACTGACGTAGGCGATTTCGAAAGGCTTTTCCAATGGGACTGAAGGCAACAACTATGTGCAGGTTCTGTCTACAGCGTGTCACAAAGAAAGCAAAGAGGGTCAAGGGGCTCAGCTCCAAATTCTTATTACCAGCCTGAGCTATGGGACGTATTGACTGGGAAAAGAAGAAGAAAGAATAATTTTAAATACTTACATAAAGAGCCTTTTATGCAAGAAACACATCTCTGTTAAAGGGCTTTTTAAAAAAGCTGTACCTCCATGATCTCTTGTTTTTCATCTACAGCGAATAGATTGGGCACCTCGCCTGTGTTCAAGACACTGTCCACGTCCTCCAGAAAGGCCTCATCTTTTATTTGAGCATCAGTTAACAAGAACACAGTCTTCTGTCCTTTAACTCCAGCATTCTTCAGCAGCATCTACAGTTTTATCAAAATGAAGGCAAATGAAAATGAATAAATTACATAATATTTATTAAACAAATAAAAACATAAATACAAATAGTAAAAATCTCTGTTTCATCTATATAGTGCCACTTCACAAATGAAGTCTCAGTAAGCTGAAGCAGGGTCAAATTCTAATCTTATACCATACAATCCAGTTCAGTGGGATTCACTGCAGTCTAAAAACTTTGGAAGTGAGACATAAATGTTGCAGTATGTCACATGATTTAAGCAGAAATGAAAACAGAATGACATTGAAATAATGATATGATACCTTGAGGTCATCCCTCCACTCTGTCATGCCGTAACCCTTAGAGATCTCAGGCTGGAACATGGTCATGTGAGCCATTGATGTGGCGAGGCGGGTGATTGACTGGCGCCCGCTGCCTCCCACTCCCACAAGCAGAGCATTGCCTCCTGGCTGCTTTAACACACGGCTAATACGTGACAAGTGCTCCAGGACATAGCTATATAATAAAATTTATTTTCAGAATTTTTGAGGCCTTGACAGAGTTATAAAAATTACTCTTTATAAATCAAGTCAGTTGGATGTGGTTGTACCTTTATCACAAGACAAGCAGCTAGTTTTGATAAATAAATGTCACTTTTAAATGTTATGGTGATAACAGTTTACCGAAAGATGACAAGGTTCATCTGATTCTTGTGCATTTGGTTGTATTCGTCAAGACACAACCTGACTACCTCTTCAAAGGACTCAATGGAGGGCACCTCAGCATATAAGCGCTCATCATCCTCAAGGTCAGGGTTCATGTAATCACCAAAAAGAAGATTTCGCATGTCTTCCTCTACCAGCTGGAAAGAAGAAAAATATCAATGTCGTAGTTTCACATAGTTCACATATGCGTAAATTGCTAAAATTTGATTTGGATCTCAGAACTTTCAATAGAGCAGCTCCATGTTGCTGCATCTACAGTTTATATCCACTAATCAAATGAATAGTATGATAACATAGTACAGAAAGTTAAAATTCACTTACTTTACTGCCTTGTTTCAGGTGTTCAAAGAGCCGCTCAAAAGACTCTTTGAAATGATCCTTGAGGAGGCTCTGCATCAGTTTGTAGAGCCACGCTCGATCAGTGTCGTCCACCAGACGGTCGTAGTAGACACGGAAAACCTCATGAACAAACAACCGTATCATAGTGTGTTTGTTTTCTAGAGACTCCTTCTTCAGTAGCAGGCAACCCTGAATGACGCGGGAGAAATCTCGCAGGTTGAAGGTGTAGTGAGACTTGGCTGGAGTTGGGAGCAGGTTTTCCATGGCTTTCTTATACACCTTAAAAACAAAACAAAATAAGGTATTAAAAGTTAGAGAAGTTGATTTCAAACAAAAGCAGGAGAATTAAGTACAAAACGTAATGTATAAGTGATCTATTCTGAGTTCTAGAGGACCTCACCTCCATGGTAGCTGATACTATTTGGTTGCCAACAGTGAAACATTCAGGAGGAAAATGATTGTTTTTCAGATAGAAGGCAACAATGTTGGAGTAAATCCGAACCATGGTGTCGTCACTGAAGGGGTTTATACTAAAAATGTTAAAATGTCGTAGGAAGCGAGACGTTACGGCATTTCTTCCACCACCGGGGGGCCCCATCGCTGAGATGAGCTGGAGGTCAACAAGACTGATTTTGGATGTGTCTTTGAGGTCGTACCTGTAAGAGAATAACAGGGGGAATTTAATATATATGTCTGTTTTGATTTTTAAATTTCCCTCTAATAGGAGATAGTTTACCAGTGTCCATGGTCAATTAACTGTCGAAGAAGCTCCACAGGGGGCTGCGCCCCAAACTGTTCCAGCGCAGGCATGTTCATGTCATCCACAAATATGACACACTTTTTCCCCAAAGGAGCTCCAAAAACACCTTTTCTTCTCTTATCTAACCAGGACATGATGATATTCTGAAAGACGGATGAAATATGTAACAATTTAATACCAGATCTGTTATTTTTTTTTAAATGTTCATGCTTTCATTCTGAAATAGATTGAATGCTTTGTAATTTTGCTAAAATAAACCTGTGTTTGGTTTGCATTTGTTCGTGCAGAAAAATTGATGAAGAAAGGCAGAAATGTGTCTTTGTCCAGATTGTTCATCAGCTTCTCCTTCACATACACGGATTTCCCAGTGCCAGTAGGACCAACAAACAGAGGAGGACTGGGCAACAGAACAAATCATACATGAATCAGTTCTGTGAGACTAATTCCACACGAAAGCTCAATTTTGACATGCACGATGATAAATGTAACTTTAACCTTAGAATACTTACACTCCATGACTGATGCAGAGATCCATTAAGTAAGTGTAACGAACTGTGTCTATAGTGGGAACAATGATCTCCTGCACTTTAGTGTTTTTGTCTCCCAGGGAGAAACTCTTAATTGCCTCATTCCAGTGAACCCATTTGCCCTTTCCTTTAAACTATGAAGAAGATTTCACTATTGTTAACTGAATTATAGGATTTTCAATTGTTAAGAAGAATATAATAAGATATTACCTCATAAAAGTATTCATACACCAGGCCTTTCTCGTGAAATGGACACTCCCATTTTCCGACACTTTGGGGGATTGGGCATTCCTTTGTTTCTCCTGAAACTATTCCTCTAAGGAATTCATCAAACTTCTCTCTGCTGTCAGAATCACAGGCACCACCCACCGACCAGACCAGAGAGAAAGCAAAAGCTGCCTAAAAGAAAAAGACAAGAAGTACCATAATTTCATTTAACTGAAAAAAATCAAACCAAGAAAAACATGTCCATTTTAAAGGCTAACCCAATATTTGGAATAAATGTGGTTAAGACATGAACTTAAATGACAAAAGATTTGTATTTTTTTTTACCATGATCCAAGTGTGAATATTTTTATCCTCAGGACTTGTCTTCACTGGTTCAGTGAGAAGCATCTCAAACAATCGACACAGTGACATCACAGTATTACTGTTGCTAGTTTGAATAACTTCCTGTAAACAAACAAAGAATTTACATAGAATCTTGAATCTTCCACTTTTTCAATGTCAATGGAAATTTCAAAATATTTTTGGTAAGCTTAGATATATATATTTCTTTTAGGGGGGTCACTCACTCTGCAGTGTTTTCGTAGCTTCTTGAGGGCTGGTGGGAGGAGCCAGTGGAAGAGGTCCAGTAGCAGGGACTGGTTGTCTGGGCTCAGCAGAGTTTCAGGAAGAGTATTTATCCAGGAGCTCACTAGGGGCTTCCAGCCCAGCTGAGATGGTTCCATGTAGATCATACCGCATCGACTGACAGTGGCAGGCTGTAATATTGTCATCAATCAAAATAGAATTAAAAAAAGAAAACTCCAGGTACATCTAACCTTAAAAATATTAAACGGTGATCTTTTATCATATTCAAAAATATGTTAATTTATTTGCATAACATTGTTATAACAACAGTGATGGACTGGCGACCTGTCGAGGTGTAACCCCACCAAACGCCCACTGAGATAAACACCAGCTCCCTGTGACCCAGAGGAGGAAAAAGAGGTTCGACATGCATTTTACTCACAGAAGCTTGTGACAGATCCATGGCTTCAAAAATCAGACTCATCTGACTAGACATCTGAATGATCTCTCCACTCATCAGGCACAACTGTGGAAGAAGAGTACAGCAAAAAGTACACAACATGCTTTGTTCAACAACATATAAGCATAAATATTGGCCGTTTTGCTGTGTACCTTTTTATTATCATCCAGGACTGTGTTCATACTCTCAATCCAGAGTGTGTCAATAGGACCATCAAATACAACCCACTTGCGATCTGGTGTCTCAGCTAATGCAAACTCACGGAATGTGTTGGCAACAATCCCATCTGTCCACTAATGAGGGAAGACCAAAAATTGATGAAAAGAAAAAAAAAATAGAAATTGGAAATGTTTTATTTTGGTCGTACATAAAGACCAAAAGTTAAAAAAGGAGATTGTGTTGTCATGTAAAAGAGAAAATGTAAAAAAACAAGTTTACCTCATGGGAAACTAAATCAAACTGTCCAAAGAGCTGTCCCATGGTGATGGACTTTGGATTTATTGTCCTGAAGATGACCCGCTCTTCTCCTCCGTACCCTTTCTCATTCATGAGAGTCAGAGTGTCTGCAAGGACGTGCAGCACCTTCGTCTTTCCTGCAAATGGCTCCCCCACCAGCATGAACCTGGAAAAGACCATGATGCAATTTTCTTTAACCACATACCAGTTAAGTGAGTATAACTGAAACCAAATAAACCTGATTGCAACATACCCATGTCTAACAATCATCATCTCATATGTCTGGATCATTTTTTGTAAGAAGACCTGTGTTGGCTGGACATTCAGATTTTTACAGCATTCCTCAGCTGCTTCTAAGAGCAGCTGACAAGAGAAACAATTGTAAAATACATGACAAGAAAAAAAAGGAATAGAAAAAAAAATGTGAATAGAAACATTAAAGTTTCAGACCTGATAGTCAGCCTGAGACAAAGAGATGCCAGGGAACAAATCGCTGGTAATTCCATTGAAAAGTGGAATATCATGAGAGAGAAATTTGGGCTCATTAACATCCTTTATAGATCTCAGGAGCTAAATAAAAGAAACAGTCAAAAGGTTGTTAAATTACAAACAAAACAGACAACTTAAGTTCACAATCAAGGCGCTAGTGTTTGTCCAATTAAATCATTTTTACCAGAATGTCTTCATTTTCTGTAGGGTATTTGAGTTTAAGGTTTCCTGCAGCCACAAGTACTGCTTTGACAGCCCTCATCCCATAATCATAATGAAACTGAGAGGAGAGCTGTTCTGAGCAAAGCCTGTAGGTCATCACAATCTTCACTGACAGTGGTTTGGCATTCAGGAAGCCATATGAATACAGAGAGATCTCTGCTATCAGCGCATAGTTTGGAACCATCATGGCCACTGTTCGAAACAACACCTGAAGACAGAAAAAAATTACAATTCAGTTCAGCAGGAAGGATCTCCTGTGTTGGTTTGTGTTGCAGCAGATCTGAAGAAGCTTTCTGAGTTTGTGATGTTGTTAGTAAATGGGGTTCGGGAGATGATACTTGCAGCTGAGTCCTGGGCTAACTGAAATCAGTGGATGGATTTCTGATGCGTGAACAGAAGGATGTTTGAGGTGTGTACAAAAATAACAGCACTATGGGGTGAGAGTGACAGACAAAGGTGATTAATTTTATGTAGATGGAAATTTGCAGACTGAATGATGCTACTGATATGAGAGTGAAATGATAATGTGCTGTCAAGGATGATTCCCAGACTCTTTACCCTAGGGGCTGGACAGACAGAGACGTTTATCAATTGAGATGAATAAACTGTTGGATTTGGAACCACTCAATGTAAAAAAAATGTTCCTTACATATTTAAAAAGACTGAATTGTGTTAAATGCACCAGAGAGATCTCAGAACCTTTGACCCCATGACTCCTGAGAGGTGCTTGTGTGTTTTCACTTCAGGGCTTTCAGAATGTGTGACATTAGGGAAACACGTATATAATCATGAAGAACTACAATATGTAGTCTTGTAGCATCAAAACATCCTTAAAGAAGCTTTTCTGCTTCCAGTTAACCACTTCTCACAGTTCTCTTGATCATAGGTTGCCTCTGAACAATAAGTTTATACGCTGAGCAGAGAAAGACTAGAAGTCATGCAGTTCCACGACCTGCTCATAACGAACATTCATTGTGGATTTTCATGTTGGACAATGCAGATAAAATGTGTAGAAATACCTTGAGGTTGTCTGGGAGTTCAGAGCGTCCTGCGTACCCAGGGTTCATTGTTATGGACACAAAGCAGTTGGGGTTGAGTTTAAGTGTAGTTCCTTCAAAGTCAAAGTAATCCAGTTTTTGCTCGATGGCCCTCTGGATGCACAGAACCTGTTGGGCCACTACAGAAAGCACCTCCAGCTCAATACGGTTGAATTCATCGAAGCATGCCCAAGCCCCAGATGAAGCTAGACCTTTAAAAAACTATAAGAAATGACACAAAAATACACATTAACATAGCAGGCGCATACTGTGTGAGACAGAATTAAATTATAAATAATATTTGAATTTTCAGTGAATGATACTTTTCCCATCGCAAGATAATCCAGTCCATCTGAGCAGTTAAAAACCACACACTGTACAGCAAGAGCTTTGGCTAAATCTTTGGTGGTTTCAGTCTTTCCTGTTCCAGCTGGACCCTCAGGTGCACCACCCAGATTCAGGTAGAAAGCTCCAATCTAAAACAGATGCAAATCAGATCTCTTAGTGCTGTTACAGAAAAGAAAAAGTCAACTATTTATGTACAAGGTAGCTGTTTACCAAGGTCCGGTAACATCTGTCTGTCAGAGGAGTGATCACTAGACGTGGAGAGTTTCCCAGGTACTCGTAGGCGTATTTAACATCACAGTTAATTATGCGAACACGAACATTGTCATTGCTCCAGTAGTAACGAAGCTGTGCTAGCCACTGAAAGTCTGTTACTTGTGATACACCTGTTGATAATAACAACATCTGGAATTAGTTTTTAGATTAGGCTTTTAGGAAATAAATTATTGGGAGCTTTGAGCTACCTTTCTCAATGAGCTCCATGACTACATCTCGGGCATGGACATCAATTGTGACGAGCGCTCCCAGAGTAATCCGTGTTTGCTTGGCTAGTTTTCCTCTCACCAGTTTTATTATGTCATTCAGCTGATCTTGGAGTTGCTGATAGTAGTTCTTTATGCCCTAGAGGGTTCAAAAACTTTTTACTACATCATTTCTTTTTCTCTCAAATAATGATTTATAAAATAAATCATTTTACAATCAGTAATTAACATTTAGTTTTTGAGGTTAGATTTAGTTTAATAATCTTCATGTTTGTACTCTTTTCATATTATAAAACATTGAAAAATCACTATAATATGTAATGCTTTAAAGCAGTACTAAATAAATATTCCACAGACAGCCGTTGCTGGAACTGGTGTTCCGTAGAAATATGCTACCTGTTGAGATGTGCTACACACATGCGCCATTCCCCAGTCTTAACTTTAATCAACTAATTTATTGTGTATTTTTGTTTCTTTATTTTCCATAAATACATTTTACCTATCAAATAAATTCTCCAAGGACAGGAACACTAAATATGATGTTATTTTTACTTTCTTTGCATTGTCAGAGCAACAGGCAAATGTTTGGATACACCCAGAGGAGAAGGACCCAACAATGGCTGATAAGGACCCAGAGGGCTTTTATATCAGGGAAGGATCATAAAAATTATTATGCTTAAATAATTAGCAGAGCAACTAACCATAAGCAAGAATACTGAATAAACTTTGAATAACATTTCATTATGAAAAAAGTTGTCAAGTCACACTATGGCAGCATTTTTCTTCAGGGCAGCATAATTCATCAGAACACCACTTCTGGCTGAGACCCGAATTACCAAAGTTATTTTGTACTGCTTTAATAAAAAATGAGCTGAATAAGATTTAAAAGACTCACATTAGTTCCAGCTCTGATGGCCTCATGAACCTCTGAGGTCCAAAAAATCTGTGAAGTGCATATTACCACCTGTCCAGGCCACTCTTTCACCCACTGGTCCCGTGCAGTCTCAGCATAGGCCTGTCGATAACATGAGAAGGCTCCATGTTATCAAAATATTTTGTTTTATAGCTGATTGAAATGAAGAAACTAAATTATTTCCATTCAGGTATATAAAACAGTGACCTCACCTCCTGGGAGCGGGCCACGATATCTCTGACACTGCGGACCATCACATCCTCCACCTGAACCAGCCACTTCTCTACTGCTCCTTTGGCCTCAGATGTAGAGATGTGCTGGATAAGCTCAACACGTTCACCTTCACTGCTGTACATGGCCTGAGAACAAGAACAACTCGCCATGTAGCTTAATAAAATCTAATCAAACAAAGTGGCAACGTCTTTGACTGTCTTACCTGGATATCCAGGTTGGGTAAGAAGTCCAGTTTGGAAATCCCCTCAAAGCACTTTTTCAGATGAGGTTGAACTCGCAGTGGGTCCCTGGTCTCAGAAAGGATCTCAAGCATTTCATCATTGGACAAGAAGAAGAACCTGGCACAAGGTTAGTATCAAAATATGTCATATTCATAAAGAAGAGGACTCAGGATTTTTACTATCTGCTTTTGTTTGTTTACCGGGGGAAAAATAAACGCTTCTTCTCCAGGTAGGTATTCAAGCCTTTCATAATATTGTCAAGGTGGGTCATAGATTCTTGCAATTTCTCTAGCAAACCAGGTAAGGAGGTCGCTGGCAGAACCTTTGATTTCAAATAATCAGGTCTGATTAAAACAACATGTTTCAGTTTAAAACAGATTCATTATTATTTTTTATATTACCTTAGGATCCTTAACACAGTGCTGCATGATCTCTTTAAAGTTTCTGTCAACAGTTTGAAAAAGTCGTCCCTCTTCCGGAATCTGCTGCATGATGTCCTGAGATGAAAATATGGGCTCTAGGTAAAGCCACTGAGCCTGCACCTTCAGCCACTCGTCTATGGTTTCCTGGATCCGTAGCAGGCGCTCTTCCCACTCCTGAAATCACAACAAACTCCCTGCAGAGCTCAGAACATTACAACTTGAGAAATACTGAGTCCAGGCAATGTTGGCTCTCTAGAGGTTGAAGCTAACCTTGATTTGCTTTTCAATAGGTTTGATGAATGGTGAGCCCCTCATTGTCTGAGTCTTCACAATCTGGTCATCTAACAGGGTCTGAATATCATCCAAGGCGGTCAGGATGGAAATGCCGGTCTCCTTGTAGGGTTGATGGTGGAAGAGGACACCACTCCAAACTTTCACCATGGTCTGCATTGCCTTTTCCAAAGAAAACTCCTGCAGATAATGTTTGTGAGAAAAATGCAGTTTTTACACAGAGATTTAGTCATAAAAACCCCAAAACATGACATTCAATGAGTTCTCACCTTACTAGCAGCAGCACTGATAGACTCAAACTCATTCAGGTAAGGGGTCAGGTTTTGTTTGAGAACTTTCCGTAATGTTGTACCAGAGTTAGGGGTGAGGTCATACCCAACTATCTTTGACATCTGGTCCCAGTGACGACCTCTAATACCCGGGTTGCACAAGATGGACACAACAGGAATGTACTCCTGTTTACGCAAACAGATTTCACTTGCTGGTTGAACATTCATTTAGAAAACACTTCAGTAATAATAACACTTTCAAAAACATATTTTAAATTGTTTTCCATAAATTACCTTGAAGGTTTTAATTTGCTCCATTACAGTAGAACACAAAACTACACTTGGACTCTCCTGTTTTCTTGGATCCTTTTCCCCAGACCTTTGTCTCGTCTTTGGGGATATATGTTCCATCTCTTGTGCAGCCTTAACCTGCTTCTGCTGGAAAAACTTTAGCATCTTAAACATCTCCCTGTGGAACTCTTCTACTTGAACTTCCATGCTTTCCCCGTCTAGCTCAGAGAAAAAGCCATCCATCCATCTACTCACAAAGAAGGAAAAAAAGGATCTTACAGGTGTCTTTAAAATCCAAACACAACTTAAAACCAGTGAAAATCAGACCTGCTTTCTGTGTGTTGCCACTTAAATATTAATCCAAACAGCTTCTGATAGAGTTCGATACTCTCTTTGATGACCTCAACCTCTGGGAAACACGACAGGTCCCATTTGTAAAAGGCCTCTTCCTCATTAATGAGGACAATGGATTCATGAGCCTCCCGAAGAAGTTCCTGAAGGGTTCTTGAAGATGCAACACACTGTTCAAATAGATATAGCAGTTATTTTTTAGTGAAATCCAAACTCATATGAACTGCAAAAACTTTTATTCTACAAAAACAAAATGATTTTCATTTGCATTTTTGGAGGATAATAAAAATGCATTTAAACACACTCTCTCCCTGGAAGGTCATGTAACATTGCTGATGACTCTGTACCTCTTGAATCTTATGCAGCTCAGAGTATTCGGAGAACCTTTCTGTTCTACGCCCCAATGTTTCCAGCTGTATCATTAATCGTTCTCTCTTTGCAATCAGCTCTTTCTCTCCTCTCTCTTTGGCCACCATTAATGTCTTTAAAAACAAAACAGATGCTCAGAATCAAATAAACAAAATTTTAAAAATCATTATTTAATGTTCTGGTGAAGACACAAGTTACCTCTTCATTGAGCTCAAAAGCAAGCAGGATGTTTTTCAGCCAGATGAATACAGTTGAGTTAAGCTCCAAATGCTCTGGATCAATGATGTAGGCATTTAAAAGGTACAAAAGTTTGTAACTGGATTCCTGTTGGAGTGTTTCAGAACTCTGTTAAATAGACCATGTTTTATCAAAAACATAACAAGCAGAATGTCTGGTCATTCACCTTTATTCTTTCCTTCAGATCTGCAATACCCTTTGTTTTGGTATATGTGACGTATTCTTCCATCTGAGCGATGTCTTTTGTGGTTTCTGGAACTTCCATAAACTTCTTTTGGATGACTTCAAAGTCAGAGCAGATCCTTGGTGCAGATATAAAAAAAAACATTTCATCACATCTTCTACATCAAGTTTCAACTTTGCTTGGAAATTGCAAAAAGATATGACGTACATAAGATTTTCTTCTCTGTGTGCAGTGACCAGTTTCTTCAGAAGAATTTCTGCATAGAGTTTAGCTTTGTTGGCGAGGCCTTGTTTCAACTCCTCACAGTCCAGGTGGACCATTGGGAAGTAAACCTTTGATGGGAGTCTTCCTATCTCCTTCGACAGCATGTGAAACTTTTCCACTCGCTAAAAAACAGTAAACACATACAACAACTATCAGGAAACAATTTAAAATAATAAATAATCATATATATCATGAACAAACGGAATTCATTTTTAGGATTTTTCACCTTTGTGTACTCGTCAAAAGAGTGATCCTCCTTCAGAAATGTGTCCACTTGAGTTTGTGCAGTTCCATTCACAAGCCAGTCATAGTTGTCAACTACAAAATAAACAGCAAAAGTCACCAATGAATTAAACTAATGTCAATAAAATAATGAATGAATATATACATAAAAGGATGGATTTTTATAAAACTGGCTGGAACACATCACCATAGTTCTTTAAATGTTTGTCAGATTCCTCTAAGTGACTTCGTACGGCATTCCTGACAGTCACCTGAGCCCAGGTGAGGGTCTCATCAGGCAATTTGGCATTCACAAATGATTTGGAACCTTCTGCACATGACTGCACAGTGTCTACTTTCTGTAAATCAATGTAATAGATGTCAGCACTGGCTAAACATTCTGTATTTTTCTTTTTACAGAACACTGACCTTAAACTGAGAAATCTTACCTGCAGCGTATTTGTTATGATATTAAGAATCTCCAAAACAGAGTCTTCCAGATCTTGGAGGGTGGGATAAATTTCCATCTTTTCATCATCAAGTGTCAAAGCCATACGGAAGATGGGCAAGCAGTGGTCACTGTTTGGATCAAACAAGCTGACAAACTTTTCTACATTTGCCTGAAGCAGAGACTTCAACTAGAGAAGAAGAGATACATGAGTTTAAATATGTCATGAAGAAAGTAGCTACTTTCAGAGAACGAGACATTACACACGTTAACAAAACAAATAATAATTACTTAAATACCAAAAAATGGCTAAATGTTGTTGCTGTTTGAAAGAGGTAGGACCTCAGTAACCTCGAGGGTTTCTGTTCATTGATTGGGAAGCTAAGAATTACAAGCTTTTTACATTCGTAACTGTGTCCCTAATGGGTTCTTTCATATGTGGATCAAGAAGCGTTCTAAAAGTATATAGTAGGATTAAATCATATGGTTTATATTTTTTACCGTATTTCATTTAATAGGTATTTCATGAGAAAAAAATGACACTTCTAATGGCTAAAACTAAGTACCAACTTACTTGATTGGAAAGAAGAGTGGATGCACAGTTATAAAAGGAGTTAACTCTATCCATTTTAATTTTCTGGAGCATTGTTTTATTTGTCAGTAAGTTGTGGATTTTGGGAAACCAGGTAGCCATAATATGATCTTCTGTCCTCTTGCACTCCACAGCTGCTTTGTTCTGTAGGCTTTTACAGTCCACGGGTCCTGAAGCTCTGTGCCAAGAGAATCAGAAATCAGTTTGTAAAAAGACGTAAATCTTCACATACCTGCTTGCTTTTGTTTATGATGATTTACCTGCACATTGACAGATCCACCAGGAGCAGTTGGGAAAATGTTGTGTAGCCAATATCCAACATAATTTGCATTAAAGGATGCAGAATGTGCAAATGTGCTTTCATCATCCTGCGGCTTTTCATTACTTTATCATGCCACAGCTTTGAGAAATCAAGGATTCTGCAAATGATCCACAACAAATGTAAAAACATGGACATTATAACAGAAAAACATCCGTTTAGATGCTAATGTTTAAACTAGAAACTCACTGTGAATGTGTAGCTGTCTGTGATTCTGAGTTCTGTTCTTGTTTCTGAGGATTCTTTAACACTTTGCTCACTAAAAGTAGAGAAGAATGAGAGAACATCCAAAGATCAATAAATATAATGTCGTGAAAAAACCTGGACCTGGAGAAAATATCTTCTCAGCTGCCAAAATGAACGGATCCATCCTAAACATGACATTGACTCAAAAAGGAGTCATAAAGCAAACAGAGTAATGCAATGAACAACCTTCATCTCTTTCATAATTAGGATTACCTGTGTGCTTAACAATCACGCTGTGGAACAAATCACTGACTTCCAAGCAAAGCTCCTGTAGGAGTTTATTAGTCTTTGGGTTACTTCTCAGTTGAGGTGAGATTTGAGCTACAATTGAGTCCAACCAATGCTGCTGGATCGGAGCAAATGGTCGACTCTCTATGCTCCGTTTTAGGAAACTGTAGTTCATCTTTGAATGGTGCAAAAAACAGGAGGATAAATGTCAAAATAACACATTTATCTCCATTAGCTCATGATGGCTATAGTGTAAAACAAACATACCATTGTTTTCCTCTCCTCGCTGATCATCTGAAAAGAAAGTTTGAAATTAACGTCATCAGATTGTGTAATATTTTTACTACATGCAGCACTGTGCAAAAGCCAATCCTCCTTTCTTTATATCGTGATTCCAAAGAACTGATCAATGGTTCTTCAGCCAGTACCAGACCATTTTCAGAGGAATGTGCTTTTATTTTTTCTAATACTGACCTATGAATCCCTCATGTACAGAAAACCAAATGAATCTGTGTTGTTTCAACACATAATAGACAACTTAGCTAAGAAACAACTTCAATTGGATCATTTGGCCCTTTGTTAATAGCAGGCTGTCACAAGACACAAATTGTTAAAATGTATTTTCTTCAAATAACAAGAAACACTAAAAAAGCACAAACTGTACAGCATGCTGCCATTTTTCAGGTACAAGGACTGGACTGAAAATGAGTAAAACCAGCAGACAAAGCCCAAATGTAATTTATAAAGTCTGGATCACTGGCAGTACTATACGAAGAAAGCTGATGTGATGGGATGTTTTGTACATATTAAGAGGAGTATTTTAATAATAATTGCATGACATACAGTAGATGGGAGCTGTGGCTCAGGTGAAAGTCTGTGGACAGTGTCCCTCTCTCTGCTCCGCCTGTAGTCCTCCATTGCTCTGGAGACCCTGGAACACACAATGAATAAAACAGTGACATGTAAAGAAATCCAGAGATCTACAAGGAAATCTACTGAAATTAACCTGTCAGATGGAGAAAACATACAATATCATGTGGAGTTGTTTTTGTTGGACTTCACTCCTTCTGTGTTTCAGCAGTTTGTTGTCAGGCTTGAACTTCTCTTCCAGTTCCTTCTTAGCTGTCAAGGCCTTTTCGACATCACTGTTATGTAACATTCCTTCAATAATTGGGGGCAGAACTGGATGTTTTGTTGTGCCCTCTGCTGACATGGCTTTAAAAACTCCCGGGGAGGTAGCCATCATTGAGTACAAACTTCTGAACGGGACACAAACACATATGCTAATATTAGTAACTGCGGCTACATTTTGTAACTTTAGTCTTAATTATTTTAAGCTAACCATAAGTTCCCGTCGCTCGACGCAGAGCATGGAAAAATGTATGTGAAAAAACATTAAACTGCTAAAAAAAATACTTAATAACAGTTTACCTGTTTGTTCATTCAATATATTCCTGCTTTGGCCTATTGCTTCTGTCAACTTGCTCAATTTAGCCTCTAAACTAATGTGTGGAAAGTGGCTAACAGCGTCGTTGCTATAGCAACGGAAAACGGGACGAACGGAAGTGGGGTGTCAGTTAAAAATACGTATAACCAATGGCAAACATGTTGATAAAAAAACAAGAAAATAATTATACATTGTACGTAAAAACCTTCAATACAATTGCATTGTTTAATAAATCTGATAAGTTTAAGGATAGTATCTCAGGAAATTGGAAATCACAAAAATGTTCTTTATATTTTTACTTTTAAAAATAAGTAAACACTGAAAGATTAATATATATTGTTTGTTGCTGCTTTAACAATGTACTTTTTTAAAAAAAAAAAAAAAGTACTTCTGCACAAGCACTGCTATCACTTTATCTTCTATGTTTTAAACAATTTGGGAATGTTTCTAATACTAATATATTTTATTTGATTTCACATAACACATTACCTGCTAGTTCTAGCTGTGGACAGGAAGGATCTCAACACTCTGTTGTTGAGTTACAGCATAGATTAAGTTAATCTGTGGTTACAGTCTTGTGAAGAGGATAATGAGGGTTTTCCGTCATGTTCTCCTCTGGACAATCAACTCAAGAGAATGCAGATCAGTGCCCAGATCACTCAGAACCAGCCTCTTAACATCACCTGATCTGATGCTGCTCCTCCAACAGGTGACTGCAGATGTGATCACACTCTCCACAACAGGCTAAAAAAAAGATCTTCAATTAAAGCAATATACTTAAGCAACTTAAGCGTTAAGCAATAATATCGACCCATAATGTACATTTCATGATCTAGAATGTACATTTTACTGCGACAGACTAGTCAGTTATGTAATCATAAAGAAAATCATAACATTTTGTTCAGACTTCGTATTTTTCTTCAAGCTCAGATCTCTGCAGCGGTATTCTTGTAGTGTACTGTAGGGGGCAGCAGTTAGTTGTTAGAGTGTGTGAATCCAGAATGAAAGAAGAAGATTCACTTTCCGTTAGCTAACTAGCTGCTGGTGGCAAGAAGCGACAAAAAATTCAGGTATTGTGTATAAAGTATCAATTATTTTGACACTAGTCTTTAGGATAATAGAAACAAAAGTATGTTAAATATAAAACGAATCGTTATGGCCATAGTTATTCAAAATAAGTGCAAATCAGGGTGTATGTTGTGTCTGTTTTGATTCGTGTTGTTGACTGTCAGGCTTTAGTGTTGTCTTTTTGACCGAAGGCCCCAGTTACTTTTAAGTGGAGCTGCCATATTTGCATCTATTTCAATATAGTCACATTTCTTTTAGACTGAAAAATTAATAGTTAAATAAGTATTAAATTGTTATTTTTGCGACAGTTCCGTATTTTTATTGTGTGATATGTCTTTGTCAGCGCTGAACCATCCTGTAGGACATTATCACAATGAGTTATGCTGAGAAGCCGGAGGACATAACGAGGGACGAGTGGGTGGATAAACTAAATAATGTCCACATCCAGAGGGCTGATATGAACAGGCTCATTATGAACTATCTGGTGACAGGTAAAACTACCAACACTGTTGTTTCTGAGTTTGTTTTCACATCTTCAGAACGATGTAAGGGACAGGTAAACACGTGGAATGAGGATAATTTTACATACGTGTTTGTTCAACAGAGGGATTCAAGGAGGCTGCGGAAAAATTCAGAATGGAGTCTGGAATAGAACCCAGTGTTGACTTGGACTCCTTAGATGAAAGAATTAAGATCAGAGAACTGATATTAAAAGGACAAATCCAAGATGCCATTGCGTTGATCAATAGTCTGCACCCAGAACTGCTGGACACAAACCGTTACCTCTACTTTCACCTACAGGTACAGTAAACCTCAGTAAGCTCATCATCATCTAGCCTGCTTTCTCTTAGAGTTTTGCTTCTGTTATTTCTTATCACACCTTGCTCTTTGCAACTTGCAGCAGCAGCATCTGATTGAGTTGATTCGCTTGAGGGAGACGGAAGCTGCCCTTGAATTTGCCCAGTCTCAGTTAGCAGAGCAGGGGGAGGAGAGCCGAGAATGTCTGACTGAGATGGAGCGGACACTGGCTCTGCTGGCATTTGACAACCCTGAAGAGTCTCCCTTTGGAGATCTTCTCAATATGATGCAGAGACAAAAGGTACAGTAAAACCAACAGGATAAGAACATTCATATTTGCATTTTACTTTTTACAGTAAAATTGACATTTAAACAGATTCTGTTTGCTTAAGCTTGTGTTTTATCTCCCCATTCATTTCTAAGTTGATTTTTTTTCCTGGCAAATAAATTAATGACTGATTTCTCCTAAGAAGAAATAACCAGTCTGTGAAATAGTTCTTTAAAGTCTCATGTTGCGTTAAAGGAAGTTTTTGTCAGTTTGAGGGAATAAAAAGTTCTGAATTGATTAAAAAAAAACAATTACATTTGTGGCTCTCTCTTTCAGGTATGGAGTGAAGTGAATCAGTGTGTGTTGGACTATGAAAACAGAGAATCAACCCCCAAACTGGCCAAACTTCTGAAGCTGCTGTTGTGGGCTCAAAATGAACTTGACCAAAAGAAAGTGAAGTATCCCAAAATGACCGACCTCAGCAAGGGAACCATCGAAGACCCGAAATAAGGACCCAGTCTGATAAAGTATCACTGTATTACAAAATGGACATGTTTGATTTATCTATTTATAACCAACAAAGCTGAATCATTTAGAGTTCAACCTTTTTTTTTTTTTTTTTGTAAGGGTTCTTTTTGATATCTTTAATAGCTCTGAGAGGTGAAAAACTGGATTGATTGTGTTTTAAATCGTATTCCCACTCTATGATAAGATGCACATTTTTAAATCTGGTATGATAATTTACATATTTATGTAAAGCTAGTATGTTTCACTTACACTAGTTTTTCTGTCTGTTGGCAGGGAAAGTTGTTGACATAAGATTTGAATAAAGCCTAAATTAGGCTGATGTTTTGTGTGTGCATGTATGTGAGACCACTGAGGGGACTAAATGTTTTCTCAAAGAAAACAGCTCAATGTACAATGCTTACAATTAAATTACAATTAAAACTTGTATTTTAAGGAAAATACACACACTTCAACTGGTGGTATTTCAGCTGGTACTTACATCCATGTGATAGGAGTCAAAACAGTTTTTTGTTCACTTGAGATGCCGATAAATGAGCGCAAGTAACTAAAACCTTTGAAAGTTAAAGTTACGGTAAGAAATGATTCGAGCTGGTCGTATTACTGGACTCCTATACATGTTACAGCATACTGTGAACGTGTAAGCGTAAGGGATGGTAATGTCTAAATGAGTTCACAGACAGGTTATTTCAGATGGATTATTTACATTTGTAGATGTTAGGCAATAATTTATTTTAGTTTTTCTGCAAGTTTATTATTTTGCAATAAAAGTGACATTTTAAAATGAATATCTGGGACTCTGTGCTCTTTTTTTTTTTTTTTTTTTTATTCCAGAATAGTGCGACAGATGGTGGCAGCTTGTTGGAGTAGCTCTGTGACATTGCTAGCATTTTTTTTTTAATCTTTTTAGTATTTCTTGCTATAGGTTTTTCATCTGGAAATATTTTTGGAGAAGGAGGAAGTTTAAACCTTCACTTCCATCAGTCATATTGACAAATGTGAGATCTCTTGCTAACAAAATGGATGAACTTGAAACTGTTGAAGACCCAGCCAGAGTATCGGGATAGCAGCATCCTGTGTTTTACTGAGACACAGCTAAAGGAGCATATCCCAGACTCCAGCGTGTCCCTGCCTGGCTTTCAAACAATATGGGCAGACAGAGATTGAAAGGGGTGGCAAAAGAAAAGGAGTTTGTCAGCTGATCACATCTGCAGTCACCTGTTGGGGTGGAGCATCAGAGCAATTGACATGAAGAGGATGAACAGATTGATAAGGAGGGCTGGTTCTGAACTGGAGTCTCTTGAGTTGATTGTCCAAAGGAGGACAAAGAACATGATGGAAAACCCTCATCATCCTCTTCAGAACACAGTAACTCAACAACAGAGTGTCTTCAATCAGAAGATTCTTCAGATCTGCTGCAGCACAGACCGCTACAGGAGATCCTTCCTGTCCACAGTTAGAACCCTTTACCATGGCTCCCTAAATAAGAACTGAGCTACAACAACACTTAATTTCCCTTTGGGGATTAATAACATATTTTTGATTTGATTTGATTGATCGATTAGCTGAAAATCTGTTACCTCAGAATAAACCTAAAGTTGCATTTATTCTCTGTTCAATATATTAAAAGGAGTGACCATCTTTCACTGGTCTGAAACATTTGAGCTTCTGGTCCTGAAATAGGAAATGAATAAACTATGTTGTTAAAACCCAATTTTATTTTCCCACTATAAATGAAAGCTGGATGTCTGTGTATTACTGTTTCAACAGGAAGAGCAGCAGATAAAATAATTTCCAGGGTGTACGTCATCCTTTTACTCAAAGTTTTCAGCTGAACTCAACAGTTCTAAAGAAATTGTTTTTTTGCAACTTTTTACAGCAATCAAATTAAAAAGTAAAAAAATCACAGTAAGGTTTCATATTCTGGGTCTGGCTTGGCAACAACAGTACAAACGTAACTTCATCTGAAAAGGAAGGAAAATAAAACTTTCTCTTGACAGAGCTGCCTGAAAGATCTTCCTCTTCTCTCACTTCAATGTTCACTGCATTTGTTGGTTTAACTAACTCAGTAACACCCATCAAAAAAGAGTCCATGGTCAACTCAGAGGGACTCTAATTTTGAAGACATTTGTGACAATGTAAGCTATTTGTTGCATTTATTACATCAGTTATTTTATATTCTAAAACTCAAACTGTACAAAATTATTTAAAAGTTTTAAATCCATGATTTTTAAATATTCATTCCAAGCAGCCCGGTTTTCTTGAAATCATTTAAAATATTCTTGATCGTGCAGATTTTTCTGAAGGTCTTCCACAATTAGTTTTTTTGTCGAGCCCATCATGAAACCATCACGTGCAGCATATACTTGGAAAGTGAAAGATTGATAGGTAGATCAAATTAAAAACATCAGGAATAAAGAGCTCTTAGCATCAGATGATGCTGCTCTGCTCTGTCACGTGACCTGAGTGACGCGTCATCCCTCATCTGTTTCTTTTAATATAGGAGCTTTTTGGACATCACTTTATTGGAGCTAAATACTTTTTATATGTTCAAATGTGTTATATTTGGTATTTTTAAAGAATCTACTAAATATATATAAGAACAAACTGTGTTTTGACAAAGTCCACAGAGAAGTGTCTAAATACAATTTGGTTCAACATGGTTCATCCCTTGAGTTTAGATACTTTTTGACGCCTCTCAAAATGCTCTTAAAATGATCATAAAATGGTTTGGCATACATTAGTTACAAAAAAAAAGATTAAACTGCCTTTCAGGAAGTCTAGAGAAATCTGGTTCAAATCCAATTTTAAAGGCTAATTGTAGGAAACAAATCAGAAAGAAATGAGAAATGACTCAAACGTTTCACACGGTGCTTTTAGAGAAACAACGCCAGGCGAAGGAACATGCATATCAGCTGCTCTGCTCGGCACCGGCATCTGCACGGACAGCACACCCACAGAGCATAACTCACCCCAACAACACACTTTATTATTGCACCGTCATGTNTTTTAAATCCATGATTTTTAAATATTCATTCCAAGCAGCCCGGTTTTCTTGAAATCATTTAAAATATTCTTGATCGTGCAGATTTTTCTGAAGGTCTTCCACAATTTGTTTTTTTGTCGAGCCCATCATGAAACCATCACGTGCAGCATATACTTGGAAAGTGAAAGATAGATAGGTAGATCAAATTAAAAACATCAGGAATAAAGAGCTCTTAGCATCAGATGAATGAAACTCCTGTCTGTGAGATAAAAAAAAAAAAAACAACAGCTCTGCTCTGTCACGTGACCTGAGTGACGCGTCATCCCTCATCTGTTTCTTTTAATATAGGAGCTTTTTGGACATCACTTTATTGGAGCTAAATACTTTTTATATGTTCAAATGTGTTATATTTGGTATTTTTAAAGAATCTACTAAATATATATATGAGAAAAAACTGTGTTTTGACAAAGTCCACAGAGAAGTGTCTAAATACAATTTGGTTCAACATGGTTCATCCCTTGAGTTTAGATACTTTTTGACGCCTCTCAAAATGCTCTTAAAATGATCATAAAATGGTTTGGCATACATTAGTTACAAAAAAAAAGATTAAACTGCCTTTCAGGAAGTCTAGAGAAATCTGGTTCAAATCAAATTTTAAAGGCTAATTGTAGGAAACAAATCAGAAAGAAATGAGAAATGACTCAAACGTTTCACACGGTGCTTTTAGAGAAACAACGCCAGGCGAAGGAACATGCATATCAGCTGCTCTGCTCGGCACCGGCATCTGCACGGACAGCACACCCACAGAGCATAACTCACCCCAACAACACACTTTATTATTGCACCGTCATGTTCCGCTGAACCCAGACGGGCCAGAGAAACACCTCCGCCGGTTGGTTTCAGTGATACTGTGGCGGAAGGAATGCAGCTGAAATACAGCGGAATCACTTCCTGATTAACCCTGCCGACCAGAAGAAGAACTGCGTGGCTTGTTTGTTCTTCATGAGGAGGAGGAGGAGGCTGAGGAGGAAACTGACACGTGGATTATTTCTCTCTGGGCATCAGGAACGACAGACTCCCTCCTCCGGTGTAATTCAACCAGCCGTTAATGGAACCATACGTCCTGTGATGCGCGCGCGACAGCACGGTTAAGTTTTTTGTTGTTTCCTACCTTTGAACAGTGACTTTTTTTCACTGACAGACCGAAAACACACAAAAGGAAAGAACTCAGCAGAAGCGGGTAACAAGACTCTGCCGTCACCTCGCGTTGAATGGCAGTTATTCAAAAATATGCCAAGAACTGTGGTCCAGATTTGGTCTGTCACAAGGAAAACCATCCGCCTGATAAGACCGGAGTCCCTGGAGGTCATAAGAAGTGGCCTGAGAACAACAGCAACTGGCCCAGGTAAACATTTTAAAGACGTGCAGGCAGGTTTGTTCAGCTGTCTGACGTCACTTCTGTAAGGCTTCAACAGTCTCAGGCTCCCATCAGTGTAAATACTTTACATCATCCATGATCCTGATGGTATTCCATGTTCCATAACATGTTCACAGCGTCATGGAGTCAAACTGGTGTTTAATAATTTTGGTTTATGTCATTTTTCTTTTCTTCATCTTCTTTTTTTGTTTTGCTGCCTCTTTCAAACTTCCTGTCATAAACTCTCAGCTATAATTTACTGAATGGTGTGTGTGTGTGTGTGGGGGGGGGGGGGGGGGGGGGGGGGGAGCAGTTTCCTGACTTTTACTATCTTTCTGGGGTCCGAGGGTTCTTGTGGGGACCGAAGCCTGGTCCCCATGAGGGGGACTCCCCTTTTTAGGGTTAGGTTTATAGGTATGGTGTGAATAGAGTTTTAGTTAGTCTTAGGGTTAGTTATAGATCAGTAATGGTTAAGGTTAGTAAAAGGGTTTGGGTTAGGTATAAATCTAGTTACTAAAGTCCCCATAAGGATAGCAAAACAAATGTGTGTGTGTGGTGGTATGGGGGGTCAGTTCAGAAAATAAAGAGCTCCCAGTCCAAAGTTTGCCTCCATGTGTTGGAGATATTTAATCAAACCTGATCCTGTCTACAGGCCCGTGGCGAGGCTATGGACGGTGGTGCTGCTGCTCGGGACGTGCCTCCTCTACTGCGCCCGTGTGGCGATGCCCATCTGCGCCGTCAGCATGGCAGTGAAGTTCGGCTGGAGCAAGAAGGAGTCTGGGATGGTGCTGGGGAGCTTCTTCTGGGGTTACTGCTTCACCCAGGTGTTTGGAGGCTACGTCAGTGACCGGTGAGATGGATGTACCTGTACACTGGAAATACTCCTGACAGGTGACACCGGCTTCATGCTGGTGATTATTACCGTGTGTCATTTGCACGGACCCATGACACAAACAAGCACAGCACTGTTTGTTCAGACTGGAGAGATAACCCACCCAGTTTTAAGTGTTTTCTTTGGACAGTCATGTTAACTTTGGACAAACGGGGTCATTAAAAGACAAACAGTGTGAACTCAGATAATACAAATCTGT
This sequence comes from Pachypanchax playfairii, assembly GCA_006937955.1. Classification (NCBI taxonomy): domain Eukaryota; kingdom Metazoa; phylum Chordata; class Actinopteri; order Cyprinodontiformes; family Aplocheilidae; genus Pachypanchax; species Pachypanchax playfairii. Next base: position 2,531,490 of record SSNP01000007.1, on the reverse strand, counting down.
AATTACCCACAACTGTTTGTTTTGTTAAACCAGTCTTAAAACATCTGGTGTTTTAAGACTTTATTTCCTATTTTTGCCAGGATTCCTCAGTTCTATTCAATATTTAACTTTAAGTTCCTCTAAGATTTAACACCACATTTCATAAGAGAGATGAGTCTGAAGAATTATATGCAAACACCATCTCATTAAAGACGGTCTTATTAAAAACCAGGCCTTTACAGTCACTAGAATAAAATGCTGAGTTACAAGTTCTCAGAGTTCCAGGCATGTGAAAACTCATGTCTGCCTGTTTGTTTCTGCCTCTCCACCAGAGTGGGAGGTGAGAAGGTCCTCCTGCTGTCTGCAGCTGCCTGGGGGTCAATGACAGCCTTCACCCCCATCCTGGCCCACCTCTGCTCTCAGCCCATCCTCTCCATGACCGTGTCCCGCTTCCTCATGGGCCTGCTGCAAGGTGAGACCGAAGGACTGTTAGATGAGTCATCGATCCCTCTGGGTTATGTCAGAGCGGTGACAGATGTAAATCATGGGAAGGCCGCTCTAACTCCTATAAACTAGTTTTAATAATAACAATTCTTGGAGGCATGACGACATAACGAGACTCAGTGTAAACTCCTTTGTGCTTCTGAGTGCGATCACAGCAGAAACTTCCATCCACAGCTGTGTTTGTTCTGATAAGATTACAGTAATTGTCTGCTTAAAGAGGAACTTGATGCCTGTTCTAATTATTTAGGAATCATGGGACATCTGTGGATGTGTGCAGCTATAAATAACACCAAGGTTAGTGTTTATATACTATATTCTAGGAATCGCACTAAAATTCGTCCTCGAACGCTCAGAAACATCCACCTGAATTAAAGACAGGCTGTCACCTCGCGGTGCTCGTTATCATGTTAGAGGAACCCGGATCTGGTTTAGAAGTTTTTTTTTTAACTTTCTGTCCCTATGAATTCATTTTGTCTGTTGATTTATATTTTTAGGAGTTCATTATCCTTCCCTGGCAAGTCTGTGCTCACAAAAGGTGGTGGAAAGCGAGCGAGGCTTCCTCATGAGCACTGTGGGTAGTGGATCGTATCTGGGGTGAGTCGCACGTTCTGTTGGGATTCTGTTTGCTGAATAAACAGAGTGAAAGTCACATGATCCTTTTATATCCAGGTGTATTTAAGCTGTTTTTCTCATCCTGTTTGTGCTCGTATGAATTGTCACTTCCTGTTGGGACTTATTTATTGTTTTCTTCTTCTCATTCAGCACTCTGGTGATCGGTGGGGCCGGTTCCCTTATGCTGGACCTGTACGGCTGGGAGAGTGTTTTCTATGTCTCTGGTCTCCTGTCAGTCCTCTGGGCCTACTGCATGTGGAAGTACCTTCTCAAAGGAGAAGGCAAGATGAGTTTTAGCTGAATCAGCGATCGTTGCATAGCTGGAAGCAGCATCATCTTCATGCTCATGTGTTCTTTTGTGTCTGCAGGGCCTATAATCACACTAGAGTCCCTGGGCAGCGGCGGCACACAGGCCAAACTTACCAAAAGACACTGGTTACGACTTCTCAAACAACCTGCTGTCTTGTAAGATCAGAATAAAACCTGTTTGTTTGATAAGAAATGTGGAACTACAATGAAAAAAAGCCCTCTCAACCTGTCCGACTTTTCTGTTTCTGCTGAGAAAATGGTTCATCAGTTCAACTGATATCCTCCATTTTCAGGGATTGAATATATTTCCATCAGAAATTACAGATGAGATACTTTAACTTAATGTTCCTGATGTAGAGAATGAAAGTACAAAGTCAAACAAGACTACAAGCTTCTATCAGATCAGCCTGATGTTGTTTTAAACAAATCATTTTTTTTTTTTTTTATTTAAAAATGTTTGTTTATCTTGTCATTAAAAAGAATAACTGTTTGTCTCTTTCTTCTCTGACCAGCGCTGTGATCGTGACTCACCTTTGCACAGCAAGCACTTTTTTTACACTATTGTCATGGCTGCCGACGTTCTTTAAAGACACTTTCCCCGACGCCAAGGTAACAGCAAACTACTCTCAGGCTCCATTCAGTCCAACGCTCGACCTTCAGTTTACCAAAATATACAAACGTGTATTAAAGCAAAACAAATACATCTTAAATAAAAAAAAACACTGGAACTGTAATTGAATCATCTGAAAGGTTCTGTCTTCTAATAAACTCGTGTAGTAGGGAAACTAATAGATGTGCTGTCCATCCAGGGTTGGGTGTTTAACGTGGTTCCTTGGCTGGTGGCTATACCTTCATCTCTGTTCAGCGGATGCCTGTCTGACCACCTTATATGTCAAGGTATCAACCCATCGAGAAGATATCAGTTTATTTGGAATGCATCTCTTTGATAGAACAGCTGCTTATTCATCTCTCGATCCCTCAGGTTTCAATACAGCCTCTGTGAGGAAGCTGATGCAGGTACAGTGAACTGAACTGTTCTTGTTTTGTGTTTGTATCCATGGATACAGAGTCTGATTGTGTGTTTTCTTCCTCTCGGTCCAAAGGACATCCATGTTCTCTTTGCACACAGTGAAACATGTCTGTTTTTGATGACTTAGTGTTTCTACACCTTCGTCTCTCTGTTAGTTTTTCTCCATGGGCGTGTCCAGCGTGTTTACCGTCCTGCTATGTGGCAATACCACCTTCGCCTGGGCTGTAGCGTTCGTGTCGGCCACCATGGGTCTCACCACCTTCAGTCACAGGTACCGACTTCCACTCGCTGTTCTGTGTTGGGGTTGATCTGAGACTGTATTTAATAGATTTTTAGAAAGACTGAATTAAAGTGGGGCTTTTTTCTGATTCGTTCTTTTCTTTTTATGACAGATTATCAGTGATTTTCTTATCAATCTCAGTAAAATAACACATTTCTGTTACAGTGGTGTTTCTTTAAATGTTCAAGATCTTGCTCCATCCTGTGCCGGAGCTCTGTTTGGTAAGTTATAGTATAGTTTAAACAACAGCTCAACTAAGCTGGATTGAACATTTTATCTGTATTACAGTTATTTCTCTTCATGTTCACCCGTTTATTTATTTATTTTTGCTTTTACAGGTATCATGAACACATGTGGAGCATTCTCAGGTGAGTTTTTGGCAATTGATAAATGATTATTAGGAATATTTTAGCAGCAGCTGCTAACGCTGTGGGTAGAAATGACAGTTTCCCTTTTCTAAATTCAAAGTTTGGGGATAATATGTCACTGTCGGGTTGGCTGGTGCCCATGTGCCATGCATATTTCATCAAGGGAGTATAATAAAGTCAGTATGAATAAAACAGAGCGCTGGATGACAGCTGGTGGTCTTTTGAGGGAAATAAAATACTTTGACATTTTCTCTGCAGGTATTTGCGTCAGTGAAACACTAGACTGTACTTTCCACCAAACGTACTTGATGTTTTTTGGTTTCTATGCGTTTGCTTTAATGATGACTGTTTTTCTGCAGGAGTCCTAATGGTGTATTTTTCGGGGTATCTCATTGAGGCAACCGGCTCGTGGGCTTCAGTGTTTGCACTTATCACCACGGTCAACCTGATGGGCCTCTTCACGTTCTTGGCTTTTGCTGAGGCTCGTCGGGTCGATATCGATTCCAGTAAGGTCCGACACAACATTCATATCTAAATCACCAATGGGAAGAGAGAAGGTTAACACCCAAACAGGAAGTGACTGTGGACGACCCGTAGCTAAAACACTATCTACATTGGGTTTTTTCATTAGATAGGCAGCACCACATTGAGAAAAGCTGCAGATGAGATGTAAAGGGAAAGATTGACTGGCTCTGAGTCTGGTTAAGTTTAAAAGTTACTGAAAAGCACAGCAGAGAACACAGTGTTACTGAAAAAAATCGAATGCAGCTGCAGCTTGAAATCCAGGATGTGCACAGTTAGAGGAGTCTCTGCTGGTTCAGAGGGAAGTCCAGGTCCGGGCGTGTGCAGTAGTGAAACGGCTGCAGGGAAATTGTTTACTTTTGATCTGTGTTGCGCTTCAAAAAGAGTCTGAGAGTTGAAGTTTAGCTGTGACAAACAAACGTCAGGTGTTTGGGAGTGAAGTCGTCCCATTCACTTGTTTCTGAGATAAATACCAGAGTGACGCCTCTTTAACCAGCTACAATTACCTGGCAGCCACTCTAATCTTGTGTAGTCTCCGTCCGTCTCCATGGCTACGAGCGGTTAATGAGGAGGGGGGTGAGAGCAGCGATGTTTTGACTGAGTACATTCTGTAAGATTGTTGTATTAAAAAAACATGTTGCAAAGCTAAAAGACCAAACGTTTAACTGTATGAAATGAAATAACTTATCTGGTACATTTTGAGTACTTTTCTATTTATTTAGTTGAAGTTTGGAAAAGGGTCTGTCAGAATGTCAGGTTCTGATGCAATGGACAGGAAGTGATGATGGCGAAGAGGAAGCCCGATCACTTGACATTAAGGTGCCCGACTTACTGTCAGCAAAGTTTGAAATACAGACTTGTTTTACACGTGGTGCAGTGAAAGGTGACGGGGTCCAGGAGGTCACGTGACATGTTTCACAGTAAATCTTGATATTTACTTGACTTGTGTACGTTTGTATCTATGCATTCATTATTTTGTGCCTCAATCAGCATCAAAAGTGTTGCAAGATGTTTTTTTTTTAATTGCATTGTGTCAATTTTCATTACTGTATAATTTTGTTTGTCTTTGTAGGAGTTTTGTTGCTCCAGTTCTTTGCAAACAAAAGCAGAGAGGTTTGTTTTCTTACAGATGCAGGCACGTATTTGTGTTCATTATTTTACATATTTTATTTGAGTTCTGAAATGTGTATTACATATCTGTAAGTACCAATATAAAGGATTTAAAGTAGGAAACATATTTTTAAGGGTTGGTAATTCCCAACACTCCTATGTGTCATCGTAGTTTTGATTGTGCAACATGCATCATGTGCAGGTCGGCCATAACATTAAGACTCTGGGTGTGTGTTTGGGGGGGGGGGGGGTTAAACTGGCGGTGACTGTGGTCTGTGATGTTTCGACATGTTTGCTGCGTCATCACGCTGTGGTTGATTTCAGAACTTTGTGAATCATCTTTTTTTTTTTTTTTTTTTTTTTTTAAATCAGACCATTGCTGTCAGGAGGTTGTTTTCAGTTCCTGAACTGGAACCAGAATCATGAAGGTTATTTTTATTAAAAAGCTGTTGGAGGTGGAACAGTTTCAAATATGGCATCGTAATAATTTACCTGAAGGCATTTACTTTGATTCTGTTAAGGAAGTACTTAGTTAAAGTATTGAGTTTCTGTGTTTCGGGGCTTTTACTTGATTCAAGATTTTATTTTTTGTGTTTAGTGATTCAGCAGTGAATTGAAAGGCCCTGAAAAGTTAATCAGTAAATAAATTGCAGTGATTATTACCAGTGATAATAATTATTATAATGATTTCCTTATCTTAAAAGCTCAAAAAAGCAAACAAAAACAACATGCCTGAAAAGCCAATTTTTAAAACATATGCAAGACTCCTTTAAATAAATCTGTAAATATTATTTATATTAACGAATTTATACTAAAAAAGAAATAAGTCAGAGTGATTTTTAGGTGCTTTAAAATGCCTCTGTCGTTAAATTCCTTTTCAGGCTGTAAATCCTTCTACAGGTTAAAATATTTCAACATTTACAGAACTTTCAGTTTTGCATCACACAAATAAAAAAGTAGTAATTTACAAGGGAAAAAAAAGTCAGTTAAGTCCGAACTCTTGGTCCAAATTCTTAAACTGTATAAATCCATCCAGACGGGCAGGTCCTCTGATTTTAATGCTGTGCTTATCTCATCACAGCATGTTAATACAACTACAAAATAACAAAATTCATTTGGAATTAAGTTATTTTTGTAAACTAAATGTTTTGTAATCACATTGCTAAACAGCTGCAGGTGATTAAAGTTACATTTATTTAGTTTTGTAACTATTAAGTGGAACTAGAATCTCTGGTTTTCTTCACCTTCGAGTGGTTTTAATGTTGTGGCTGAAGGTTGTTTTTACATAAACTGATCATGAAATTTACACCAAATGTCTTTTTGATGATAAATCAATGTTTTAGTGTCAAATCGATCACACACTCTCAGATGACAGAACAGTGTGCAGTAATTAGCCGTTAGCCACGCAGGGCGACACGTTCCTCAAATGTTCCATCTGCTTTTGTTTATGTTCTTCCTAAACAACTGTTTTCATGTTCCATCCTCTTTCTTTTTTCTTCCTTTAGAATTCTGCAATACTCAAACATCTACTTGAAAACTAGACTTTTGTTAACTTACATCTCGTAGGTTCCTAAAAGCAGTCTATAAATATTTTTTGGGAACATATTTATGATAAAGAATGTGTCGATACAAAAATAATGCAGTATTCTAATTCTTTGAAAATATGATGTATTTTAAAGCTACCAGATTTGAATAAAGATGTATTTTGTCGACGTTGGTGAGTTTCTTGTATTTTCTTTGTGGTTCCACAGAGAGGCAGTAGAGTATCAGTATCCATCAGGGCCTCAAACCTTCAGTGTCTTCATACTCTGAGGCCTTCAGTGGGACCACTTGATCATTTTCTCTAAGAACATTCTCAACTTGTAGCAAATCTTTGTAACTCCTACCTAAAGTAGCATTTTCACACTTCCACTTCTCCAAGTCAAAACCAGAACCACTTTGATTTAGTTTGGATCAGCTGCTGAGCAGGTTCTAGTCTTCACACCAGCAGCTCACTACACGTCCAGATCCCGAGTGTGGGCCAGCAGGAGGACGTATGTGGTGGCACCATATGGCAGGATGCTGTGTGCCATGTTGGCTAGCTGGCACTACCCACGTGTGAATGGCCAAACGCTAGTCAACCGAACCTACTCCTCCTCATGGGACTGAAGGAACGGCTCAGGTTGTCATGGAGATGGGTGGTTTGTGTCTGCCGAGTGACAACGATGAAAGGAACGGGGAGGAGTCACGAGTGAATATGAAGTAACAAGTCATTTAGAAGTCAGTGGGGTGGAGCAGCTGGATGGGACTTACTAAATGTAAAGTTCATACAAAAGAAAACCCAAAGATGTTAAAGAGGAGGTTTTATCTGAGTACTGTCACTGACAGGAATTATAAAAGTAGCCATAATCATGAAGAGGCCCATATTTAATTAGCAGGAATTAAACACTGAAGGGAGACGAGAGGAGCGAGGCAATTAAACCCTCCCCCCAAACTTGTTGGCTGGTAAGAGTAACCTAGTAAACGTAGGAGAGCTAGAGATACATGTAAATGAAATAGCCCCATTAATTAGTAATTAACATGGAGTTAATGACATTTCACTGTGTCACCATCTCATCCTGTGTCCTTCCTCTGGTGGAGGGGGTGCGTCTCAGGTCCCTGATCAGAATGCTAATTAGAGACAAAGCCAAACTGCCATATAGAGCTACCTAATAATATAAAGGCCCAGTTTAAGGCTGGTCATTGTGTGGAGAGGATTAATCACTTTGTTGTAATACATCAAAAGGCTTTTTAAGTCTCCTCAGCGAGCTGCGATATCGAAGACCATTGACAAGTTTTATGTGTTAATTGTATTGGTCTTGAAGTTTTCCATAATGGACTTTTAATGTTTCCTCAAGTTTTACAACTTCCACAACAGAATTTTCTGTTAGATGTGCATAAAAGATTTGACTACATCAAATGTCATTATTTTAGTTATTTTTTAATGGTGAGCTGAAAGCAGGCGATCACGCAAAACATTTATACTGTTCCAGGTCAAGTATTGTGCAAAAAATGAGCTTAGATACGATCAGATGAAATGTCAGCCCTTACACACACACAAGCACAAATAATTTTATTTTAGTACCACATTAAAGTAGCACTGATTTCTTAATACTTTATTACAAGTTCATCAGTTATTTTGCAAAAACCTTGCAAAGTATTGCAACTATTTAATTTCAGTAATAAGACGCAGTTTGTAAACTAAAGCAAACATTGTTTGTTGTAATTAAGGCTTTATAACTGCTTAATATAGTTTTTACAGTGTTTACAGTTTAATTATTACATTCACACAGCTATTTTAATTGTGAAATGTTCATTTATTTGTAAAATAAAGGAGATGGAATCATGTGTTGTTCTGCAGAGTGAAATCCTGCAGCACTGCAAGTCTGTCAGGATTCTGATTCTCATCAGCGTTTCTTCTATCTGCTGTTTGTCCGAGCCTCTTTTCTTTGTTTAACTCTTTCATTTTTATCTCTATTTCTCTGTCTAAACTGTGTTCTGATCCATAATTGACCCCTAAAGTGATCACCTGATGCCCAAGTACACCCACCATTAGCACACACACACACACACTTACACACAAACACAAATATGTTGATTTCTGTCAATTAAACCCCTTCAGCTGTTTGCCTCCTGCTAGACATATGGCCCATGTTAAATCTAAAGAGCAAATGGAGCCACCACTGAAAGGGGCATCTTTTTAATGGAACCCTGAGGGACAAGACCCACACCTGTGCAGCATTAATACACATAAACCCTGCTCAACCCATTGGCCAGATGAGGACAGTGTTGGTTTGTGTGAGTGATGTATTCAAATATTTGTGTTTAGGGAACAAATTAAGGTCTAACACCGCTAAATGTCATGAAATCAACAATGCGGGAAGAGTTTTCTCATATGGACTCCAGAGTTTGGTGTGAATTCTTCTGAATAGCAAGTGATCAGTAAGAGACAAGCGACTTGGGCTGCACAGCCAGTTTTCACCCTCAAATCTGCTGATGTGTGAGCCAGAAAAACAAAGAGATAAATGCATCCTGTAACTCTTCCCTGCAGCCTGGAGTTAAAATGAGAGCGCAGCTCGTTCCCAATTCTCCCTTTTATTTACCTTATTTTTGCTGAAAAATGTCATGTAGTTCATCTGTGCTTCATCAGAGATAAATAAACTCAACAGATATTTTAAAAGGCACATTCAGAAAACAACCTGATGCAAAGCTTTTGGCCAGGGAGCGTCAAATTCTTAATTTTAAGACAAAAAGAAAAAAAATCTCAGTTGAGACGACCAGAGAAAAAAAAAAAAATTTAGTTTCAACAGTAAAATGTGTTCTCTCTGTTTTCATAAGCTTTTTTTTATGGTAACTTTATCCCAAAAGCATTATGTAACTCAAATATTAAATATTTTTTTAAGGCTGGAACTAGCAATGATTTCCAAAATGACTCAATTGTTTAATCATCTGGTGTGGTCAGGGAATGCTGCACATCCTGGTTAACAACTCAATAAACCTCAAGATAGACTGTTGACTGAAATGAAACTAAAAATATCCAAAAATCCACATAATACAGAGACCTGCACCATCAATGAGCTGCCAGTTTTACATAGAAATGAATAACTGGCAATTAAAATGAGAGATTTTAACATTCGGTGATTAAACGTTTGTTTGATCAACAGACCTAAAATTGCAGCTTCTTATTTGCAGATATATTTTAAATGGAATTAAATGTTAAAACACATTTTAACTAATGCTAAAAATAATATTGAAATTAAAAGATTAATTGTTTAAAAGGTGATTGCAATGTGTAGAAAATCAACATATAAGAAGAGAAATAAACTCTCCTGATATTTGTCATGGTTCATGCTATATTTGAAAAATAATTTTGTTAAAAAAATGCTAAAAATTTGCTTTAAAAATTCCCCCAGTGTTCCCAGAGGCCTAATGGGACATATTTCAATTAATTAACAAACAAATAAGGAAATACTTTTTTATTGACATCTTTATTCTTTAAATATTTGTTGGCTTGTTTATGGATTGTTTTATATATGTGTTTTATGTTTGCTTAAAACTAACTGCAACATTTCAATAATTGATCTAATATTTCATTTTTTGTGTGCCAGAAACCAGAATAATTGATTGTCTCACATTTTCAGTTCTTTTCATGTTTTTGATCATAAAATCGACAGAATTAAATTTTACCTTTATGATGAAATGCTGTTTTTTTTTTTTTTTTTTTTTTTTTTTAGTTTTGCTCGTTCTAGTCACGGAGAGGTCCTAATAATCTGCAGCTTTCTGTTTGTGCATGCACATAAGGAGGTTAAACACCCCCCCCCTCCCCATCAGTACTCCCTCCACTCATCTGTTCCAGCTCTCCCCTGCTTCAACCCGCTCACATCTCCAACACCACCAGATCTCCCCTTTTTTTTCCCGGCTTGCTCTTCACTAAAGTTTGGCTGTCAATCAGCAGTGGCCTCAGGCAACAGGCACTGATGAAAAGACCCCTGAGAGAAGGAGACCCAAATTAGATTTCAATAAGGATGTTGAATATTCATATCAGGGAAACATCTAAAGGTAAATGCTTTTTGATCTCCTCACACAAATATCACTTGTGTGCATTCCCAGGTCCTGGTGCTCTGGTTCTGCTGTGTTTTCTCCCCCCAGCCCGGTCCGGCCCTGGCCCGGCCTCGGCTCTGTCTCGCTCCTCGGGGGATGCGGTTGAATAATGATGATGGAGCTACAAAGGAGAAAAAGAGCCATAATGAATGTTTATACTAAAGGGACCCAATAGAAAGGGCATTCGTACTAAGTATTCAGTAATTAGTATTTAGCTGAAGTTGATCACTGAGTGTGCACATTTAAACACATGGACACACACACAGAGGACACGTATTAGCTGCAGAATTCCTGATTATTGTGTAAAGTTTAGACAGGGGATGTCCCTCGACAGAAGCAGTCAAAACACAGTTTAATTTCTCCTGTCAACATGTTTACTTCCTTTGTATATCACTTTGGGTCCTTCCTTCCGATCAAGTCAGCAGCCTTGACATTGGGGTTGTTTGTATTTGCCTGAACATGTTGCTGTTTGTCTGGTGCTCCTCTGCTTTGTGTAGAATTATAATTATCACCCTGACATGTAGATGAAAGCGCCCCTAACGTTAACATGTCTTTTTGCTTGTACGCTGTACTTCATATGAGAGATACAAAAAAAAAGGGGGGGGGGGTCAGCATCTTCCTGATACCCTGAAGAAATTGCCATCACTTCCATCATAGCAGAGATGGAAATGTGCGATAGTGCTGGATCTGGGGACAGTAAAGGGGGGGTGGGTGGTTTGCCTCGGGCTCTTTTCCCCACAGAGAGTCCACTCCACTCGGGAACGCACCATGAAACGAGTTCTGAAATGAGACCAAAGGATGGAAACGCCATCACTTCTTGATACAGGGAAGGACCAGCTATTAGTCCGTGTCAACTTCTATCACAAATAATGCGCCAAAAGCGATTATGATAGTTGCAAACGAGCCGTCATGGCACATGATGCAGGGAGACAAGCTAGCTCTTTCAGAGAAAGCCACTGAAACAATGCTCGTCCTCATCTTACATTGTACTTGTCTCTCTCTTGTTCTGCTCTATGTTCCTCCCAACCTCCCCCGCCCCTTCCTTCTAACATGATGGTCAATCTATTGCCAGGCAATCTGGTCTGTGATGTTGTTCACACCTTCATTGAGCCAAAAAGGAAAAAAAAAAAAATCTCTGACAAGATATGATGACTTACCCAGGTGGTGTGTTTCACTGGTCTCTTGGTCTTATGAGTGAGGACAGCCAAAGGTATGTGTGTGCGTGTGTGTGTGTGTGTGTGCGCCTACAGTATATGATGGTGTATTTACCCCAGGCCCTGCACTGCGGTGTTTGATGCCGAGTGTCACCCTACTTCGGCCTGAGCCCTGCAGCCAGAGAAACCAGCTGTGGAAGCTGACAGGTTTGTCTTCTGCACTCACCTACTCCACTCGTTCCTCCGTTTCATACACACACACACACACAACCACATACATGTAATGAAGCACACACACACAGAAATGTTCACTCTTTTTTTTTTTTTTTGGCCTAAGGTTTAGGTGCACATACACGCAACTCCCCCCCACCCCACATCCACACAGACGATCACACAAGCTCCAGGCGGCCTCTCTCATGCCAGATACAAAAACACAGAGCAAAAGGAATATGCTTAGCAGGCTCCAATATATATAGCGGCTACTCACTAAACAATCTTTACAAGTGGAACCACGTGAATCGACACAAGTCAGCAACTAGCAAAGACTTGTCTGTTTGTTTGTGGTATATTTGTCTTATTTTATCAGAAAAAATGTCCCTTTTGTTGTTATAGTGGCAGAGTGACCATTGAATTTACATGCAGATCCTCATTTTCAGCTACAAATTTTGTCTCCTACGTGCTTCATGCAGGTCTTCACTTCCTCCGAGTTTCTTCAGTGAAATCAGAGATTACAACTCAACATTAAAAAAAATTAGCTTGATCCTGGATGACTTAATTCCTCGGCATGAATCTTTCAGTGTGCACATGTTTAGATATGTCGCACAAGAAGGTCCATGTTTATTCTGTATGATGTGGGTCAATGAGGACACACGACATCACCGCGAGGGCATGAACTTGTGCTCCATCCAGGAAAAGCTCTGTCGTTCCCCCCAGGAGATGCTGCTTTCAATGGTAACTTCCCCCACTTCTTTCGCACGCCGAGCTCACACACACACACACACACACACACACAAACTTTGACACACAGTAGTGAAAGATGCCATGTGTATCCAGGTGTCTGGCTGTGCTGTAGCGCCCTTCAGATGTCACAACGGCAGAAATCAGCGGTCTGACCAGAAAGTCTGCAGGCAGCGGGTGCACGTGTGTGTGTGTTTGTGAGTGTCACCTTTACTTGTGTGCTAGTGTGTGTTTGTCTGTATTTTGTTACATCTGCACACGTATTTGCATGTGTGTGTGCTTCTGTGTGTGATTGCTGTAACCTATTCCTAGAGGGTGGGTGGGGGGGTGAGAAAAACAAGTGAGAAAACAGCAAAACAAGTTAAGAAACAATGAAGAAAGCGACACTGGCACCTGTTTCCTCTGGTGTGGAAGGCAAAGACTTCGCTTTAGGAACTCTACACACCAGTCCTTCCATAAAAACACCTCTGATACCTTTAATTCTGGACATTTAAGCTAAAATTCATGTACATTTTCTATTTTTTTCTTCTTCTAACCCTCCATAAACACTCATTTCTTTCATAACACACCTTTTTTTTTTTGCCAGTTCAGTTATGTGGCCAGATGTCCAAGTTGACATAGCGCTTAAGGCATTTGACTGAATGAAACAGTGCTTTGGCGCCGGGTAAAGAGGGATTAAAACAAGGCCTGAGGCACTTGTGTTATATTGAAAACATCCTGGGCTGCTTTGTATGGAGATTTGCATACATTGGGGGTCTGTGCAGCTACGGCCCATCTGCTGAAGAGCATTGTCCCTGAACAACAAAGCGTTTTTAAATATTTCACATCTCCATCTACTGGGACAGAGGTAAGTAAAAACTGAGTAGACAGTGAGTGAGGGAGATAGAGGCAGGGTTAAAAAGAAAAAAAAAAAAAGACAAAAAAGTAACAAGATTGGCACGGGTTGATATTTGAACTGCTCCCAATTGTGCCTCAGTCGGAGCCACAATAAATAACACTATTGTTGGCCAGAATTTGGGAAAATCAGGAGAATCTAATTATATTTTTGCAAATCTAAAGTTTTCAGGAAAAGATGGTTTTCAGAAAACAATGATGAGAAGTGGAATAGTGTGTCTCTGCAGTCACACAGTTGCAATGATTTCAGCAATTTAACAGAAATGCATACATGTGATTTGTCAATGGGAGTCTCACTGATACTGAATACTTTTACAAAACGTGCAAAAATCCACTGTAGACAGTTTGTTACAGTCTGGTCCAGAAGTAAGTTATCATCTCTCTCTGGCCCAGAACCTCTTTATTGTATTAATGCCATAATTCTGGACTTGTGTGACATTTAATGGCACTGTAAAATAAGATAATTACTGTGATATATCTGTGTACTCACGCCCATTTCTGAGGTCAGAAACATAAAAATTAATGAGGAACAAGTGGAAGGAAGAGGACAGAGAAGGGAGATTAAATGAGAGCAAATGTGTGTGTGTGTGTGTGTGTGTGTGTGTGTGTGTGTGTGTGTGTGTGTGTGTGTGTGTGTGAGAGAGAAAGTTTAAAGTGGCAAAGATGGCAAAAGTTAGTTTTATCAACACAAACAGTCTGAAGTTAAACTGACATCCAATGTTGACTAATCCTCTTCCGATAACCCTACATTTTTGTTTTCAGTCTCCTCTCCGCGTGTGTGTCTTATTTCAACCAAAACACACATCAGATGCAAAACACGCTCGGGGCAGTGGATGGTGGATGGAACAGTAAGGTGATTTAACGACGGGATGGTTTGTGTGTAGGCTGGACAGCCTGGTGCAGCCTCCGTCTTCACAAGAAGCACACGCAAACATTTACACGTACACACACATAGACATAAACACACACACACACACACACTGACACCAAATATCTGAAAAAAAGAAGAAGAAAAAAAAAAAAACAGCCAAGATGGACGTGAGGAACATGTTGCTTGCATGGGGGAGGATTCTGGAAAGAAGAGCATGGTCAATCTGTTTGTTTCTCTGCCACATCCAAGAAGAGTGATAATTTCATTTTCTGATCATTATTTTCTCTCTTTTCTTCTCCTACTAATGTCAAATCTGAAAAGCTGCTGTCGTTCATAGTTAAGAGCATTTGGATTTCTTTTTACTGGTATTACCTGAACCTTATACCTCTGCTTGGTCTGTGTCCATCTCCCCTCTTATTTATGCTCATTTATGCTAACTGTTTAGCCATGAAGGGTCACAGTGAAAAAAAAAAAAATCTGTAAAATAAATAAATAAATAAAAAGTTGAACAGACACACATTAACCCCCCATTTAATCAGGATTACACAGAACAACCGAGCATTATTTAACACACATCACAGCGCATGACGGCAGAAGGCAAAATATGGGACACACATACACTCACCAGCACAAATCCAACACAATCAATCTAATGGTGTGCATTAGTTAACTGCCAAATGTTGGGCTTTTTATGGCAGGATCACCCATCCCTTGAAAAGATAAATACGGTGCACAGATCCCAGTAATTACAGCAATCCCCTTACAGCAGACAGAGACCATCCTCACTCACCAGCCTCTCTGGAGTGCTGTCGCCCACTAGATTAAGTCATTAAGGACAGTTTTAGGACACAACGCTGGCTGACAGAAGAGGTGCTGGATGAAGAGGAGACAAAAGAAGGATGAAGATGGGTGTGTTTTGTGTTGTGTTGGTGAGGAAGAGGAAGTCAATATTGCAAAAACATTCTTGTACCACACATCTGCATCACATAAGGAAACACATATTGTTGTTTTTTTTTTTCTCTCAGGTTTGGTCAACACTGAAATCCCTATATTCAAATATTGAAAGTCCTACTGAGTATTTTAGAGCCATAGTGAGGATTCATTCTATAATTCAAGTAAAAGACCAGAACAGCTAAATCTCTGTCCACAGCAAAGCGAGCCAAAACAAAACAGAACAGCTCAGATCTGTCTCTAAACCAAAAATCAATGTTGGTCATTTCAACAAAGTTCATTCTGTTGAGAAAATTCTGGACGTTTGCTGTATCTGAACTGTGTTTCAAGAAATAGCGTGTAGTGAGATGCACACTGTGGAGTTGGCTGCCGCAGCACAGATCATAGCTCAGATTTCAACACACAGAAGGTTTGGAAGAAATTCAAAAAGGAGGCGAAGTATTTACACAGAAGTGTTTGGAGATGCAGCAACGATACAAGAAGAAGAGGGTTTCACCAACACTCAGCAAGGAAAAATCCACTGAAGACCTTTAAACTTTATTCTAACATTCTGTCAGTCTTATTTATGTAATAATACAATGAGAATCACTTCACTATCCATCCCTATAAGTAGAAAAAGTCAGTCTACAAGAAAGCTTTTGAAGATATTGTCATGGATTGTCATTATCAGGTCATGTTGATGTTTTTACTCGCCTCCATTTGCAATCAGCTGTTATTCTGCTCACCTGGTCCTTGTCAAACTCTTCAACTGTTTCCTCCTGAATATTAATCTCCTCTCGCCAGTCGTTTGCCTCATGTATTACCTTGTGACTGGATGTTTGGATTTTGTTGCCCTGCAGTAACCTACTTGTACTTCTGTCACTCCAATCACCTTGTCTCAAAATTCATAGTGTCTTTCCAATAGACCAGCAACATTGTTGCCACCTTTTAGGCTGCAGTGTAAAATCGTGGAACCCTGATTTCGCTGTGATGCATTTGGCCCAACAAGCGTGTAGTATGGACGAAGGGTCCAACAACTGGCACACATCAGAACAGAAAAGCATCATGAAGTTCTAACATCACTTTATCAAACTGAAACAAAAAGGCATTTTTCTGTTCAAGTTATTGGACCCACCTGTTTTTTTGGTTTTCTTTGTAAATAACTGTGAAAATACCTCGTTATACAAGCACAGTCTGTATCAGCAAGTTGAGAAACTGGGAAGAAGGAAGAGTTTATCCCTTTTGAAACCAAGTAGTTGGAGGACGGTGTGTTTGCGTGAGGCTTGTTTCCCATCTGACCATATAATTTCTTTTAGACACCTAAACACCTGATTATGTTGAAGCTGGGAGCTTCTGTTAGCCTTTTGCATATTTCTGCCTGTTATTTCCAATTTCTATTTACATCGAGATTAAAACCAAAATGGGTCTAAATTTTTTGTTTTAAGAGTTTCTTGATTTGAGAGTTTCTTTGGTACATCACCACGTTCTGTCATTTATCCACCAAACTGTTGATCTAAAACACGAGTCACATTGAAACCTCACAAAATAAACTGACAACCAAGAATCAGAACTTTAAGTTTCTTTATTGGTTCACAAAATGACTTGATGCATCAGGAAGCATAACATGTGTGTGAGGTAATGTATAGAGCAGTGATGGAGCAGCAAGAAGTCTAAAAGCTTTTTGGTTTTTCAGGGCAAAAGATGTGCAACGCCTGGCAGAAGAACACAAACTCCCAATGAATCCCGACTACAGCCAAAACTCTCATTAGTTTAAGTGTTTCAGAGTTTCTTTGCATCTGCAACCTTTTAACAAGTCAAAGCAGCAAAGAGCCAAACATTGATCAGTTTAGCTTATATTTAAGAAGAAGCATGCAAAGATGTATACATGCACATCTTCAAGTGCAAACACGTGATCATAAAAAAGCATTTTGCCCAGAAATAATCGTCACTGCCTCTCACTTCCTTTGCTTTTTCCTTCTGACACGCAAGCTCATAATCATGAGCATGCAGCTTAGCAGCAGGGCCTGATGAGGTCTGAAATGTGAGCGGTAAACATTTGTATGAACAAACGTGGATTAATGTTCATCTTTTCTTCAAGCCAGAGATTAAAGCTGATTTACTGCCTGACAGGTTTTACTTTTGTTCTGCTTTATTTCAGAGAAAATGAAAGCAGCAGAATGTTGTAAATGAGACTGAAAGTGAAACAAAGGAAGAAGGAACAGCGATCGTGTGATTGTGTCTCCTGTTTGTGGAGGAGTTGCCAAAAGAAGCCAGACAGTGAAAGTGGAAGGAACAAAGAAAAAAAAAAACATGGATTGGATGGAAGGGGAGGCAGAGGGAATCGTCAGATGCTCCTCATTCCTGTTGTGGGTAGCTGAAATGAAGGAGCAGAATTTGAGTCACAGGGAATCAGAAATGTCAACAGATTGAGTCAGAGCAGAGCTGGGACCGTCTGGAAGGAGAGACTATCAACACTGACTGAGGGGCGTGCAAGATTTTGGGACCGTTGCTTAGCTAATGGCAGAATTGTTGGACATTACTTGAGTGTGCACAAATACGTGTGTGTGTATGTGCTGCACGGGGGCGGATGTGGGATTGGCTTAGTCTGCTGTCTATAATGAATGGTTAATGTTAGTCTGAGAAAAAAATGAATACGGTGACCATCTGCTCAATCTAAGTCTGTGTTCTGTGTATGTCTGTGTGCACATTTGTGTGTTTGACAATCCTGCAGACACACACAACATGCTCTTGGAGAGGGAATTGGAAAGATGGAGTCAAAGAAAGGGGGAAGAAAGACAGGCAATAGAAACCCACTGTGTTCATAGAGAGAATAAAAGTCACATGCATAAACAAATATTTTGGTGTTGAAGGCATCATGCGTGTTCAGATGTTGAGGAGACACAGCTGCAGGTGAGCACACACACATACATTCAAAGAAACCCATAAAGGAATTTAAAAAGGACTTTATTATTAATAATTAAAGTAATGATTCATTCAGTTACATAATTTCTAACTCTTCTACACAACAAAATGTTTTATCAAAGTAAAAGTGTACGAGACCAGTCAGAGGTTTGGACATACTTTCTCAAAATGTGTCCAGCTGAACAAGTTTTATCCTAATAATACTGTGTCAGTGAGCTGTTTTTAAATTAAATACATGTTTTTTATGTTTTAATTTCCTGAGCTCATTTTGTACATTACAATTTTTTAATGAAGTTAAAGTTCACAAGTTAAAAATGAGAAGTAGGAGTATGTTAATTACACTGCTGCATCATTTACATCAAAGAGTTGTGTTGGAAGAGGCTCCATCCATCCATCCATCCATCCATCCATCCATCCATCCATCCATCCATCCATCCATCCATCCATCCATCCATCCATCCATCCATCCATCCATCCATCCATCCATCCATCCATCCATCCCACTTGATCTTGTGTGGGTTGTAGGGAGTTTATCTCCAGCTGTCATTAGGTGAGAGGCTGAGTTACACCCTGAACAGGTCACCAGTCCATCACAAGGTCACAAACAACCACACTCACACCCAGAGCCTCATTAGAATCAGACTGTGGGAAGAAACTGTTGTACCTGGAGAAAACCCACACTAGGCCCAGACTAGGTGTTCAACCAGGACCTTTATGCTGTGAGACAAACAGTGTTGAAGCCACTGAACTTAAATTGTTAGTGACAAATTGAGAACAACATTCAACAGGAAGTTTCCAAAATGTCCTAAAAAAATTGCAAAAAATGCAACAATTTATGTCACTGGGATTTTAAACAAATTCAACAAATTCATGATACATATTTTTCTTGTAACAGTTACAGAGTCAGTGTTTTTATCTGGAACTCACTCAAGTTCCTAATAACAACAAAACCACAGACATTAGGTCAACAATAGATACTGAAAGCTAAGTTTTAATTCACACCAACACCAATACTTGTCAATACTTTTAATACGTACTTACAAATTACCTATAAAGATAAAAACATAGTAAAAATAACAAAACTTCTATACATTATAAATAGAAATGTCATTTATCTGACAAAATTTTGTGTGTGGATATCTGTTACAGGGCAACTGTTGGGGACTGTGTTGAAGCTTTAGGAAGATTACAAGTGTTGAGGACACCGGAACAGCATCACCCCCGTCTGTGCTCAACCACACACTTATTTTCTCACACACTCACACGTTAACACACATCAAATACTTTATTTTTTGTCATTTCCACGAAAAGCCCATGTTTTTCTCCAGAATATCCAATATTGAGTCACTGAGGTTGTCCTGCACCATCACGGTCTTTTTTTGAGCAACAATAGAAGAAGAGATGAAACAGCCATGTTAAATCGTTGAACACTGTGTTGATAAGTAAATACAGCCTACATCAATAATCCTCATGTCAGCAGCGCTCTTGTAATATGCAGAGGGCTGCATACACACTCACACACGTACGCACGCCGTATGACGCACACAGACACACAAAGACTGGTGGTGATTAAATTCTCTCTGGCCTATGATCCGCCTCTAAATCTTTGCAATTTTCATTTTATGCAGCTTTAATATGGATCATAGTTGCTCTCGGAGTGCCCCATCTCCTAATCTGGAGCAATCGGATCTGAGCCTGGCTGGGTTAACAGCTGATGCTAAGCCAAGCAGTCACACTCAAACAGCCTGCAAGCCAACTACAAAGCCTTTTGTGCAGCCAGCAGGCCTAAAATGCCTCAGAGAAAGAAAAAAAAGTTTGAGTTTTTAAAGAGCAGTGATGGTGGAAGAGTTTTGCGATTGCAGCAATATGAAATGTGCATGTTATAAAAAGTCAGTGTGACCGTTAATACACATGAGAAATGTATTTAAAATGAAGATAATTAAGTGGATTCACAACTCAAAGGTTCCATTTTTGTTGTTGCTGCAATAATAAGGACAGAAATCAGATCAGTTTTTGATATGAGGAACTTATTTGTGAAGGACCTGACATGAGGTGATGGGGGTAGGGTCAGATCACAAACCTGCGGTGTGTTTGTGTGCGGTAGGATTCCTGCATCACGGCATGTTAGAGTCAAGTGAATGGGCAGTACATACAGCCTATACAGTAAATACACACACACACGCACACCCACACACACACACACCCACACCCCACACACACACACACACACACACACACACACACACCCACACACACACACACACACCCACACACACAGTATACAGTATGACCCTGTTTTATCCCCCCTTTTTTATCAGAGCACTGTAAGAGGATCAAGTCATTAAGGGTACACGGTTAAAAAATGAATATTAATACTCTGATGCTTGTTTGCATCCAGGAAATCCAAACCTATCAGTAATGGTTATTAAATCATATGTTTGAGTCAAATTTAAGGAAGTGAATGTGTCTTTAAATGGTGTATTTACAGAAATAGGAATAAATTTGTATGCTTTCATCTCTTCTTCTGATTAAAATGTTGTATAAAATTGCCGGAGCCAGATCAGCACCCTGCTGGGACTCATGTAAATAATACTGCTGCTGATGGAGGGGAAACCCACGAACTGAGCAAAGCTAATACTAGGCCTAACCCCCCCCTCACACACACACACACAGAGTTAAAGGTATGATGCTGCCATTTTATTTCAGTTCTCTTGAAATCATTTCTGAGTTTTAACAGTCCCTGTAGATTAATTTGCCTTTAAGAGGTGATGATCCTCCAATAATTATTCCCACAGATGATGTTGAGAATTATAGAGTGAAAATTTAGGGAGAGTGAACATCAGGAGAAGGGGATCCACCCTCCCACCCCACCTCATCCCTGTTAATCCTCATGGTGACAGACGGCAAGATCAGTTTGATATCAGGGAAACCTTATTTATGATCATAAATGTACCAGAACAAACAGACACGTGACATTTACTGTATGTGGATGTAAATGATGATATTGAATTTGATTTTTAATAAAAACACTGCAGACACAACCGCATTCACAGTTTATCCTCAAAACGTCCTTTTATTTCTATTTGCACTAATTTATTCTTTTGTGCATTGTTTTATAATCTGTCTATATTCTGTCAGAGGTTTATCTAACTAATCCTGATAACATCCTGCATCAGATTAGAAGGTTAGAATCTAAAACACCAGACATACAATCTTCCAAGTTCCTTCACTTTCCTTTTAACACTGGAAAAAAAATCTCTAAAGCAGGTGAGCATGCAGTATTTTCCATTAAAAACAAAAATAAATGAATAAATAAAAACATCAGGAAATCTACTGGCATGCTGCTTCCAAAGGATTTATGAAGGAAAGTAGCAGCCAGGCACCATGCACTTGATTAACTGATCATCAGTAAGTGGGCATGTCTCTATAAAAGCAAGAGTTTGCAGTTCTGGAGCATACTGGCGCGTGTTAACGCAATAACAAAGAGGGAAGGCTTTAGTAATGACCTTTGAGAATTAAAGGTCAGTTCTGTTGTGGGTCTATTCAAGCTGTAGTCAAGTGGTCAGTCAAAGTAGACTTACCTCCAACATGGACTGCTGCCATCTTGAAACAGCTCTGATCCTCTAAATATATTATATAGCAGATATTATTATCTAAACATTACATTTTGTACAACATGGTCATTTCAGCAGAAACTCCTTCTGGAAAATAATGCAGCAGATGTGCCACATTTTACTGCTGCTCTTTTATGTCTGTAAATAACCATCAAATTTCATGTAAATGATGTGAAACTGATGGCAGTGTAAAGGTTCATATAAATTGTTCACATGGACTTCAATTTGGTAGATTTTGTAGATTAAAGTTGTTTTATCTGCTGTGGTATTAGTTAATTTCAAATTATCCATTAACTTAGAACTAACTCTATTCAAAGTGATGGAACTCAGTGAGATATAAGTTGACATATTTACACAAAAATACAAGAAATAGCTGAAATGTCCCGCATGAACAAACGTCCAAAAACTTCTGATGAAAAGACGGATGAAGTGAAACAGGAAATAACTTTAATAATCTAGTTTCCCCTGGGGATTACTGAAATATTCAAGTTACAGGTGGTTCTACATGCTGTTGGATTATGACGTGCACTTAGTTTTTTAAAACAACTTTTTAGTTTTAGCTTGTAAATAATGACGTGGTGGAATCTGGTGAGTGTTTTAGTAAACTTGAAGATTTTCATTATGTTCTGACACACAAAACTCCAGAACTGAAAGAGGCTGGGCTTTCCTTTCCCTTTTCCTCTGACTGTTGCATCAGGAAGTTGGTAATACAAACTTGTTCTTCTCTAGCGGACATATTAAAACCACTTTTTGTTCATCGTGAAGCGCATAAATGCAGGTTCACCTCCGTGAACATGATTAAATCACACAATAACCTCCTTTCTCTCATCAAATCCTCTTAAGCAGGCTGTAATACATATCTACCCAACAAAGAGAACTCAATCAGAACAATCAACCAACCACAGACCAGCCCGTCCCACCAGCCTGTCTGATCCCATTGTCATGATTAAAATGACAATGGAGCCAGGACATTACCAAAAATCCCATGTTCACTGTACAAGGATGATCAGAAACATGCGTGTCTGTGTATGTATTACCCGTGTTTCAGGGACATCATTTTTGGAACGTGCCTCTTTGTGGTGTGTCACCATAACGACGACATATGATGAGTTGTTTTAGGGTTAAAATAAGAGTTAAAGACACTGAGAGTTAATGATGGAAGACTGAAGTAATATTCAGTGAGAGAGTATGTGTGTTGTAAAATTCTCTGGCCAGGATCACAAAGTCCAGTTTTCATCGTTCAAAATATTAATAGAAAAAAGATTACATTTCATGTGGAAAGGATTAGTAGTAATATTAAGGGTTTTCATTCTCCAGCAATAATAATAAATCAATTTGTTTATGAGCTGTGTGTTTTGTGGGGAAAACATGTTTTTGATGTTGTGCCGCAGCACAAAGGCACCGGAGTGAAAAGTATAAAAGAAGCAACGGCGTCATCACAAAACGTCCCGCAGAGTGTTAAATCACAGCTCTGATGTTAAACCAGGACAAAATGTAACAACATCTGGTGCAATCAATCAATCAATCAATCAATCAATCAATCAATCAATCAATCAATCAATCAATCAATCAATCAATCAATCAATCAATCAATCAATCAATCAATCAATCAATCAATCAATCAATCAATCAATCTTCATATGTAACTGCAACCAAAAAAATGATTTTAAAAACTAATTGCAAACTAATTAGTCTCATTTTATTTAATTAATTAAAGATAATGAATCTTTAATATCTTAAATACATAATTGTGTCTATATTTTTTGTTTCTACCTAAATAACAACATAATTTCATATATTAAAAAACTTATTTAAATCTTTCTTCCACAAACCACAGTATGAAGTTACGTTGAAGTCTTCCTCATCATCCTCATCCAGTGAGTGAGTGAGTGAGTGAGTGAGTGAGTGAGTGAGTGAGTGAGTGNTTTAATATCTTAAATACATAATTGTGTCTATATTTTTTGTTTCTACCTAAATAACAACATAATTTCATATATTAAAAAACTTATTTAAATCTTTCTTCCACAAACCACAGTATGAAGTTACGTTGAAGTCTTCCTCATCATCCTCATCCAGTGAGTGAGTGAGTGAGTGAGTGAGTGAGTGAGTGAGTGAGTGAGTGAGTGAGTTACTCCTGGCTTGGCTTACAGTAAGCGACACACTTCATATTATTGTTGCTCCAGTTCACTTCCTGGGATAATCCTTAGCACACCAGAGGAAACGGCAGGTGACCTGGACCAGCAGACGTACAATATGAGGCTCCATTAACAAACACCAGCACATATATACACATACTCTCACATACGGATCCATCCATTCATAAATAATACCAGTGTGACCCTGCCTTAACCCTCCACTCTCTTCCTTTTGCTTTCATTTCTTTGTCTTTCCCTCCTTTACTCAGCTCTTAGTGAAACATATTGTCACCCTGCAGCCGCAGATAAATGAGTGTCATTCATCTGCGCTCCCCAAAGTCATCTCCTCCATTAACAGCACTGTCTAATTAAACCTGCAAATGACAAACACACAGACACAAACACACTGGCTGTGATCTAATGACCCGCTGGAGCAGGAGACTGATGGACAGCTGTCTCTTGTCCATCCTCCACGCAGTTCAACCTTGAGACAGGACATCTGGGGGGACGACAATTGGACCACTGAGATAACTCTTGAAGGTTAGCAGAGCATTGTAAATTAATGATTTAGATACAGAGATACAGAGTTAATTGATTCATTAGTTGAGAACAATATTGTTTTGTTTTTTTGACGAGGTGATGTTGTGAGTGGAGTTATTAGTGTGTCTCTTGTATTTCGTCTCTTTGTGAGACATTTAGATTTGCAAAACAAAAACAGCAGGAGAGACCGCAGCGACAAACAGCAGGTGTTTATTCTGGAGTTTGACTCTGGACCAAAAACAAATGGAGAACAATAGAGTTTTCCAGGGATCATATCCGCCATTATTATCCTCTTATTTGTGTGTTATGAAAAGAGAATAACAAGGTGGAGCCGTGGCTTATGCAGAGCTCCTGCAGTAACCACTCAGGGATTAACATGAGCAGCCACAGGCTACTGTGTATTCTTCAACCAGCATGCTACAATGAGAAGGTTACAAATAAAAGATTTGAAGGTCATTAAACCACTGTGAAAGAAAAAAAATAAATAAAAGGGAAATAAATAGCTGCTTTTTTCTGCAGAAGCTCCACCTCTTTACAACATCTGGCTCTGTTTGTTTCTGACTTCTGAAGCTGACTAAAGAAACAAAAAAATAAAAAAGAAACTGATTCCATTTTCATATGAAAATGTTTGAAATTTCCAGTGGAATTATCCAAACGGAGTAAAATCCCTCTTATTCCTGCTAATCCTTCAAAGACTCTGATATTACCTGATAGGATGTTATAATGTGCGAATACTATCAACAAGACTTGCCCCCAAAATCGTTTTTAGAAAAAAAAAATAGATAAATAAAACTAAGAGCTGGTCCCCATTGTGGAGATTAGAGTCTCTCTTGATCTAATTTAACACGCAGCTTTCTTTGTATTTTGAACCCTCTGTCCTCCACGTTGTTGTCATGATGCCTATTGCTTTGAAATAATAGAAAAGAAGCTCCAAGATAAGCCAACCTTTAAAAACTCATTCGACTGTAACAGTGAGTCCTAATATTATGTCAGAAGACCTCAGCCAGACCCTGCAACATCTTTTTGGCTAATTTTTTACATCATAAAGGAGAATCTAAAGGAGACCTGATGAAACTACAATGAAGAAATAAACATTTTATTTTTAAATTATCTGACCATTAAAATAAAAGCCAGCCAGAAAATAGTGTCCACTACAGGTAATTTTACCTACATGCGTACTGAAACAGCACAGAACGTCCATTTCACTGTCGTTTCTTTGCTCTGGTGACAGACAGGCTGACGGAGGTGGGGAGGGGCGGTGAAGTTGACAGAGGGTTTTATTTCTGTATAAACTGCTTCTCTGAATAAATATCAATACTGAAATTAAAATGTTTGGCCTCACTTTTCACGACTAAAACGACTAAGAATGAAAGATAACGCAGAACCAGAAACAAATCCAATCAAACAAATGTCACAGCTTCGGCTGTCGACACAAACAACGACGGTTCCCAACTCTTCGCCCTCGATAAGAAACTTCTTCTTAACGTCGCATTTCATCTGAGCATTTGTTTCTCTATGGAACTGATTTTGAAGTAAATAAATTGCTAACAAAGACTTGCTAGTTGGCTGAAAAACGTTGATTTGACATACTGTAAATCTTATCACAGTAGTACACGATTTCATGAAGTGCAAAGTGTTCGGGATGTTTGTTTGTTGTAATTCGTCCTCGAGAGAGGAAAATCCCACAGACTGAGCGATGGGACACTCAAAGCCTCTCAAGCCCAATACTTTCCTGCCATATATATATATTGAACAGTGGAGTCAGGGGGCTAAGAAGATTATCACAATGGGATGAAGAGGCTCTAAGAGTCTTTGTAGGGCGTGTTAGAGGTACACAATGAAAGTTTCGGCAGTGCTCGCAAGCCCTTAAACTGCTTGACCTTAAAAGCAATGGTTTTGGTCTTTTAACAGAAAAGCTGTGAGAAGAGAAGCAAACAAAAAAAATAAAACAAAACAATGTATGAAATGAAAAAAAAAATACAGGGCTGCTAATTAGATTTTCTCATCACAATCACATTAAGAAAAAGAGATTTTGTTTTCTTCTAAACAGTAAATAATCCTTGATGCACCTTCCCTCGTACAGCAAAGGATGATTGTATGTATGTGTGTGTGTGTGTGTGTGTGTGTGTGTGTGTGTGTGTGTGTGTGTGTGTGTGTGTGCGTGCGTANGTTCGGGATGTTTGTTTGTTGTAATTCGTCCTCGAGAGAGGAAAATCCCACAGACTGAGCGATGGGACACTCAAAGCCTCTCAAGCCCAATACTTTCCTGCCATATATATATATTGAACAGTGGAGTCAGGGGGCTAAGAAGATTATCACAATGGGATGAAGAGGCTCTAAGAGTCTTTGTAGGGCGTGTTAGAGGTACACAATGAAAGTTTCGGCAGTGCTCGCAAGCCCTTAAACTGCTTGACCTTAAAAGCAATGGTTTTGGTCTTTTAACAGAAAAGCTGTGAGAAGAGAAGCAAACAAAAAAAATAAAACAAAACAATGTATGAAATTAAAAAAAAAATACAGGGCTGCTAATTAGATTTTCTCATCACAATCACATTAAGAAAAAGAGATTTTGTTTTCTTCTAAACAGTAAATAATCCTTGATGCACCTTCCCTCGTACAGCAAAGGATGATTGTATGTATGTGTGTGTGTGTGTGTGTGTGTGTGCGTGCGTACTGAGTTCGACTGAAGCATTGAAATGACATGAAGAGTTATTTGGGCTGTAATGAAGCTGCTTAATGAAATCAGTGCCCTTGAAAGTTCTTCATCAATTCTAGCTCCCTTGCTCACTTGCTTGGATACCACCATTCTGGGCTGTCAGCTAATCCTTGTGCGCGACACAATATTAATTAAACACAGCGTTTCCTGAAGTACTTAAGTGAAGTGCTATCATTGATAATGAGCAGGTTTAAAGGAGTCACATCCCTCCAAAATTACTTTTTAAACCGGCCTTATTAAGCAGAAAATGAGGGCCAAATCAGCCTACAAGCTTCTCATTAAAAGCCACTGATCCTTGGCCACGCGCGTGTTCCAGTGGTTTTAATTAGGCTAGTGCAAGATCGTCTGCGACAGGAAGTGCCATTAATCTTGTCTTTTCATCCAGACGTGGTGGGGGGGATATAGCATGTTGCAGACCGGCGCTCCAGCCCGGGCCCAGTGGAGCCTCGAAACAGACCAACAAGCTGCAAATTAAAAATTCAAGCGACATTCTTGTTGTATATCAAATTATCCTTTTTGTTTTATCTTCATCTGTGTAGAATCACATCGAAGTAATGGAAAGATACAGCATCACTCTTTGTCTCTGCTCCCATCTATGATATCACTTTGTAATTACAAAGCAGCCTTGCTATTCAAGTGCAGAGCTAGCCACCCCCCCCCCCCCCCCCCCCCCCCCCCCCCCCCCCCCCCCCC